>BSQZ01000063.1:2177856-2217856 GCA_033239005.1 Lamellibrachia satsuma | reverse complement strand
GGATATACATTACTAAACTGTAATAAAAAATGAAAATAAGATGAAAAGTAACATCTTACGTTGAACATATTTAAAACGTAGACATAACAAATTTAGACCAAAAATTACCAAACATTCTAAACCATTAAACCAAATTATGTACCCCAATAATTATGGGGAATGCGATGTTTATCTAAACATTGCCTTAGCTTTTAAATGAACATAAACGAAATATAATATATATATATATATATATATATATATATATATATATATATATATATATATATATATATATATATATATATATATATATATATATATATATATTATAGTTAAAGGTGACAATTTAGGTTAATCAACATTCCATCACAGACATAACATACTGAAGAACATTACTAGACCATATGATGCATTCCTATACAATTGGGTGTGCAATGTTTTTCTAAACACTGTAAGGGATTTAAATGAACGAAGATAAATAATAAATAATATAATAAAAGTTCATAACTTAGGTTTCTCAAAAATTCATCACACAATGCAATTATTCTGTTCAACTTGATATGAATGAACGGAAATGATATAAAAAAAATGAGACGTGACATTTTACGTTGAAAAAAATACAAATAAGGCAAATTCAAATAATATGGCATGACGCTGAATTATTGTTGTCTTTGTTTTGCGTAGTCTACGCACATTTGAGAATGACTTTGTGTGAGGACTTCGTTAACGAAGATGCAGTTTTCTGTAGGGCTAGTTTTATTTTGAAGTCTTTGAGTCCGCCCCTGGCACGATACACAGAGTCTCTACAGCGCTCGCTGTGGAAGCGAACAATAGTGGTTCTCGGCTTTGTCTGGCCGTCGTCTGGGCGTCCGAGTCGGTGGCATCGTTCCAGGTCATTGCGTGAGATGCGGAGATTTGGCCGTCTCGAGTACTGCTGCATCGAGTCCAGTTCATCCTGGAGATTTTCTACTCTGTTTTCTAGATGCACTATTTTTGTCGGACAATTGTGTTGAGAGGTTGGCTAATTCTTGATGTAGTGTGTCGATTTTTTTGACCAGATCCCTAGGGAACAGGATTGTTTTGAGTTGTTTTGTGATTCTTTTGTCTTCCAGAAGGGATATCATTTTTAAGATCATGCTGGTGTCAATGTCTGCCATGTCTGCGCTGGCAACTGGTTCGGTGTCTGGTCTATTGTCTTTTCGTTGTTTGGGTGACATGGCGGTGTTGAGTAGAGTATGGAGCGACGTGGTCGATATTAGGGGTGGTTAATACAAATGTTCGAAATTAGGTCTAGCACGCTCGTGTAGAACAGTTGCTTGCTCCTACCTTCACCAACTTAATAATATCTGTATGTATTCGTCTCGGTACACGTTCTGCTCGCACACCTGCTAAATGTGGCTGGCTGGTTTTAGCTAGTACACAGCTGACGACGCCATTATCAAGAACATAAAGGAGTAATATGATCTCGAGTCTCTTAACTCTACAAACAATCTTTATTAGCTATTTTGTTATATAAATAAAGGTAATACGTTGGTTCTACCTGTGTTTCCCCAGATCTCTGCACAGTACATCATATATGGTATAGCCAATTAACAGTATAGAACATAAAGTGCTTTATTATTTAAAACGTGACTTGTTTTGAAAAGTATTGCATTTGTTTTTGAGACTTTTGATTGTATCATTTTAATATGCTCTTTCCAATTGAATTTGTCATATATTATTACCTCCACAAATGTTGTCATATGCACTCTGTTTATAGGAATTCCACTGATACATATATTTATATTATATCTTCTGATTTCCAATTGCCAAGTAATTAGTCGTGCTTTTATTTATTTATTACAAACCATGTATTTAGTTTTTTATTTCCATGCATAACATATTATTAAGATGCACTGCATTGCAAAATATTTGTATTATCAGCAAATAACATGAATTTGAATAACTTTGACACATTACATATGTCATTGATATACTATATAAATATCATGGGCCCTAAAATCTAACCTTGTGGTAACCCACATACTACATTGAATACATCAGAATCACAATTGTGTACATTAATATATAGTTTCCTATTTCTGGGGTAACTCTTTATCCAATTATATGCAACACCTCTAATACCATAGTGGTCAACCTTTTTGAGTAGTAACTCATGATCTATAGTAACAAAGGTTTTTTAAATCGACAAGCACCTCCATAGTAGCTTTTTTCAACAGCACAAGTGATCTCCTCGATCAATTTTAGTAAAGCGAATGATGTAGGTCTGTTGGATATGAAAACATATTGACTCTCACTTGATACGTTGTGCTTTTCAATAAAGGTATCCAATTTGTCATGAAATAACTTTTTAAATATCTTCGAGAACTGGGGCAATAATGATACAGGCCTGATACAAGCCTTGTGAACATATTTTTTACCAGTTTTATATAAGGGAATTACTTTTGCAGCTTTCATTTTTTCAGGGAAAGCGCCTGTCACAAAAGACTGATTGCAAATATATGTGAAAGGTGTTACAATCTGATCAAAAATTGTTTTAACCTAAGTCATATTTATATCATTGCAGTCCTTGGACACTTTGTTCTTTAGTTTGTTAATAACATTTATAACATTACTCTCATTGACATAATCAAATAACATAGATTTTTTTCATATAGTCATAAATATTTACATTCTAAATTTTCTGGATTTGGTGAAATATTTACAAAAAAGGCTTAAAGCCATTTGCTATATACTCATTATTTTTAATTGATTTATTGTCATGAACAAAAGTGTAAGTATTTTCCGTGTCTCTTTTACATTATTGCTTTGCTCCTGTAGCAGTTTGCTCTAATAATCCTTTTCACATATGTCTTAGCTTTGTTGTCATCTTGTCTCTGTATGTTTTATACCAGGTTTCCTATACCAAGTACTAATAATTATATTTTATGGTTAGCAAGGCACAGTTCAACTGTTAAACATTCTAATACACGATCTATAGTTGTTGACATTGGTTGTAGTACTTTACATGTTAATTTATTATTCACAACTCCTCCACTTGTTGATGTTCTGTCCATGTGGTGCTATAACTGTTTAATGTATGCTTTTCAAAGTGTTCGCTTGTGTTCAAAGGTATTCCTGTCATGTCACAAATTTTATTTCAAGCTTCTACAACTGAGGTGTATAATAAATAAACCTGATATGTTTTTAAACTTATTAGTAAATTGTTCATCTGTGTAATACATGCACTTAGTATTTATGGCATTGTAAAAGTTGCTATCTGGATCAATATTTGCTTCAAAATCATACGAATTATATTCTGTATACCTACACGGTTTTAAATTTAGATTTGAACATTTGTCATGTAATTGACACATGTTAACATATAATGCATTGTTAAAACCTTGCTCCACCACAGTCTTTGTGGTATTACACCAGATGGTATTCTTGGTAATCGTCTACATTCTTATATAAGCTTACAATGTTTTATATAAGGTCACACTTCAAGACCCAAAACAGAATAAACCAGTCAAGTATATTCTTGGAACATTGAGGTTGCAATGTTAGACGTAAGTTTACGCTTGTGTGACCCAAGGCTGAACGTCAGTACACCAGGCAGACCAAGTGCTTTGTTATCGCTAGGCACCAGCAACAACCATGCACAATAAGTGTACATTGATGATATACATATAGGTATACAAATTATATATAAGTTTGTACAATCAATTTGAGGCAAACCAGACGTAGGTCCACCATCAGAGTGAGGGGCAGTCCAAGTCATTCACATGTTGGATCTCCTTGTTTCGGTTTCTTAGGTCCTTTACCATAACTTTACCGTTGTAGGTCTACGCGTTACACAATTTGTTTCTTAGGTCCTTTACCATAACTTTACCGTTGTAGGTCCACGTGTCGCACAGTTTCTTAGGTCCTTTACCATAACTTTACCGTTGTAGGTCTACGAGTTACACAGTTAGTTTCTTAGGTCCTTTACCATAACTTTACCGTTGTAATTCCACGTGTCGCACAGTTTCTTAGGTCCTTTACCATAACTTTACCGTTGTAGGTCCACGTGTCGCACAGTTTCTTAGGTCCTTTACCATAACTTTACCGTTTTAGTTCCACGTGTCGCACAGTTTCTTGGGTCCTTTACCATAACTTTTCCGCTGTAGGTCCACGTGTCGCACAGTTTCTTAAGTCCTTTACCATAACTTTACCGTTGTAGGTCCACGTGTCGCACAGTTTCTTAGGTCTTTTACCATAACTTTTCCGCTGTAGGTCCACGTGTCGCACAGTTCTTAGGTCCTTTACCATAACTCTTCCGCTGTAGGTCCACGTGTCGCACAGTTTCTTGGGTCCTTTACCATAACTTTACCGTTGTAGGTCCACGTATCGCACAGTTTCTTAGGTCCTTTACCATAACTTTTCCGCTGTAGGTCCACGTGTCGCACAGTTTCTTAGGTCTTTTACCATAACTTTTCCGCTGTAGGTCCACGGGTCGCACAATTTCTTAGGTCCTTTACCATAACTTTACCGTTGTAGGTCCACGTGTCGCACAGTTTCTTAGGTCCTTTACCATAACTTTACCGTTGTAGGTCCACGTGTCGCACAGTTTCTTAGGTCCTTTACCATAACTTTTCCGTTGTAGGTCCACGTGTCGCACAGTTTCTTATTTCAGAGGGGAAATGTTGTCGTCTTTCTGATCCAGTCGTTTTCTTTAGTTCTCTCACCTCTTCCGCCAGTGCATCCGGAAATAGTATCTTTCTCATTATCTCTTGCATTGCTGAGTCGTTCAGGATGGAGATGATCCGCAGTGCTAGTGCATCATCGTCGTCTTGATGATTCTCATTTGTAGTAGTACTCGATTTTATTGGTTTCGGCAGGATGTTTTTGTTTCAGTTATTGTGTTGTTGTTATTGTTCACTGGTCAAAATTGACGCTATTTGCAATGAGTGTCACCGAATTGTCAACACAGAAAGACACGCCTCAACAATAACTGACCACTGGAGATAAGTGGTCATGGCCATCCATCAGGAGACAGTCAAACTGCAGTAGTAGTCGCAGCCGATCCGCACGGTTAGGCTTGCAGGCATATTTCACCAGGCATAACTGCAAACCTGTTCAGTGTGCCATATCACCACGGCAACTATCACAATGGTAGTAGAGCCGACCGATCTGCTGGCTGGTTGGTAATGTATGTAGATCTCGTTAGGCTCGGCTGGTCACAAATGGAACAAATGGAACCAAAATGCCAATTCACAAAAACACTCACAGGTGTGTTGCGTATGGAGAACAGAGGAGTCTAACTGCAGACCCGAAGTACTCATTACACACACAAACACAAACACACACACATACACAAACACACACACATATGTATATGTATATGTATATATATATATATATATATATATATATATATATATATATATATATATATATATATATATATATATATATATATATATATGTATATATATATATATATATATATATATATCATATATATAATAGGATAAAACTTAGGACCTTCATTATTCTTAATATATATACATACATACATATATATATATATATATACATATATATATATATATATATATATATATATATATATATATATATATATATATATATATATATATATATATATATATATATATATGTATATACACACACACACACACGCACGCACACACACACGCACACACGCACGCACACACATTACATATATATTAAGAATAATTAAGGTCCTAATTTTGATCCTTGTGGTACCCCACTCAAAACTGATTTCCAATACGAAACCTCCCCATCTACTACAACAAGCTGTCTTGGTCAGTCAGCCATTCTTCTATCCAGTCGATTATGTCGTCTCCGATACCATGGGCTTTTAATGAATATATCAATCAAGGAAAGTCAAATAACACGTGCCGGGAAACTAAATAACACGTACTGTTGTTATATGCGAAATGTTGCCTAAAAATTACAGCAATTGTACTGGGCACTTTTAATTTTAAGATCCTGTAAGTCCAATATGACATGTTTTGACGGGTCTCTGTTCAGGGAACCTGGCGATACCACATGGTTCCTGGCTGAAGGACGAAGAAACACGTTTCACGAAGGAAGGTCACGGAGACAGCGAGGGAACCGTATCCGCCTGCAAGGGAAAGTATTGCAGCGCTGCCATGACCCTCTACATGACGTCATTCACCACGTGGCTTCTCGTTTTCTTCTTAGTGGTGATAACATGTTAAATTTTGTCAACTACGCATGTACACATTTAATCATGGTACAAATTGTACACTTGTACCAGGCCCCCAACATAAAGGTCCCCCCCCGCAAAAGAATCATACTCCATCTGATTAGATTCTCTTTTCGCTTACATATGATCGCGTTCTGACATATGTTCAACGTATGTGCTTATAGTGTTATAGGGCGATTAGGGTGAAGAGAACGTCAGAAAACACGGACGTGAAGTTCGTAACAGAACTGTATTTGTAACAGAGTTACAACCTACTTTATATCACAGCCGTCACCTAGCGTTTTAGTTTTATGTTAATCTTGACAGCGGCGCCCCGTACACTTAGTTCACCGTACACTTAGCTCACCTTACACTTAGCGCCCCATACACTCAGCGCCTCATACATTTATTATTCATTCGATCGGCCATCTTAAATTTTTAGAATTACACTAATAAAAAGTACGACCATAAGAAACGAGGCATGTTTTTGTATTATATAGACAGTGAGTATGAAGATGCTTCTCCGTGTCTGCTTTCTCTTCAACTGGCTAGTATCATTATATTTGACGTTTCATGATATTGGTTTGCCTATTTAGCTATTACATCAGAACTATTTAATATGTTACGGATAGCGCCTATTTATGTTCGAGGACATAAATAGTCATAGATGCCCATCTTTGACAACCGATATTGTTTGTTGGTACACGACCATCATTGTTTGTTTTGTTATGTAATAACTATGCTTTTTATTTGCAGCTTCGTGCTAGTTATGTGTATGTTGTGGATGACTGTGACAGCGCCTATAGCTCTATATTTGCACGGACAATGTATTGGTACACGACCATCTGTGTGTGTTCTATGAATGTACGGACAATGTGTTGGTACACGACCGTCTGTGTGTGCGTTGTTATGTCGATAAAAATTATATATAAATATATATATATATATATATATATATATATATATATATATATATATATATATATATATATATATATATTATTATTGACATATATATGATATTGATTGATGTGTTCTATGGCCTGCAGCATGCACACATAGTATCGATTGTATGTGTGTATGTGCGTGCGTGCGTGCGTGCGTGTGTTTGTGTATAAACATATATATATATATATATATATATATATATATATATATATATATATATATATATATATATATATATATATATATATATATATATATATATATATATATATATGTGTGTGTGTGTATATATATGTATATGTGTGTATATATATATATATATATATATATATATATATATATATATATATATGTATATATATATATATGTACATATATATATATATATATATATATATATATATATATATATATATATATATATATATATATATATATATATATATATATATATATATATATATAGTAATTCAGCCATATATCACGCGAGCTAGTCGTTGTAATTCCATATGCCTAGGCGGCGTTAATAAAAATATAGCTATAGAACATAAAGATGTGTTAGTACGTGTAATTGTTTATATTTTACATCATCAGTGCCAGTTGTGTATGCCACTTAATAAGATTGTTATTGCCTTAAATAACACTTATCTTATGTTTGTCAGCATACGCCGTGTGTTCTTGTTTGTATGTTCTTGTATGTATGTTTGTATGTATGTTTGTATGTTCTTGTTTGTATGTTCTTGTTTGTATGTTTGTATGCGTCGTCAACAACAAACTGCGAATGTCTATGTTCAAACAACGCGTTTCGGTCTTCCTTTTTCACGCATTCGATAAGGGCCCCACAAAATGTTCGTGCCAGCCCCCGCGCGGCACTGTGTATGTAGGTATATCCAGTGACACTGTTATTATTCATTCGATCGGCCATCTTAAATTTGGAGAATTATATTAATGAAACGTATGACCTTAGGAAACAAGGCATGTGTTTTATATTGTATTGATTGTGCTTATGAAGAAACACGCATTGATACATAATGCTTCTCCCTGTCTGCTTTGTTTTCAACTTGGTAGTATATATATATATATATATATATATATATATATATATATATATATATATATATATATATATATATATATATATATATCATGTGAAATAAATGTAAAACACAATTTATGTGTTGAAAAGCATATATATATATATATATATATACTTTTAAACACATTTTATGTGTTTTACATTTATTTCCCATGCATTGTATACGTTATGTGTTGTCGTGGTTATGGTAATGCAAAGGTTCTACTTGTGACGAACACTGCACTTGTATTAAACACAATCGGTACTTTTTCAATAATTCTAACAAAAAATTTATTGAACAGGTGTTACCTACGTGTCCGCTGCACAATCGATGCTATTTGTGAATGCTGCAGGCAATAAAACACACCCAATCCAATATCATATATGTATGTATGTATGCATATATGCAGGCACGAACGTACATACATATATACAGTAATTCAGCCACACATCAGGCGAGCGAGTTGATGTAATTCCATATGTCTAGGCGACGACCTCCCAAACTGGTCGCCTCTGTTGATCGGTCATAACTCGTCTCTTACTACTGATGTTGCAGTAACATCTCGAAACAAATCCCGAGGAAATATCCAGTATTCCATTCGTTAGACAGTAGAAGTTGATATGTAGCGTAGCACTGAGGTACTTACTCTACCCGGGTTTGGCTCTCCATAAAGAACATCACAGCATTGTTGTATACTTTTGGAGACCCCTTCCCACCCCATCGTTACGCTTTCTAACGATGGCCTGTGCACATCTTCCAATAAACCACGTTCATTTTGAGAAAGCCCCCTCCCCGCCTATTATGCATACATCTGTTCTATGTTCGTCTACCCACAGTGGGTAAGCTAGACGTTATTGCCTAGGCGTGCTTGCTGGAGTGGAACGGCACGACAAGTTTGACTTGACTCACTGGGTACGGCAAACGACTCGCAGGGCGTATTCTTTTTGCCGTCCGCGGAGCCACCGGAAGCGGAGAATGCGGAGAGGTACAAAAAGAATAGACTTGGGAGAGGGTAGCAACCGCCTTGTTATCGCCCATAAACAACATGGACGCAGAAGCACTAACCATGTCAATTGTGAGCGATGTTTTTCTAAGCGACAATGACGACGACGACCTTAAATATGCCAGATATGCACGCGAGTTCACAGTATCTGCTGTTATGTTGTAAGTTAGTAATATTTATTAAAATGGTATGTAATATTGTAATAAATAAACACGTTGTTTATAACTTCTGAGCCTAATTTAGGGCTAGGCCTAGGGTAGGCCGCATATGTAAAATTATGTTAGTTGCACCACATTACAGTTCTTATTTTTGTGCGGCACTTTATTATGATGTATGCCTATTTCATATGTTATTGTTTGTATCCATTCTTTGTAACGTTCATCATTTTAAGATTAACATGCAATGCATACTAATAAAAAATAATAACGTCACTTTTCTTCATTTACAGGTAGCAAATAGGGTTGAAAAAGCCTCATGGATACTGAAAAAAATAATAAAATTAAGATATGTAAAATAAATTTTGCATCACTTATTAATAGGTGTTTCAGGTTTGTTATTTTTTTACACATATTACATTGTTTTATATCTTCATTTTTATTATTTCAGTCTGAAGGTGGCGGCCTACCATTAAATCAAGGTAATAAAGCCTATAATTTATAGCATATTTTAAATACATTTAACCAAAAAAAATGTTGGGGGTTCCGTGCAATTTCTATATGTGCATTACATTGAAAATATTATCAAATACATGGAATCTCTTAACTTATAATATGCAATTAAATACACGTAATTTGTTTCACATTTATATGTAGCTGTTTGCATACAGTAACTATGATAATTACCCAAACATGTGCTTATTTAATCTTATGCCCCACCAAACAGGTTCCATGATGATCATAAATGTCATCCCCCATTATTTGCCAGTCGACTTTGTGGCAATGTTCAGAATGCGGCCCATAACGTTTGAAATGGTCCTGCGGCAGCTAGGGGCTATGGCCATTGCCCCGGTGGAAGGAGGCCCTGGCAGACCCCCTGTGCCATTAGATGGACAGCTGCTTACTACCCTAATGTTTTTAAGGAGTCAGCAGAAAAGCTTAATGCCTCAAGTTATAAAGTGGCCAGAACATGCACAATATCTAAATATGTCAACGGTATTTAATACTAATGGCTTTGAAGGTATTGTTGGCTGCATCGATGGCATACCTGCCCCAGCTGTCGATGGTGCCTCTTACTTCAACAGGAGGCAAACACATTCCCTGTTGTTACAAGCGGTTTGTGATGCTGATATGTCATTCACGCATGTTCTGGCTGGGTGGCCAGGTAGGGTACACGACAGTCGGGTCCTAAAGAACTCAGATATTTGGAATCCGATTGGACCATCCATCCCAGTCGGGTATCATTTACTGGGAGATGGTGCATACCCACTTAAAACTTGGCTGCTGACATCTTACAGAGACAATGGTCATTTGTCTTGTGTGCAACTGTGCTTTAATAACAAACTGTCTGAGAAACGCCAGGTTATTGAGAGAGCTTTTGATCATTTAAAGGGTCGTTTTCCAAGATTGAAATTTTGCAGTTGCAAAAACATTCATTACACTGTGTACATAATCATCAGTGCGTGTGTTCTGCACAACATCACGCTTGTTGGTGATGAAGATATCTCTGAGTTCTTCGATGATGATGATGGGAAGGGTGGAAGTACGCCTACAGATCACCAGCCAACACACACCACTGATGATGCTGCACAGAGGAAATGTGCTGCAATTGAAAAAAACATTTTTCTGCCATAAATTTGCAATTGCACAAAATGTTTTATGACATCACTCATTATTACATAACTTTTTTCAGAGTTTCTTGTTGAAACATGTGAACATTTCATTATGAATGTTTAAAAACACATTTTAAACATTGTTTATAGTTTGCAAGTTATCCTTATTTCTTGTTTACTACATACATATGTAAATATTGGCATAGTATGTATTATTAGCTTTTGTCATTATTGTAAACCATAATGCAGACGAGTAAACATGTGTACATGTTTTATTACAATGAATGAGTATTACATTTAACGATGACATATATTGAACAATACATTCATGTATATATATGCAATTGTTATAGCAATGTTTAGTTCAGGAATTCTTAAATATGTTATGGAAAATGTACTATGAAAAATATGTGCAATAAAAATTAAATTAAGTAATTTAAAGTTTTTTTAACCCTTTCATTTAATTATGACAAACAGTTAAAAAATAATTAATATTGAAATGTAAAAACATAAATTGTTCTTGTTAAAATAACACAAATATTTTATTGAACAACATAACACTTTCATTTAAATATATTTAATAAATTAAAATAACATACACCTTAACATGTGTAAATCTTTTGAAACTAAAGTATATTCATAAATTAAATTAACATAATACTTGTTAATAACATGTATAATAAGTAAAAATAACTTAATGTATTATGCACAAAATTTAATGCTTGTTGCAAACAGAGAAAAATCATGATAAATGATTTTATTCCTTTACACAATATAGCTTGTATTAATAAATATGACAATGTTAAATACATTTTTTTAAATAACACGTTTTAATAAGAGTAGTTTGAGTGAAGGACAGCAACAAATTCACATGGACATTATTAAAACTATATTATAATAATCGTGTGCCAATACGAAACAAATACATTTATAGAATAAGTAATAAAAAAAATTTGTAATAAAATATTTTTAAATACAATTGTGTGATAAAAAGCAAAAATTGTATGAATTCATCATTTCAGCATGAATAAATATAATAATTTTTTTGGGTTAAATGAAAATTGGTCATAAGATTTATTCATGTTTTTATTATTTTTGTGTCCTGTTTATTCTCTTTTGTTTAGCGTCTCAATTAATTTCTCCATCATTGCTAATTTTTCTAAATTATGCCTTTCCCTCTGTATCCTTGTCTGTTGTTGTTCTTGCTGAAATGATGAAGCCATTTCCTGAAGATGTTGCATTACATTTTGTTACTGTTTTTCTTTTTTTTGTTGCTTTTCGTGGTGTGGGATTGTTTTGTTCATCACTAGAAGAGTGAACATGTGGTACCTGACTGGACTGTACCACTACAAGTGGTACCACATCCACACTCTTGTCCAAGAAAGATGTTTTCTGTGTAATTGTCCAGAAGTTTTGATACTGTCCTTCACTCTCTTATACGAATAAACGACAGTTTTCCATCGCCCCTTAAGTTGGTCATTTGTAAAGTCGTATCCATTGATGTGCATGATATCTTTTACCCTTTGTCACATGCCATTGTGGCAAATAACCTTTTCGTCATTGTCATCGTACATATTTGTATGTACAATGTCTATGAGAAGCTTGGTTGCAGCATTGGTCCATACTGTGCGTGCATGCAAAAGAAATAGCAAATGGTTAATTGTATAATTAACAAGCATTTCATTTCATTTTTAAATTTACGCCTCTAATTATGATACACAAAGACAGTAATTATTTTTGATTTTGAAGTGCTATAATATAACTATAACGTATTACAGCGAGTTTACAAACAGATGTGTGTGTGTATGTGCATGATATGGTAATGTTTAATAACATGAATGGGTTATGTTATGAATGAAAATGTTATTAATAAAATTTTTTATTAGTAAAAATACATTTTCACTCACGTGATGGTAATGTATCTTCTGAAGTGCTAGGTGATGATACGCTGTATGACTGTGGTGTAGGCGAAGGTCTTGTGATGGTAGATGTCGGTGTGAGTACTGTGTAAGATGATCGATGAAGGGATGGTGTTCTGCACTGAGTATATGTCTGTTGTGTAGGTATGGTAGTGGTTCTGAAACAAATATGAGAAGGAATTAATAACTAATTGAATAAAACATTGAGCATACTGCATTTAAATTATATCATTAAATAAATATATATCAATACTAGCTTATTCATTAATGCATACCATAATTTAAAACAACACAAAATAATAAAGTTAACTATCCTTGTCTATCAAATAAATTCCCTGGCCACTTACGACACCGTGTGACCATAATCCAGACATCCAACAGTCTGTAGCTCCTGCATACCAAATCCAAAATTGTTTTCTCTACATTTCTATATATTTATACTACTTTTGACTAATCTACAACGAAAGATGATTAAAGCTTCTATCAATCTCACGTACCACTACAATATATATAAATATATATAGAATTAGTTGTAGAATTAGTTGTATGTATAATTTCGCAGATAGTTAAGGAAACAGCATGAGAAAAAAAGGATAACTTCACAACATAAAACTTAAAGAATTATCACTACATTATCTTTTCGTTTTCTTAAATATGGGTTACTGTTAGGAGAGATGCATTAAGTAATATGGCATCTTAATAATACATTAAAAACCATGCGTACTTAACACAATCACAAGTGTTATCTCTATCAGACATCTGCAAATATCTACAGCTGTGTTGACCCCTTCTAATAAGCTTAAAAGGTAAATTAAAATGTGGTGCTGCACAAGTGGCATTTAATTGTTAATGACTTGTCGTCTGCATTTGATATAAACACATAAATAATTTCCATATTTCTTACATATTAAACTATTAATGTATAACCCCTACCGCATTGGCGCAGGTGATGTGATGGTAGATGTCCGTGATGTAGAAATCGACGTTTGTCTTGTCTGTGTTTGTGAGGGTGATGATTCATGTGTGATGCGTGATGAATCAATTTCTTGTTGCATTGTACGCAACAACATTGTATCTACATTCAACATGAAGACATTTAATAATTATTATATATGTATGCATTATAACATAGGAATTAACAAATATTGCAACTTAGTAAATAAAACAAATAATGCAAGTTTTTTTCAATACAATACATGTAATTTCATCTACGTTTTTAATAGGAATGTAGCGCAATTAAAAATATTTGATAACTTCTACAAATGTTGTATTTTTTTATAACATTCTAATTATTTATTCAAAATATCTTGTCACAGCACTACTTAAAAGTTGAGCTGTTTACTATAATGATTTGTGAAACTTTGTTCTCCCGAATTTGCCTGTGTATTTAGGAAGAGACAGCACAAGCCTTCATTAACTTCTGTATGGTTTCTGTGCCAGAGGAAGTAAGACCTCACACAGGGAAATGGAAAAACGTATTGCTGATTAAAAGAGCTGGTGATCTCATTATCTAAAACTACCATTGGCATAAATGTAATGTCTAATGATAAAATGGTTCCTGTCAAATATATGAAAGAAATAAAGAAAGGAAGTTGTTGATAATGAAATGATGGATTTTTAGATGATTTTAATAAGCGATAATAAATGTGTGATTTTTTAAAGCTACAAATTTGCGCCGTTAATCTTGCCAATATTTTTTACTATTGACGTGTATAGCATATACACGTATATAACAAGAGTGAAGTGTATTGCACATAGTCAGAGAGGCATATTACAATATTTAGAAATGTCTAATTTTGACAAAACTCTACCATCATGTCAGTGGAAGATAAAAGCGGCAGGTAAGAAGTGTTCGAAATTTTTATGGTAACGTTTTCTTATAATCATGCAAAACGCTGACATGGTCACAAAATGCAATGGGAAATGACTAACTGTACGCTGGTCCATTTTAATGATGGCGATAATACAGAAAAACCGTTATTTTATCTATTAGAATAATCAACATACATATTTACATGCTTATTAACGTATATTATACATGTGAAATAAACATTATTGCGTTGTCACGTTTTCACAGCAAACAGAAAACTACATATTTAATTTTATCTTTTGTACAAATATCACTTACCCTTCGTTGTATTCGGCCATGTTTCAAGTCACGTGACCGGAAATTCTCCGATCGCGACATGCCCCGCAGGCGGCGAGGTCGGAGCGGTCCGGACAGCTTCTCCGGTCTGTTCTATTTGACGCGGAGAGATCACGTGACCTCTCCGCGTCAAAAAAGAATAACACTTTTCACTCCGCGGAGCGGTCAGAGAGACAAAAAGAATACGCCCGCAGAGTGGGGCAGACATGTGCGCTACTGACGGTACCGTGAGCCTAGCCATAATGCAGTGACAGTACGATTTGGAGATGGTGTAGTGTCTGGGTTTGGACTAGCGAAATTGATAGTATAGTGACATTATTCACAACAAATTGCCTGGCAAATGAAGCCCTACAAAAGAGAGTTTAAGTGCGGATGGCGACACTGTTCTCAACTGGCAATGATCAGTGATAAAGTTGTTCTCATAAAACTACGTGAAGCTATCATATATCCAGTTGAATTAACGGTTGAAATACGAGACATGAAAGTAGGAGATTGTCTAGGAGGACACAACTTCCAAAGTCACTGGCATTATAAACAACCGCCAATAAAAATTTAACTTACCCACCGACTGGGTAGGAAAGACGCTACTCGACCGAGACCTATAATAGTGCACTTCACCAACAGAAAGAGTGCGGGACGCTGGCTTCCACGGCAACACTAAACTGAAAGACTACAACAAAAAAGCGGACGAACAACAAAGACTGTTTATACATGAGGACTTAAATTGAACAAGAATACCATGTTGGTGAGCATCGATGACATGATGAAAGCAAAGGCACACGACACGCGCTGCAAACGTGTGAACGAGCTGTGTGGCGAACAGGTGAATATGCTTATCCATAGGTACTGTTCACGAAGGTTCTGCATCGATTTCATCCGCCAGGCGTATGTGTGCGGACAAAGATGGAAACATTGGCCATACAGAGTGTGAGCCACTCTCCAAATGAGGCGTCAAACAATGCCTCTAACGCTTAGTAACCGAACTAATTTGCGTGCTAGAAACGCCCCCCAGTTGCCGATTCTTGAAGTGGCGACAATGAGGGGATAGTGTATGTGACCTATTTCAATGATTTCAATGATAACGTAACAAAACGACACCATCACACAACAGTGCTACCATTAGGCGAACGACTGCAAAAAGCATGTGGAGCACGGAGTTACCTCGCCACCCACGCACTATCAGTTGGCGCCCCCCTGGTTGACTGGTGTTGGCATTAGTGGCACCCCTGAATGGGCGACATCAAATTGCTAAACAACTTTGCCCCACCCCCGACAGACACTTCCCGCGTTGTTTTCTGGCATTTAGCACGTCGTATAATAAATATGGCATGAAGATGTTCATTGTTAGAAAGCTGCTGTTTCACTACTTCTTTGTTTCGCTTCTTCGCTGTATTGTGGTTTTGCTGTTTCATTGTTTTTCTACTCTGTAGTTTTGCTGTTTTGCTGTTATGAAATGTTTTGAAAGTTTGTGTTATGATTTGAAAGTGTGTGACATAAAAGTTTGACATGAAAGTTTATTATTTGAAATTAGTGCGATAACAGTTGGTGACATTAAAGTTTGTGACATTAAACTTTGTGACCTACTCTTGGGTGAAGGAATATACATTATTTATCGTGTCTGTGCTCGCTAGGGACAGTTCTTGGACAAAACATACGAAAAGTTATTGCGTTTATTGTCACTAGAGGCACTGCTTTGGTTATAAGTCCAAGTATTATGTATTATGTTTGTGCTCGCATGCATGCACCTACTCACACACACGTGCGCGCATGCACACGCATGCGCATAAACAAATGGACACGTTTTGACAAATATGGAAAAGACGAGATCCTCGATGGGATCAGAAGAAAAACGAATCATTAAATGTAAGACGTAACAAAACAATTCCACCAGTATGGCGCGTGGACAGTAGAACCATTGATTTCTCGAGAGTTTTATATGTGTCTGATGTATATAACACGCTGGAAACGTTTTGTTACTGCGTTGAGTCTGTCGCTTCAGACAACGGCGAAACTATCGACGCCGCGACTATCATCCCGGGTCGAGCTGTTTACTGATATGACATCGTTGATGACCCAAAGGGAAACTGCTATCTTGCCCAGGCCAGACATGTCGTGTCTTACGACACCTCGTTAGTGTTACGTGTTACATAGAATGTCATGATATGAGTGTTGAAATCTCACGATGGTGATCGTCAAGTGTTTTGCATTGTCCTCTGATGAACATGTGGCTCTCTGACAGATTCACGGTATAGATTGTAGATATGGGTAACTCGGATAGGAACTTATCATTATGTTCCGCTCGGATAAGTAATGAATCGTCCTAACGTCGCATTCCGTTCTAGGTTACGTAGTAGACAGAGCCCAATTAGAAATATAATTTTTACTTCTAGTGTCGACGGCCAGTTCCTTAGCAACCACCCTTCCGGAAACTCTCCGTCGACCGACTTCACCGGACCATGTCAGGCCTTCGTGGAGCAGTGGGGCAGACACACCGGCCAAGACTGCGCAGTGAGTGGAGACAACGCGCCGACGACGACGACAAAGATTACAACGGCGACGACGATACTTGCCACAGTAATGTCACCAGCCGTGCCAACAGTGGAGACAGCAATGGCGATAAGACAACATCGATAACGTTGGCAACGCCGTTGATGTTGTTAGTGATAGTGGTGACATCGACGTTGTCCTAGAACGGTGTCGTTTGGTATTGCGTGACTGACGACAGACAGTCACTTGCGATAGGGTCACTAACGAGGACAACTGAGTCATTTATGATCGCAAAGAAAAACAAACGGAACAATCACTTACGATAGGGTCACTAACGAGGACAACTGAGTCATTTATGATCGCAAAGAAAAACAAACGGAACAATCACTTGCGATAGGGTCACTAACGAGGACAACTGAGTCATTTATGATCGCAAAGAAAAACAAACGGAACAATCACTTGCGATAGGGTCACTAACGAGGACAACTGAGTCATTTATGATCGCAAAGAAAAACAAACGGAACAATCACTTACGATAGGGTCACTAACGAAAACGGCGCACTTTGGTGAAGCGCACTTTAAAAAAAAACTTCTGGTTTAAAAAAAAATTATAGAATTTTTTTCAGATTTGATGCAAGTAACAAGTACATACCCTCTGAAATTTAACCTATATTAACGAAATTCCATATAAAATCAACCCGAAATGTTCCTAACTGGCAAACATTTTAGGCATATTTGCGTATTAATTATTGAAAAGATGAAAAAATTCCGAGTTACCGCTTTAAGAGGAGACACTATACCTGGATTTTGTTTTATAAATTGCGTAATTATTAACTCCACCATGGACGGTCCCAAGCCCGGCTGAGAAAGGAGGAGGGTTGGGCGTGTGGCTAGCACCCCCGCCCTGTAAAGAAACCCAACGCTACAGAAACATTAAACAACAAATAAAACTACGACGTCTGTCCTGGAAGAGATAGGGCCTGGTTTACCAGGGCGCATGAAGTGTTGCGGTCAAAGCCGAAAGGAAGCCACAATGCCAACTATTCTTCTTTCGACCAGAAAAAAATTAAACATCGCCACATGGAATGTGCGAACAATGTACGAGGCGGGGAAAACTGCCCAAGTGGCAGCAGAAATGCGGAGATTCAACCTCGCTCTACTCGGGCTCTGCGAAACCCGATGGACCCAGTCAGGACGACTACGACTAACAACAGGAGAGATTATACTATACTCCTGACACGAGGAAGATGATGCCCCTCACTTAGAGGGGGTTGCCCTCTTATTGGGGAAGGAGGCACAGAGAGCATTTATTCGTTGGGAAGCCAGAGGACCGGGGCGCATAACAGCATCCTTTAGAATAAAGAACAAAAGGATTAAAATTAACATAGTGCAGTGCTATACTCCAACAAAAGACAAGACTGATGAAACCAAAGATGAATTCTACAACCAACTCCTTGATACCATGAGCAATTTAGGGGATAAAACATCAACCTGATTATGGGGGATTTCAATGCAACGATTGGATCAGACAACCAAGGATATAAAAATGTGATGGGGGTTCATGGGCTGGGTGTTATGAGTGACAATGGGGAGCAGTTTGTGAATGCCTGTGCAATAAACAACATTGTGATTGGGGAAGCGTGTTCACACACGAAAGAATACATAAGGCGACATGGGTATCTCCTGACCAAGTCATTAAAAATCAGATAGATCACATCGGTATAAACAAAATATTTAGAAGATCGCTACAAGACGTGCATGTAACAGCTAGGCTAAAACTCAAGCTAAGAAGAAATGGAGTAGAACAAGAAAGACGAAAGGCAAGATATAATGTGGTTTTCCTGAAGGATCCAAGAACAGCAGAAGAATATAAAGTCGCATTAGTTAATAGATTCAAAGTCCTGCAAGAGCTGTATGATGAAGATGAGGGAGTAGACATCAACAGCCAACGGAGTCACATCAAAGATGCAGTAAACACCACATGCGAAGAGATAATTGGCAGAAGGAAACCCCAACAGAAAGACTGGATTTCAGTAGCAACAATGAGGAAAATACAGACCAGAAGAGACAAGAAAGAAGCAGTCAACAGCAGCCGCACAAGGGCGACAAAGGTAATAACTCAGAAAGAGCACACAGCAGCAAATAGAGAGGTGAAGAAAAGTGTCAAAACAGACAAAAGAAACTTCGTGGAGGGACTTGCACAAGAGGCAGAAAAGGCAGCAGCTAGCAGGAACATGAAGCAACTTTACGATACAACAAGGAAGTTAGCTGGAAAGTTTAAGAAATCAGAGCGGCCACTCAGAGACAAAAACGGGAACGTCCTGATGGGGGCAGACAAACAGCTTAACAGATGGGCAAAGCATTTTGAAGAGCTGCTCAACAGACCAGTACCGCAGAATCAACCAGACATCCGACCATCTGAGAGAGATCTCCCAATAGACTGTAATAAACCCACTAGAGAAGAGACAAAAAAGGCAATCGCACATATGAAAAATGGGAAAGTAGCAGGCCCTGATGGTATCCCTGCAGAAGCACTAAAGGCAGGTGTAAATACGTCAGTAGAAATACTGTACAGTCTTTTTGAGGAGATCAGGGAAAAAGAAGAAATTCCAGCAGAATGGAAAGAAGGTTACCTTATCAAGATTCCCAAGAAAGGAGACATTAGCCGCTGTGATAACTACAGAGGAATCACGTTGTTGTCAGTACGTGAACAGAGTAATCCTAGAGAGAATGGAAGGCAAAGTGGACCAAACTTTGCGTGCAGGCAGCAAGCAGGCTTAAGGCAGGATAGATCGTGTACTGACCAGATTGCAACACTGCGAATCATAGTGGAACAATCCATCGAATGGAACTCATCCCTATACATCAACCTTTTCGATTACGAGAAAGCCTTTAACAGTGTGGAGAGGGAGACACTGTGGAAAGTGCTAAGACACTATGGGGTGCCCAAGAAACTAGTCAACATGATCAAAAACTCCTAATAGGGAATGTCATGCAGAGTCATTCATGAAGGTCAACTTACAAAGAACTTTGAGGTTAGGACGGGGTGAGACAGGGATGCTTACTGTCACCATTCCTCTTCATTCATGCAAAGCAAGGGTAGCCTTCCACCTGTTGAGAAATGTGTGGACGTGAAAGGTAATTGGAGAAACCACAAAAATACGCTTGTTTAACACAAATGTAAAGTCCGTGTTGCTGTACGGAGCGGAAACGTGGCGAATAAACATGACCACGCTGATAAGGATCCAGACATTTGTCAACCATTGCCTGCGAAGAATTCTGCGAATACACTGGATGGACAGGGTGAGCAACAAATACCTCTGGGATAGAACACACCAAGCCCAAATAGAGATAGAGATCCTTAAGAGGAGATGGTGATGGCTCGGCCACACCTTGAGAAAGTCAAGCACAAACATAACAAGACAGGTCCTGACGTGGAACCCCCAAGGCAAGAGAAAGAGGGGGAGACCAAAAAAAATACCTGGCGGCGTGACCCCGAGGCAGACATCAAGCAAACAGGGAAAGGGTGGCAACAACAGGAGAGGATTGCCCAAGACAGGAGGCGCTGGAGAAATGTTGCGGATGGCCTATGCTCCAGGAGGAGATAAGGGCTTAAGTAAGTAAGTAAAGTATTTAGTGCAGTTTTATCTGCCCAAACTGTAGATTGGTTCGCACAGAGACTCAAGACTCAAAAAACGTTTATTCAAACAGATCACATTAAGTATACAAAAAATATTGATGAAATGCTTGAAAGGAGAAACATTGAAGTAAGAATACTTATAATGCCATGTTACTCCTTTGTCGACAGTTTCTAGCAGCTTGTACACATGATGTTAGTTTCATAAATGATACAGACGGGGCTATCGTTACTTAAGTTTTGGTAGATTATTATGAAACTGTGCATTGTCACATTAAATCTGCTTACCATAACTTTCAAATAACTGTTTGCTGTAGTGTGCTTTAAAACGGTGAAAGGAACGAATATTGGTAAAACATATTGAAAATGCTGCTGGTATATACCCCGTTTTCGTTGTAACAAACAACATGGCCGTCGTATAAAGAATTACCGAAAAATTCCAACACTAAAACGGTAACGCATACTTTATTTCAGAATCAGCAGCCCCAAACTAAAAGGCTTGACCGTGCCTAACACATGGCCTGACATTCCTTAACCAGCGCATTTGATAAAAACTAATTTTAAAATATACCTTCTTCGTTTGTAAAATAATTGTTTTTATTAAATATTTTTAACAAGATTTAACAAGATTATCATCCCAAACAACAAGTTCCAGATGGCAAGTGGACAAGGAAGCCATTGGCTTATCGAGAGTCCAACAATGTTCTCATATATATGTAGCCCACCCTTATCAAATATATGTCAATTCTATTTTTAAACATATTCACACTATTAGCATTAACACAATAATTTGGCAGTTTGTTCCATTCATTTATCACCCTCTGTGAGAAAGAATACGTTCTCATGTCCAACCTACACTGCTCCATAACTAATGCTGCTTTGTGTCCTCTTGTTCTACTGCCTTCTTTAAGTTTGAAGAACATATCCCTATCAACATTCTCATAACCGTTCACTATTTTAAATACTTCTATTTGGTCTCCTCTTAGTCTCCTGGTCTCTAGTGTTATCAAACCATATTGTAATAAGCGACTTTCGTAACTAAGGTATCTCAATTCTGGAATCATTTTAGTTGCTCTTCTTTGTATTCTTTCTAGCTTGTCTATGTCCTTCTTACGATATGGCCTCCATGCTTGTATACAATATTCCAAATGTGGTCTAACTATTGATTGTACAGTGGTACAATTAGTTGTTTCTCCTTATACATGATAGTTCTCCTAATTAGCCCTAGAATTTTATTTCCTTTTGAAGCAGCAATTCCACATTGCTCTGAAAGTTTCATGTCAGCACTAAATGTTACTCCTAAGTCCTTTTCTTGTGTGGTTCTACCTAGTACAGCATCCCCCATTTTATATTCTTCGTCCATGTTTCCATGTCCTATGTGTATACATTTGCACTTCCCAAAATTGAATAACATTTGCCATTTTTCTGACCATTTAACTAATTTTTCTAGATCATCCTGTAAACTTTGTTTATCTGTATCATTTGTAACCTTTCTGAATACGTTTGTGTCATCTGCAAATTTGAGTACTTGGCTAGATATGTCATCTTCTAGATCATTTATATATGTATTAAAACCAGTATAGGGCCTAATACTGATCCCTGTGGTACCCCACTCAAAACCGATTTCCAGTTTGAAATCTCACCGGCTACTATTACTCTCTGTCTTCTGTGTGTAAGCCACTTTTCTATCCAGTCGATTACATCATTACCTATACCATGGGCTTTTAGTTTAAATATCAATCTTTGGTGTGGCACTTTATCGAAAGCTTTCTGAAAATCTAAGTAGACAACATCCACTGGTGACCCGTCATCTACCCACTTTGTAATTTCTTCAAAAAAAAACATAACATAAGAGATTGGTTAGACATGACCATGCTTTTAGGAACCCATCTTGAGATGTATTTATTAAATTATGTTTACAAGGAATTCCACCATGTGGTCTCTAATTAATGTTTCAAGTAATTTACATACAACTGATGTTAGACTCACTGGTCTGTAATTTTCTGGCTTGTTCCTCGATCCCTTCTTAAATAGTGACGTAATGTTTGCTTATTTCCATTCCGAAGGAACTATTCTTTCTAGTGACAAATTAAACAATTTTGCAAGTGGTGTACTAATTTGCTCAACAATTTCCTTAAGCAGTTTTGGTGGTATCCCATCAACTCCAGGTGATTTATTATCTTTCATCTTCTTAATTTTGTTTGCTATCATTACAGGAGTTACAAATAACTGCCCTAAATGTTCTGATTTATTTCCCTCAAATTTAGTAAATGGAACTGGAAGTGAGCTGATATCTTCTGTGGTAAATACTGAGCTGAAATACTCATTCAGGACCTCTGCCATTTGAAACCCCTCTGAAATTATGTTTCCTCTGTTGTTTTCCAGTGGCCCGACCTTATCTCGAACTTTCTGTTTACTCATAGAAACTCTTGCTGTAATTTTTTTATATTACCTGCCAATTTTTTTTCAAAGGTTCTTTTAGATTTTCTAATTTCAGTTGTAGCTAGGTTAAGTGCCTCTTTGTAATTTGCGTAGTCTTCATCCTTTCTGATACGCCTATAAACCCTCTACATAGTTTGCTTAAACACTATTTTTCTAATAGCTTCTTTTGACAATTGTTTCTTTCTAGACCGTTTTCCTTGTTTTTCAAGGGAAAAAAATTATCGATGATACTCTCAATTTCATATTTCAGAATATTCCAACATTCAATTGCGGTCTTATTCATCAGCATGTTATTCCAATCTAGCTTTGCTAAGTATTTTCTTATATCTTTATAGTTACCTTTGTGGACGTTTCTCCTATACGTTTTTTTATTTTTACTTTCTGATTTTACATTGATGTCAAAATGTGTTTGATTGTGGCCACTCTTACCCAATGGTTCATGTATTTTTACATTGTCCACTAATTCTTTTTGTGATGATAAAACTATATCTAATACATTTTCTCCCCTGGTTGGTTCTAGCACGTGCTGAGTAAGGAAGCTCTCCTGAATTAAAAATAAAAATTGTTGGTTCTCACCCCCTGTACTCTGTAGAGATTTCAATTGTATGTGTCCAATCTCCCATTCTGATACATTCCCCTTTACTAACTTCCTTTATAGCATTTTGAATGTTTGTGTTATCCTCTTCGTTTATGTTTGGACTTCGGTAAACTAATCCAATAGTTAATTTTTTATTTCCTGAAACTATTTTGCACCAAACAGCTTCATCGTAACCTGCTCCGCTTTCTAATTTTATTTCATAAGCCTGAATATATTCTTTAACATATAAAATAACTTCCCCTCCCCTTCTTCCTATTCGATCTCTCCTAAACATTACGCATCCTGTCAATCCTAATTCAGCATATGTAATGTGTATGTTGGCCCATGATTCGGTTATACCAATTATGTGAGGGTCAATATCTTCTACCATAATGTTTAATTCGTTTTTCTTATTTACTATAATCCTAGCATTTAAACACACGCATTTATAACCTGCTTCAGACATGTTTTTGGGACATTTTGTTATTGGTTTATCTATACTAGTGGCCTCTTGTCCTGCTTGAGGCATCTCTAAGTAACCCCCTGAGCTTCTAGTTTAAATAGTGTTGACTACCAAAAATATTCGTTATGCTACCCATGCCACTGTCTACTGCTGCTGAGAGTCCATCCGCAAATATTGCTGCCCGCACTTAGATGCAGCCCGTCCTTCATGTACATATCAGCTCTTCCAACAAAACTTCCCCACAAATCCACAAAACCCATTTCCTCTTCCCTACATAGCTTCGCGACTAACATGTTAATTGCCATCCTCCACCAATTTCGATATCTATGACCCCTCCTACATATTACTGGTAGAATCCCTGACAGTATTACCTGCTTATCAGCTCTCTACGTTATTTGTCCCTACGTGTACTAAAACAGATCCACCCTTCTCCGAACCCACGATGTTTTCTACCCTCTCAGTTATCGCCTCTATTTTGGCCCCAGGAAAGCAAACTACAACGCCATCTCCCTTGTTTAAGACTCTGTCGGTCTTCCTAACTATTGAGTCCCCAAAAAACACCCTCGCTCTCTTTCTCACCCCCTCTATCACTGCCTCGGAATAGCTGTTACGATGGATCCCCTCCATCACATTCTGTCCTACAGCCTTGTCACTTGGTGGCAGACTGTTATCAGGCTCTCTCTCTCTCTCACGCATCAACCTGTCACCTTTCCCTCCCGTCTCCTGGCTAACTTGCGCTCCCATCGCCTTCCCTCCTGACACCTTCCCTCCCGTCTCCCTCACTCACATCGCCTTAACTATCGTCTCCTCCCCCCCCCCACTCCTTCGCTACTGTCTCCCCCACTCCCCTTTCCTTCGATCCATTTGTCTTCCCTCCCATTTCTTTCCTTCTCGTCTCCTTTTGTCCTGTCTCCTTATGTCCCGTCTCCTTCCGTCCTGTCTCCCTACGATCTGTCACCTTACCTCCTCTCAACCTCCTCCCAGGCTGAGGTGAGCTCACCCTAGCATATCTCTCGTCGTCTTCCACCACTTTATCCACTGTCCCCCCACCAGAACCACTGGCACAAACCACCTGCTCCCTTCCCACAACTGCCACAACGAGCAGCTTCAGCTGTTCTAACTCCACTTCAAGTTCTTTCATCCTCGTACATCCCTTACACTCAAAACTAAAACTATCCGCTTGAACCTCAGCCCAGGACTTCTCACATCCGAACTTGACGAAGTCGGACAGTAAGGTTTTTATTGCTGAAAATTCACAAATTATTGTTGAAATATAACCTTATGTTGACAACATATACTGCCTGCGCAGGGGATTTGGGATTTAGGGATTTTTAAACGTGACCTTTCGAATTGGTAAGGCCAAGTTGAAAGCGCTACCTAGCGGTTGATGACGTAATCAGGAGGACTGCCGCAAACACGACAATGACGGTAATATATCTAAAGTGGCTACAATTAAAAACAAATGGTTATATTCACGAATAGAATAAACATACATACTCGAAAACTAACAACATCAAATAAACGGGTTGGCTTGAACAAGAGGACATATTAGATATACGATTTACTGTTAAATGTAAAACATTCTGCATATGATTATGTTGCTTTATAATATAGCATTGATGAATGACTATGGCGCCTTAACAGAACGGATTCAACCCGTTTACCTTGTCGTAGCCGGACATTAATTAATACACACATATATATATATATATATATATATATATATATATATATATATATATATATATATATATATATATATATATATATATATATATATATAATAAATCTATTAATAATATATATATATATATATATATATATATATATATATATATATATGTGTGTGTATATATATATATATATATATATATATATATATATATATATATATATATATATATATATATATATATATACGAACTATCGACAGATGTCACATCTCCAATAGTGTGTTTCGAGGCTGCGTCGAAGACGATAGTTCTGGCATCCGCTGGGAAATCATGTGGACTTGACCCACTGCCATCGTCGCTCCTGAAGCGGTAGGATGAGTTAGATACGACTGACAAGGTAATGTGCTGTTTTGAATCGTAAATAAACTGAGGGAGGAAGTTGTTGTGAAAGAGAGTCTCACAAGGAAGCTAGTGATGAACCGGTTAAGGTGGGCTGGACAGAATGGAAGGGGTATGATTTGCGACGAGAGAGCGGATGCGCTTGGAGTGGAGGGTAGAAGGAGAAGAGGAAGACCGAGACTGAGATGGGAGGACTGCGTGAAGAGAGATTTAGTGTGAGTGGGAAGGGAGTGGAGAATAAGGGAGAGGAATAGAAGGGAGTGGAGACGATTGGTGGAGACGGTAGTAAGACGGGGCTAGAAGTAAAAGGGGAAACATAAATCGACGACCGGTATCGGTGCCCCGGACTACAGGGAAAAGGAGGAGAGCAACAACACCGCCCGAGTTTGTCACTTCTGTCGCATATTGTCCTTTTGGGAAACTGTTTGGACACGCCTGGCAAACGATACGTGCGTCTGTTCGTGTGTAAGCGCGTATGAGTGAGACGGGCCTGCACCAGCTCGTCCTTCGAGAGGCCTTTCACCATTGTACACCAATAGCAGGGGCCTAAGTCTGGCGCCAGATGATGTATTAAAGAAATGATTAACTTTATGATTTATGGATGCTTTCTGCAAAATTGTGTACGATATTACGTCATTGTATGTGTGTGCGTGTGTTCGTGTGTGCGTGCGTGTGTGCGTGCTTGCGTGCGTGTGTGTGTGAGTAAGACGTCAGTTTCAGAGAAAAAAAAAGATAGTAAGTGTTATTCAACATAACCCCTATGGCGACATGAGGAGAATGGTGGACACCAACGTCAAGGACATCATAGCGACGTCGTGACACAAACACTGCAAGTATTTTAAATACACAAATGAATCCCACTAAAATGTACACGTGTAAGGTAATACGGTCGCATCACCGACGATTTAGGATCAATGCTCCTAGAAAACGTCAACTAAATACTCGTTAAGTTATCGGACATTTAAGGAAATATGTCGCTGTTATGTGATTCTTTAACAGTATACTGTCAGTTTCTTTACATTTACCCCTGCTCTGTAGCTATTGCAAATCAGTCTCAGAAATGACCGTTGACGGTCTGTGTTAGCTCAGTGAATGGGAACGAAAATTCGTTTTATTCGAATATATTGATCTACAACAAATAATGGTGATAGGCTAAAGTGGCATGCCAATCAACGGCTATCCACTGTGGGTTGTCTCGAAATGTTTCACGCGTCTGAAGACGCATTGGCAATGTTGTCTATATGACGTCAGTTGTTTGATGGTGAGTTACTTGCTGATAACTGTAGCCTGGCCCTTCACAGTGTTCACTCAAACAAACCGCGCTGGCGCTCAATAGTCTCCTGCCCATTTAAATGTCCCGAACAGCTTTTATGTCATTGTAAGACACGTTGTTTACGTCGTCGGTGAATTCGTTGGATGCCTACCCAGTTTAAGCAATACATTTTGGTTGTTCACTCATGTGGAACGTAACACACACATAGACCATTAGCTCACGCAATGTCCACATATGTTATGCGTTCAAAAGGTGTCTGAAATACTGAGCCGTGACACTTGGTCTATAAGGCGTCGAAGTGGCGACATGATCTGTCATCAATTGTTCCGCCTGTATTCCGAAACGTTTTTCTTACATTTTTGCTCAAGCCTTTTTAGCAGTGCCTCCGTTTCATCAGCCACGGTTTTGGGGCTACGTGTCCAGTTGTTTCCATTTACGCCCTGATTTAGTAATCTCTGCTGTTACTTGTATTCGACAGGTGTTTCTCGGCATTTCTTATTCATTTTGCCCTGAGGGTTCAATGTGAGTCCTTGTCTCTTTTGTAAATTGTAATTTGTTGTGTTGGCTTCGGTAGACTATCATTGTTCTTCCTTCTAATACGACGTTCAATTAGTTCCTGATTTGTTATGTCTAACAGTGCGTCATTACTAATTGTTTCTGGCCACCATATACCCATAATTCTCCACAGGCACGTTGAATTCTGTAGTACGTCATGTCTTTTATCCATACATTAGCACAAGTTTAACAGTTCGGTTAAACATTCGGGACTTCCATATCTTGTTAAGCTTGATGGAAGCAGTCACTGCTTTACCTATCCTAGCTCATACATCATAATTTGTTCCTCCGTTTGTGTTCATTGTGTTTCCCATATATGTGGAAGACTGCACTCCATCTATGACTTCTCCTTGTAGTGTATTTGAACTGCTGTATTTTTATTTCTGCTCACATTTAGTCCTAACGTGGCTGCGGTTATTTCTACCAGTGATGTCTTTTTTACTGCCTTTGGCTTTGGCTGTGTAAAAGAAGAGCCAGATCATCGGCAAAGCGAATATCATGTCAATGTTCCTATAATGTGCACTGTATTTGCTTTCAGTGTACAACTGTTCTAATGATTCGGTCAATAACCGTAAGAAATAGAAATTGTGATACAATGCAGCGCTGTCTCGTGTCAGTATTTACATCGTTTTTGTCTGGTATATCCTTCATGTGTGACTGTTTGAGAGCAACCGGTATGAACAAACAGTGCGAGTCATAATGATTTGATCACAAGTCACGAAATGCTGAATTTATTGGAATATATGTTGTTGTGCTTAAAGAAGTAGGGAGAGAGGGGAGGGGAAGAGTGAGAGAGGGGAGGGGAAGGGTGAGAGAGGGGAGGGGAAGAGTGAGAGAGGGGAGGGGAAGAGTGAGAGATGGGAGGGGAATAGTGAGAGAGGGGAGGGGAAGAGTGAGAGAGGGGAGGGGAAGAGTGAGAGAGGGGAGGGGAAGAGTGAGAGATGGGAGGGGAATAGTGAGAGAGGGGAGGGGAAGAGTGAGAGAGGGGAGGGGAAGAGTGAGAGAGGGGAGGGGAAGAGTGAGAGAGGGGAGGGGAATAGTGAGAGAGAGGAGGGGAAGAGTGAGAGAGGGGAGGGGAAGCACACACATACATATATGACATTCCGCAAAACCGAGACCGATATTATGCGTAGCAGCTCTATTCATATGTTATTGGCAAAGCAAATTTGGACATTAACACCCGTTCACTTTAACGATGAACGATTAAACAGAAGCATACCGTGATGCATTATACAAATACGTTCACACATTGCATTATATACGTATAATTTTGCTTTATATTTGATCCATTTCAACTCATTTTATAAACAAGTTATATTGTTCCAATCCAAGTATTTGGCAATCGAAAACACTAATGATGTTTGCTAACAATAATTTTTTTATACGACCGTGACGTCATCATATATTGGATCATGACATGTATAATTTGATGTCATTACAAAGAACAATTATGACGTCCAACCAATCAATGCCAATAACTACAGTTTTCGTGATCTCCTGACAAAAAGCAATTGCAGCGAAATGTAAGTGAAGCGGGAACCTCCCTGGTGAAAGACTAAATATTAGACTATGTTTAAAAAATATATTACCGGAAAGCATGTAACCAATGCCTAATCTGAAGCCACCGTGTCGAAATTTAAGCAAAGCGTGAAATTATCTGGCGAGACATTGACCATTGGACCGTATTTAGGAAAACGCAATCGAAAGTTTTCCGGTGGCTTTGTCGATGCATACTAAGCTGCCGCAGTGGCCAGGTTTGAGTCGACCGACAAGCAGCATCTCAGTAGACTTGCTGCACCAAGAGTTGACTCGCCTCCACTGACGGAACGTTTCGAAGCCGTCATCGTTGTAAGGAAAGCGAATGGCGATCCCAGATGGATTCTTGCAGTGACACACCAGGTCATCTCGCTGGTCTTTGCTGGCTGAAGCAACAGACAATTTGCATCGTCTGGCGTGACACCAGCCCATGCTGTCGGAGTTGTCGGTTTGATCGAACGACCCGTTCCACCTTGCGTAGGCAGTGAACATGTTCGCTCCAAATTTGAGGTCACCATAACAGAGCAGGTCGTCCCTGTGATCTCCGTTGAAATCGCCCACGAACAGTTTGCCAGACCAGGAGGGACACCACTTCATGTCATTGTACCAGATATCGGCTTTTTCGAAGTTGCCGCTAGAAGTAGCGTAGGCGATCCACTTTCGACCTTGCACACCGTCATGGCATAACATGTCAGATCTACTGTCCCCGTTGAAGTCGCCGATGAAGAGCTGACATCTACTACACATGCAGAAGCCCATGGCTTTGTTCCACCCCTTGCTGCGTCTAAATGTTCCGTACCTGTTGGCGTATGCGATATACACGTGACCACGCTTGTCATGACAGAGCATATCATCTCTGGAATCACCATTAAAGTCTCCGATATAGACAAAGGCTCCATGATGGGTACACCACCACATGTTCTTTCTCCAGCCGACTCTGTAGTAACCCCGTTTAGATCCATAATAAATCCATTTCCTTCCTGAATTAACATTATCGCGACACATAATGTCCATCTGGTCGTCACCATTGAAATCTCCCTGCATCACATATTGGTGAAGCCTCGTGCAGAAACCCGGCAAGGTTTTTGTCCTACCTTGTTTGTGAAACCTAACCTTGGTCGACTCGCAATTCGGCCCTGAAGCAAAAAGAACTGTTTGGGTTCGTATTTCATAGTTTTGATTGTAACAGCCTATATCCTTATTTGTCACGTCGTTACTACACATCGCTAAACACAAATGCACGGGACCACAAACAATGCATAACTGACATACATACATACATACATGCATACATACATACATACATTCATACATATATACATACATACATACATACATACATACATACATACATACATACATACATACATGCATGCATACTTACTTACATGTGTGTTTGACGCCACAAATAAGAAATAAAAAAAAGTTATTTTGAGAATGCATGCTACACTGATTTGACGCCACAAACAATATATTCCAGAAAGCAAATTTGGATATAAATTCGGCAGTCGATGTTCCTACATTGATTTCTGACTTATTAATAACTGCTAATTAACTGTAGTGGAGAAATGTCTTTTTACAAGTACAACTAGATCAAGGATAACCACATATCCACAATATCCACAATGAGCCAGAACACGCTAGTTCATCTGACTATGCTCAGTTCCGAATGGGGCATTATGGGTCGGATTAATCTTGACAACCCAGTTCATTAGTGTTTCAAAAATGTCAACAGATGTACAATCTGAACTTATTATTCACATGATCACATATCTAGAACCGTTGGTAACCAATTTGGTGGAATGATCAGACTGGCCTCTGTTTTGCTAATGTAAAAATAATAGGTTAACCTGCGGCAAAGTTTGCATTGTTCTGCTGCTTTTATTCAGTCAACTTTGTGTGGTGAAGTCAGTGCGTTCGTTTTCGTAGACGTGATAACTCTGGAATGCTACACGCTCAACCATTGCAACTACGTCAGTGAAATCAACCACAGCGCAACAACACTCGATCAATGTAGCAGATTTCAGTTTGTTTCATCAATAGCCACAAATCGTGCAGGTTACCGTTATCGACTATGAAAAACGGTTCGTCTAATTCGTGAACCGTCGTAGCTTCCGTGGTCTGTTATTTTAGTGCGAAATATGAGCTGGATTTATTCGAACGTTGATCTGATCTGATCAGGGACATCCGCAGGAATTTTTCCAGGGAGGGGCAAGACATTTGGGGACACAATAAAGCATAGGCATAGTAAAGCGTACACCAAGCATTCAAACATTGTACATACATTGATGACATTTACTTTTCCAGTTCCTGGTTGAATAAAAACTACACTTGACGCCTTTCAGACCCAGAGCGGTCAATCACGACCTTGATTAAGGCATCCTTTCTGTCGATGCACGCTAACCATGCACAAGCAAGACAAGCGTTCAGTAGACATCGTTGAAGGAAGGCCGGTCTTAACTCGCCTCAAGATGTTGGACAAGACAATTAATTTTTAAAACAAACGTTCAAAAACAAATAAAAAATCAGGGCAACGCAGTTTCATTAAACGACAGTCTGTCAATAGATTTATATGTGTACAAGTCAGGTCAATATACCTTAAATATATTACAATAGTATTATGTTAAAACATACTGCAGTACAGGTGTATGTACTAAACTCTTTCCTGGACCATTCAATCTCGGAAACCGTTACGATGCAGCTGACACATCAGTACACGATGGCAAGAAAACAGAGCAAAGTAATTCATGTTGTCGGAGCAAACCGAGTTCCTAGTGACTTGATTATGGAGCACGATGCGTCACTGGTTCCAACATCGCTGAATATTTTGCCATGATAGCCAGGCACAACAATAATGAGCATTGCAACTGGTGCGCATCTTGACTGGTCTTGCCAGAAGCTGCTTTTGCACTTAGCCATCCATCTTGTTTCACATAACATGGGGATATTTGGTGCCAGGCTTTACCAGCCATGGTTAAGCATCCATCATATCCTTGACCAAGTAGTTTTGTGAAATCTAGTCCGAACTGTACACTGGGCGATCAACGTGTTTGCAATTGTTTCAGCATCCATCTGTGCTAGCGAGGTAAACCCAAGGAACTCATCACGGGTTGCAGATTCTTTACTAGTTGTGTCGACAAAAACGAACACTAAGAGAAAGTTGCTCTTCCCCCGATACATCAGCTGTCTTATCTGCCAAAATGGAGAACCTCACAGAAGCATCGGCGGCAGAAACAGTGTCCTCACGTACGACATCCTCACAGATGTCCTCACGTATGACATCCTCACAGATGTACTCACGTACGATATCCTCATAGATGCTGATCAGCTCATTCGGTGTCCTGACCGATGCGTATTTTGTTGTATTTTGCAGTGCATTCTGCATTCTCCATGTGATCACTTAGTGTTTCGTCGCCGGCTTCTCTGCCGAACTGAAACAGGCCTTGAATGTTCCTGCGTCAGATTATTTTCCACGTAGAGCGATGTCGTATGCTGCACAGAATAAGATGGTGGATGGGTGCAAGCTTGGAGGAGCGGTTTTCTTGTATTTTACGGTTGACTGCTGTGTCGAACTTACAGGTAAATGATTTCTCCGGTTTGCGTGAGATGGCTAAGAAGTGTGTTGCGTCTTGAAGTGAGGGTTTGTGTCAAGTGGTTGCTTTGTGTTTTATTGCATCTTCGTTGAAGTTTGTAATTAAGTAAGTAATTTGTGTATGTGTTGTGTGCTTCGGTGAACTCTTTGTAGGAAAATGACGCAGTGCTTACACAAGGCTCCTTTGAGAATGGTAGAGTATGCAAGTCACGGTGCATACTTCGCCAGCCATGCATGATGAAAGCAACGCAATCCAGGAGAGTCTTTCCTAAAGTCATAGGCTGGAGGTGACGTATATGTGCTAAGCAGTAGCTGGGGTTTGAGATCGTCGTCCACACATGCCGTCTTGACATGAATGCTGCTGTATATGCTGATGTAGAAGTTTAATGATGCTATTTCTCTTTGGGATAGGACGTTTTCTATGCTAAGCATGAATGCTGCCCAGACTATCACACATTCTTGCCCGCGAAGCAATCCACGTTATTAACATAAGTTTCAACTGATGAAATAACTGTTTACCTATCTATCGCTTAGCTATGTGCACTAGAAACATGACTAATATAAAAATGAAGAAATTGGTAGACAGCGCGTTTTGCGGCAAAGCCCTTCAATATTAAAGGTTATACTGTTAACAATTATAGGATTTATACTCACTTTTGGTGGGCGTTCGCCGCTTTGAGGTAGATTATCACGCTGAATCTCGCTGAGTAATGTTATAAGTCACGTGAATAGTTAAGCGATAACATTTTACATTTACCAACATGTCTACATTCGATGGGCAGTAATGTTATAATTGTATACAATTAAATATAAGAGATAATATATATATATATATATATATATATATATATATATATATATATATATATATATATATATATATATAACACGGAAATCCCGATAGTTTCAAATATGTTGTTGGCAATTACGATGCATCAGATCCATGGGCGTCCGCAGGGCGATCAAGGGCGCACTTGCCCCCTCGATCTGGATTTTTTGGACGTATATTCGTGAGCTCAATGTATATGTTAACTTTACATCTGATATATACATATATATATATATATATATATATATATATATATATATATATATATATATATATATATATATATATATATATATATATATATATATATAACTCTTTTTAATTATCCTTTAAATTGTGTTTGATTAAATCCCTTTATTTTAATCATATTTTTTTATATTTTAGGTGCGCTTTAATCGTTTAGATGAACATTTTAGTTATTATATATATTTTATTATTTTTGCGCTGAACCTTCAGTTTGTTATTTAATATCACATTGCATTTTTAGATTTCCCCTAAGTTGTTTGAGATGACCCCTTAGTTTGTTCAAATGATGGTCATGTGTTTCTTTTGAAGCATAATGATCCCTTATATAATTGTTTGAGATGATCCCTTAATTTAGTGTACATCACCTCTTTCATTTGTTGAGGTGACCCTTTTAATGACCCCCATTCTTCCTTATCACTCTGCCTGACTCGGTCCTATTGTTGGCCAACAAGTAGTTACTGCCGTACGTTACATGGGAGGCTATATGAAAAGCAGTCCATCATTTATTATGTCCTCCCAGAAAACATGCTGCTCATTCGTTCTGAGATTCTTATGTTAATCATACGTTTATGAACGTCTAGTGGGTGTGGGCATGGCTAGCCGTTATAAGGGTGAACAGGACGATGGTGTTGACGATGAGGAGGAGGAAAAGGATGATGAGACTGAGGATGTCATTTTCTTCGTCCTTAAAATCGTAATAATGATCACCCCCATTGTCATCATCTTCGTCATCATCATCATCACTAAAACCGCTTACTTGTCTTCCTCTTCTTCCTCGTCATCATCGTAATCATTTATCACTCTCATCATCACCGCCGTTATCATCATTGTTATCATAATCATTTTCATCATAATCATCATCATCGTCATAATCATCATCATCATCATCATCATTATCATCGTCACTAAGATGATCCCCTTCATTTTCATCATTATTATAATAATTTATCACCCTCATCATCACTTTCGTCATCATCATAATTATCATCATCATTTTTATTACATTACCGGTCGATTACTACATTACCGATTTACAACAATACCGGTCGATTATTACATTATTGGTTGTAACTGTCGTTCGTTCGATCTAGCTACATGTACTGACCTTTCGCTAGAACATTGGAGAGGTTCAGAACAACGACGACGGTGCTCAGCAGGAGTATGTTGTCCATGGTTGTTCCTCTGAAGATATGAAAATATAATATGCGCATCATAGACAAACATATATGAACGTTGTAATAGTCGCTTTCTGCAACATGACTGTCTGTGCCGAAGTGAGTGCATCATAATTTGCGCACTTGATGAGATAAACGTCAGACTATTATATTATAAATTTATGGTTTCTACTACTTCGTTTCGGTTTAAAATACTTGACCGTGATTTGAATATAAAATCATTTGTGTACATTTGCTGTATACAAACTTGTGCCAACTTACTTGACTGAACGTTTATACAAATAACAAACGGTATCCCAGCTAACAATAAAACGTTCATATCAATCAAATCAAAATAAAAAATGCTTTATTGTCTCTCTTAAAACCATACATTTTAAAAACAGAAAGTTGTCTTCAGATTCATCCATTGATTAATTAATTAATTAGCTCTGTCAATTATAGAAAATAAAATATATACACAAACACACAATATTATTTTGTAAAATTTACATATATGTTGTGAAGTTTACGAGTAAGATATCTATAAATAACACATAAGAAAATGTCAAAAAGAAAACCAGCTATACAACATAAACAGAGACTTGACTAATAATAAATGTTTACCGAGCATACAAGGAGGACTAAACATTATCAAGCCCAGCTTATCCCAGAACATCACAAAAGGCAATAGTACTACAATACCTGGATTGTTAAAAACATACAGTGATAAGAAGTGATGCAAATAATGTTTGGTACATGCAGATTAAAGCAATGAGTTAAATGATGAGTACATAATAGAATCGTGCATGTACACTGTCTACACAACCCCCACGCCACCCCCCACCCCACACACAAAAAACATCACTTGAGTGCAGCATTCAGGATAGCAATAGCAGTAGGTACAAATTACTTCTTATATACATTCTTTCGTGCAATAGGAACTTTAATACGCCTGCCACACGGAAATTTCTTAAATGCTAAGTTAAGTGGATGGACAGTAAAATGTGAAATGTCTTCCTGGCAAGGGCAGAGTCATACAGAATAGAATAGTTGTCGCTGTTGCTGACCAATGAATTTACTAACTTTGTTAACAACACGGCCCAATTTTGTCTTTTGTTTGACAGTAGGACAGTATTCTCAACAAGACCTTTGTACACAAGTTCAAGGACATGTGGGCTGACTACAAACTTTTGAGTTGTCTAAGTAAAAAGAGACGTTACTGTGATTTCTAGTACACCATGTCAACATGTTCATTGGAAGTCATTTTCTTATCAATAATAGTACCAACAATCTCCACCTCGCTCTGGTCTATCACTGTGGACCTTCTTGCCCCCCCCCTCTCTCTATCTCTCGCATGCTCTCTCTCTCTCTCTCTCTCTCTCTCTCTCTCTCTCTCTCGCACGCTCTCTCTGCACGCTATATATATATATATATATATATATATATATATATATATATATATATATATATATATATATATATATATATATATATATATCTCGCACTCTCTCTCTCTCTCTCTCTCTCTCTCTCTCTCTCTCTCTCTCTCTCTCTCTCTCTCTCTCTCTCTCTCGCACGCTATCTCTCTCTCTCTCTCTCTCTCTCTCTCTCTCTCTCTATCTGGCTCTCTCTCTCTGTCTATGTCTCTGTCTCTGTCTCTGTCTCTGTCTCTCTCTCTCTCTCTCTCTCTCTCTCTCTCTCTCTCTCTCTCTCTCTCTCTCTCTCTCTCTCTCTCTCTCTCTCTCTCTCTCTCTCTCTCTCTCTCTCTCTCTCTCTCTCTCTCTCTCTCTCTCTCTCTCTCTCTCTCTCTCTCTCTCTCTCTCTCTCTCTCTCTCTCTCTCTCTCTCTCTCTCTCTCTCTCTTTCTCTATCCCTGCTGTTGCCAAGAACAAGCTCCTTGGTTTTCCCTACATTTAATTCGAGTCTTTTAAACTTATATTCAACATGTCAATCTGAAGAAGGTATCGAGAAATGGAAAACTCATCTTTCAGACAACCCACAAGAGCCACGTCAGCTGCATATTTCAGAAAGGTGAGAACTGGGTCATGATATCTGATATCATTAGTATACAGTGAAAAACATACAGGAGAGAGAACGCTCCCTTGAGGACCTCCAGTGTTCACAACAATCTCATCAGACAATACAGGTTTGACCAACATGCGGGCATTCAGACTGACCCGCTGTGGCCGATCGCACAGAAACTGCCTTATCCACAAGATCAGAATTTACGTCTAAGTCTAAAAGTATCTATATCAGAACATGATGCTGCATAGTTTGAAAAGCACCGGACATATCCATGAACAGAACTTTGACACAAGTACCAGTTTTATCTAAATGACTAGCAATGAGATCTACAAGAGTCAGAGTTGCATCCTCGATACCTCTTCTAACCCTATAGGCTATAACTATAACGGGTCTATGCGGTTGGCCACAGATGCAGTCATCTGAGCGCAAACAATCCTCTCCATGCATTTGGCAACAACAGAAGTTTCCATAATGTTCTTGACTGGCCATGAAAACGTGTAAGGAAATTTGTTGAGAACGTTCCCATGGAAAGATTCCTGGCCGTCCCGCAAACGTTCTTGCCAAACATTCTTACAAACCAATAAATTCGTAGTTATTTAAAAGATAGATTTTAACATGATCATGTGTCGAATATATGCAGTTGTAGTGTGCTACGGGCTGCAACATAACTCATATTTCACTGAATTGCTCATGTACCTAGTACATATGTTGTATTCAATAATTATATAACTACAATTTATACATTGATACACACAAACGAAGATTTATATTAAATATATTGTGCTCTTTATCCTTGTTCCCTGATGTACAGGGGTTAGGGTCAGGTACAGTTAGAGTATTGTCGAGCCACTCTTTCTGTTCTTTCTTTCCATAGTTTTCTATCGGCAGCCCCCCTCTCTCCATCTTTCATCCTCCCCCGATTTTCTCAAATCCCTCCTCACGCAGTCCTCCCATATCAGCTGTGGCCTTCCCCTTTTCCTGCGGCCTTGAAGTTTTTCACGTCTGCTCTCTTTGCAAGTGGCCTGTCCATCTCACCCGGCTTCTCACCAATCTTCTTGTTGTGCTACATTGCATCCCAACCTCTTTCCTGAGGTCGTTCACCCTTCTTCTGTCCACCCTCTTTGGTTTTTTGTTATTCGTCGAACCCATTTGTTCTCACAAACGTGCAGCTTCTGTTATTGTTGTTCTGTCGGTGTAACGCACGCTCCCAGGACTTTCCCTTTCAGGATTTTCGAATTTTATCTGTCCAACATGACTCCCAAGCATTAGCTCCCGCTTGTATCCGACGTCGCACCTCAACCTCTGAATGCCCATCCTCCGTAACTATTCATCCAACGCCATCCACTTGCTTGATCTCCTTACCACCCAACCTAATGTTAAGCTCTTCTCTCTGGTGTCCAACTTATATAAATTCTGTCTTCTCCCGGCTCATTCTCAGTCCATGGTTCTTTAACACCCCCTTCCATTCCTCCATCACTTCCTGTAGTTCTTGTTTGCTCTTTGCCATTATGGCCAGATCATCTGCATACATCATCTTCCTGAGAACATCCTTCGTGCTGATCTTCCTGCTGATTAGTTCCATCACCATGATAAACAATAAAGGCCTAAGAGCACTTCCTTGCATCAACCTGATGTTAACTGGTGGAAACTCTTCCAACAACCCAGCTCCAACCACCACTCTTTCTTTCGTTCTCTCATACATCACTTCCACCACCCTGGCTTCTGCTTCTGGCACTCCCATCCATCTCACTGTTGCCGTCACCACTTATTTGATTTATTTTGCTAATTATATATACCAACAAAAATGCCCGTCCCAGGACGGAATAACTTGGTAGTTCATACGTGACTGTCATGATAGCAATGTTTACCAAATATGTGTGCCGGAGGGCGCTACATACACACAGGTGACATCGAACAGTTTATGTAATTGTATATATTCGTATAATTCACACGTAGCGGTGCAGATAATTTTACGTAATAATTACAAAAAGTAATTATTAATTATTAATATAGCATTAATAATTACAAATGCTGCGCGTCTTTTCTACTATAAT
>BSQZ01000063.1:1797856-2172856 GCA_033239005.1 Lamellibrachia satsuma | reverse complement strand
AGTGATGATGATGATGATGACGAAGATGATGACAATGAGGGTGATCATTATTACGATTATGAGGACGAAGACAATGACACCTTCAGCCTCATCATCCTACTCTTCCTCCTCTTCGTCATCATCATCATCGTGTTCACTGTTATAATGGCTAGCTATGCTGACACCAACTCGTTCACAAACGTACGATTAACATAGAAATCTCAGAACGAGTGAGCCGCATTTTTCTGGGGGGACATATGGAATGCCGTTCATATAACCTTCCAAGTAACGCACGGCAGTAACTACATGTTGACAAACAGTCGGACCGAATCAGACAGAGTGGAAAGGAAGAAGGGGGGTCATTAAAAAGGGTCACTTCAACACATGAAAGAGGTAATCTACACTCAATTAAGGGATCATCTCAAACAATTATCATTAAAAATGCTTAATAACTTATCATCATTTGATCAAAATAAGGGGTCATATCATATCATGCAATGTGATATTATATTAGAAATTTAAGCTTAACCGCAAAAATAATAAAATAAGGGACCAGCTGAAACAATTAAGAGGTTACCTCAAAAAATTAAGCTAAGAGTAATTTCAGTCAAATAAAATGTTCGTCTAAACGATTAAAGGGCACCCAAAATATTTTAAAATATGACTAAAATGAATGGCTTTTATCAAAAACAAGTTATAGGATAATTTAAAAAGGTCTTATTAAGGGTCATTTAATAATAAACTAGCTGATCATCTCAAAACATTATGTGTGGTCGTCTCGAAAAAGTTAAATAAATTAACGGGACATCTCATAATTTAAATGGGTCTTCTCAAAAAATGTTAAGGGTTTCGTCACAAAATATGTAAAAAGTAATTAACAAGTTAACAAGCTGATTGTCTCAAAAATTAAGTGATCATCTCAAAAATTAAGTGGGTGCCCTCGTTTAGATGAACATTTTAGTTGACTGAAATTACCTTTAACTTAATTTTTTTAGATAACCCCTTAATTGTTTCAGTCCCTTATTTTATTATTTTTTTGCGGTTAAACTTAAGTTTCTAATATAATATCACCTTGCATTTTGATATTTCCCCTACCTTGTTTGACAATAATTGTTTGAGATGATCCCTTAATTGAGTGTAGATTACCTCTTTCATGTGTTGAGGTGACCCTTTTTAATGACCCCCCCCCCCTTCTTCCTTACCACTCTGTCTGACTCGGTCCGAATGATATGAATGGCATTCCATATGTCCTCCCAGAAAAGATGCGGCTCACTCGTTCCGAAATTTTTATGCTAATCGTACGTTTGTGAACGTCGAGTGGGTGTCAGCATGGCTAGCCATTATAAAAGTGAACATGAGGATGATGATGACAATGTAATAATGTTCACCCTCATTGTCATCATCTTCGTCATCATCGTCATCATCACTAAGCCCGCTTAATTGTCTTCTTCTTCTTCCTCATCATCATCATAACCATTTATCACCCTCATCATCACCATCGTTATCATCATCATCATTTTCATCATTATTATAATCTTTATCATCATCATCATCGTCATAATAAAAATAATAATCATCATCATCATCACTAAGACCGCTTAGTTGTCTTCATCTTCTTCCTCATCATCATCATAACAATTTATCACCCTCATCATCACCATCGTTATCATCATCATCATTATCATCATCATCATCATAATATTTATCATCATCATCGTTATAATCATCATCATCATTATCATCGTCACTAAGATAACCCCTTAACCGTCATCATCATCATCATAATCGTTTATCACCCTCATAGTCATCTTCTACATCATCATTCTTAATATCATCAACATCACGATCATTATGAATATCATCATAATTTTTATTACATTACTGGTAGATTTATTACATTACCGGTCGATTATTACACTACCGGTCGATTTATTACATTACCGGTCGATTATTACATTACCGGTCGATGTATTACATTACCGGTCAATTTATTACATTACCGGTCGATTATTACATTACCGGTCGATTTATTACATTACTGGTCGATTATTACATTACCAGTCGATTATTACATTACTGGTTGTAACAGACGCTCCTGTAGAGACAATGTAACGAGCAAACAACTCAACCATTAGACAGTTTCAGTTATACGTTTCTCGTTCCCAACGTATATCAATACTTAACGCAGTTATAAGATTAACCTATCTCATACGTAGCCGTAACGTAGCTTCAGCGATAAGTTTGAAACAGTGAACTTGCCCATTACGCATTAGTGTGAGAGGATAAGTAGGAAGTAGAAGGGTGGGGTCATATGGGAGATTAGCCTCAACAATAGGTGGGAGGTGGGATTGGTGGGAGGTGGACTCTCAAAATTGGTGGGAGGTGGGAGGTTGGCCGGCCAAAAGAAGTGATACTGAATTTTAGACCAATGCTACATAACCCCATGAAGGATTTTCCACAAGCGGGGTGTCGACTCGTTCTTAAACGTATAAACTACAGTAGCGTTATTGGCGTTTTCCCTGTCTTGTTAAGTTAAAACTGTTCTTAGATATATACATTGCATCGCATGTCAAACTTAAGCATGTCTTCTTTGAAATAACGTCTAAAAACTTATATGTAGCGTATCCACTAATGGAGGCCAATCTATTCGTATTCATGTATCCGTATATCAGCGCTAAACCTATGGAGAGTATGTTACTGGCAACGTCAGCCGACGCCAGTGAATATGAATTACGGACCTAGCGATACGTAGAATGAAAACGTATTGAATATTATTATTACTGAATGTTATATCAGCCGCGATTGATCCATAGCCCAAAGGTTATTGTCCTTGCGTAGACCAAAGTTAGGTGGCTCGTAATAATATCACTGGTTAAGACAGAAACTTGGACAAAATACAAACACATGTTTGTTGACTGGTGTGAAGTAGCCAGCCATTCACGAGAATCATCAGTTGCTCTGTACTTTGGTCGTCAAGATACTTCCTTATCTTCCCGATATCACAGAGTTGTGCATAAGCTGCCCGAAATTTGGACTTGGTATGTAGTTCCATAAACATGATGTTCTTATCAATATAAGCACCCAGAGAACGCATACAATCTCCGTGAACTACAGTGTCACTGGTGTTAATTGACGTGTTGGGGAATTTTGTAATTGTTGAGGAATACCGATCAAGATACACTCAGTCTTCGAATCGTTTATTTTAGGTACACATCAGGGCTTAACCTAAGCAACATGTGGCTGTTTACTTGCGTGTTTACGTTGCCTGATGTGTTAATTCGGGTCATTCCATAATTGTGGTCAACTGTCAGGACACGTTTTGTCCCAACTATATTCAACAGACTTTTAAATATACTTGTGCGGGATATGCACTTACTGGGATGCAGTAAAGTATCACCTACACAGTTATGTAGTTATTAAATGTACATTGCTCATTCTAATGAACGTTTTAGAAAGTGGCAGGCTAAAAAAATTTTCAAATTGTATATTTGACTAGTCATTGAGAACTCATGCTATATTGCTGGTGCAAATGTCAAGATAGTCTACTTAACTGCATATGTAAACCTGTTGGAGAATGAGGAATGTTTGAATAAACTGCTATTGTATTCTTCGTGATCACGAAAATTCAAGCATTGAAATTCATTGCCCATGCAGTTACCCAAGTAAAATAATACCCTATGTGAGTTCATTGTGAATGAATAGTACATTACATAATCACTAGATAACACGACATCATTCTCATCAGAACTACATATTCAGAGATAGGAGAAGTGGTCGGTGATGTTACTATGATTGCATAATAAGGATGATAGTGCAATTGGCACGACCATGGTTTCTTTACAGACAGGCATTCACTGTCACACATTGTCGACATGGTCATTAATGACGCAAGCGGTTGAAATATAATGGTCATTAATGACGCAAGCGGTTGAAATATAATGGTCATTAATGACGCAAGCAGTTGAAATATAATGGTCATTAATGACGCAAGCGGTTGAAATTTAATGGGCATTAATGACGCAAGCGGTTGAAATATAATGAATATAATGATATTAGTCATTATCCCCTAGTCGCGGTTCGCGGGGGTCGTTGGGTGTTGCAATGTCATACATCTAGGTATGTTCCTACACCGCCTGGGGCGCCGGTATTACACATCGCTGAGTTACTGCGTTGCGCCGTAGCAGCAGAAGTTATTGCGTTGCGCCGTAGCAGCAGGAGTTATTGCGTTGCGCCGTAGCAGCAGGAGTTATTGCGTTGCGCCGTAGCAGCAGGAGTTATTGCGTTGCGCCGTAGCAGCAGGAGTTATTCGTGACTACGAATGTCAGTTGTGACGCACATGGCGACCGCCTTACACTTCTCGTTCGCAATCGTTGCAAAGTTAGCGAGCGAAGTTCAGTGCTGATGTGACGTCTTTCTGCGTCTGCCCCACCCCCGAGATATATATGATTTGCACAGCAGCGAATCCTCGTAGTGATGCACAACGCGATGGACTCACGCCGTTTGTTACAGCTAGTTGATCTCAAACACGCAACTTCGATGAACATTGTGGCGGGCGGGTGTTTAGAAAGTAACGAGTGAGTTTGAAAAATCGCCACAGTGTCGCAGGTCGTTGTTTGTTTCATCAGCACCTGTTTGTGAGAACCTGTTCTAATAGCCTCTTTTGACAGGTGTTTTTTTCCCCTGTTTTCTTAACGAACAAATCTCTCAGTAATGCCCTTAATCTCATCTTTTAAACGGGTACAGCATTCTGTTGCTGTCTTGTTCTTCAGTATGTTATTCCAATCTATAGTCGTTAGATATGTTCTCATCTCTTCATATTTGTCTTTGCAAGAAGTTCCTTCTCCATTGTTTTTCAGCACGGCTGCCGCAGTGCGACGTCAAACTGCGAAAACCCTCCGTTCACGACGACCGGGAATTAATCTTCTTCTCCCATGAAAAGACGGGCGGTAATGGGGTCACGCCGACACACAAAGGGCAGGCCTAATGAATGGTTTGTAAGAATGCAGAGACTCGACTGTGGGGGTGTTTAGGCATTAGATGCCTCAAAATCTACTGCGGTGTTGTTTAGGCATTTATCTGCCTCATTAGGATGTTGTTTAGACATTAGATGCCTTAGAATCAACTGTAGAGCTGTGGACACAGGGAAGCGGTTGTCGGACTAGTCACGTTAGATAAACCTACACGTCAAGTAGTAGAAACGTCAGTGTACCTTTCTGTGTATGTCAGTGTAGCTTTCTGTGTATATCAGTGTACCTATCTGTGTATGTCAGTGTACCTTTCTGTGTAAGTCAGTGTAACTTTCTATGTATATCAGTGTACCTTTCTGTGTATGTCGGTGTACCTTTCTGTGTATGTCAGTGTACCTTTCTGTGTATATCAGTGTACCTTTCTGTTTATGTCAGTGTACCTTACTGTGTATGTCAGTGTAACTTTCTGGGTATGTCAGTGCAACTTTCTGGGTATGTCAGTGTAGCTTACTGTGTATGTCAGTGTACTTATCTGTGTATGTCAGTGTACCTTTCTGTGTAAGTCAATGTAACTTTCTGTGTATGTCAGTATACCTTTCTGTGTATGTCAGTATGCCTTTCTGTGTATACCAGTGTACCTTATTGTGTATAATAGTGTAACTTTCTGGGTATGTCAGTATACCTTTCTGTGTATGTCAGTATGCCTTTCTGTGTATATCCGTGTACCTTATTGTGTATAATAGTGTAACTTTCTGGGTATGTCAGTGTAGCTTTTTGTGTATGTCAGTGTACCTTTCTGGGTAAGTCAATGTAACTTTCTGTGTATGTCAGTATACCTTTCTGTGTATGTCAGTATGCCTTTCTGTGTATATCAGTGTACCTTATTGTGTATAATAGTGTAACTTTCTGTGTATGTCAGTGTACCTTTCTGTGTATGTCAGTGTACCTTTCTGTGTATGTCAGTATACCTTATTGTATATGATAGTGTAACTTTCTGGGTATGTTAGTGTAGCTTTCTGTGTATGTCAGTGTACCTTTCTGTGTATGTCAGTGTACCTATCTGTGTATGTCAGTCTACCTTTCTGTGTAAGTCAGTGTAACTTTCTGTGTATGTCAGTGTACTTGTCTGTGTATGTCAGTGTACCTTTCTGTATATGTCGGTGTACCTTTCTGTGTATGTCAGTGTACCTTTCTTTATATGTCAGTGTACCTTTCTGTGTATGTCAGTGTACCTTTCTGTGTATGTCAGTGTAGCTTTCTGTGTATGTTAGTGTACCTTACTGTGTATGTCAGTGTAACTTTCTGGGTATGTCAGTGTAGCTTTCTGTGTATGTCAGTGTACCTTTCTGTGTATGTCAGTGTACCTATCTGTGTATGTCAGTGTAATAAACTAACAGAAAAGGACTTCAGATTAAGTGTTCTGTTCGGCTTTTCTGTGTAAGTCAGTGTAACTTTCTATGTATGTCAGTGTACCTTTCTGTGTATGTCAGTGTACCTTTCTGTGTATGTCGGAGTAATAAACTAACAGAAAAGGACTTCAGATTAAGTGTTCTGTTCGGCTTTTTATTTTGCGCTTTGTGTTTTTGTCAAAACGGTTGTTTATCAAAGATGGTACTATGTTTCAGCAATCGGTCAAAGTTCTAACGAACAGTAAATTACCCGTTTAATTACCAACCCGCAGACAAGCTGCAATTACTCAGAGACTTCAGTAGAGGTGACATTACAACATAACATTAGTTGTTGCATGTGGGAGTCAGTTCTGCCTTTCGGTCAATATTTGCTTTAAACAACCCCCAAAATGGCTTGAGTTTCTGCCTTGATGCTAATAACGAAGATATTGTAACATCGTATTTGGTAAATTTTTCGGTTATTTATATGCGGTAATTTTTTTATGTCAGCGTGATTGCCAAAAACAATGGCAAAATGTCATGAAAAACATAATAATATAATAATAATAATATTGTGTTCCACGTATTGCGAATACCGTTTGATCGTGTTTATTTGTATAAGAAGAAATGGTATATTTACAAAACAATGAAAGAGAAGGGAACAGAAAGGGGGAATAGAAAGGGGGAATAGAGAACATTCGTGTCGACCATTTTCTCTATGACACGAACTTACTAAGTTAACACTTGTGCGTAGAATATCTTGGCGATTAAATGTTACATTCCGAATCATAATATACCGGTGATGTCATGTATAAATATATTTATAACATGCGTTATGGTAGGATGAGTTAGATACGATTGACAGGGTAATGTGCTTTTTTGAATCTTGCCAGTTTAGTTGATGGCGAAACAAATAACCATATATGAATTGCGTGCGTGCGTGCGTGCGTGCGTGCGTGCGTGCGTGCGTGCGTGCATGCGTGCATGCGTGCTCACAATAATCTCACAATAAAAAGATATACTTTGTTTAGAACGCCTAGCTTTGGAGTATCCTGTATAATGAAGGATTAGAAAACAATATGGACCTGCCGGCGGTGTGCCTTAACAGAATTGGAAGAACATGAAATGTAGATAAACACAGACATACTTTCCACGTAATGAAGTCAGATACCACGTCGAAGCAAACAGATTTTTTATTCACACAAGTGTAAACATTGTGATAGCCTGTACACTTTCAAAGGAGCTTGACTGCGAATTACAGCATTCGGCGCCTAGCACGACACATGGACAACCTTATGCATCTCCCTCTGTGGAGAATGGGACGACTGCTTGGACACTCGCATCTGGCAACGCACATCATAATGCATATTGGATGGGGGTTTTTGCACGTGGCTGTGCATGCGCTTCCACATGTCTTCCACACCATTCCGCCCGGGCAACGCCCTTCAAACAGAAATACACCGGAAACCTTATTTCACACAATCACTTCAATGATTCATGGTAACCTATGTTGATTATGCGATGTGTTTCTTGCAGCAGGGACTGTAACTGTGTTTTATTGCCTTTGCATAGCAACGACGAAACTGTAAATTATAACGCGCGCAGAAGATTAGTTTATCTAAAGACATTTTAAGTAACAAGATGTAACCATTCCCATTTGCAACAAGAATATTTTTAAACATCAAACATATATATAATATATGAATTCCGACATTAAAATATCAAAAGAGTTGCCAAGCCGTCAAAAAGACGTCCAGAGAGTTGTCAAGCTGTCAAGAAAATTGTCAATCGGTCAAGGAAGTTGTCAAGCTGTCAGGAGAGTTGTCAAGTCGTAAAGAGAGTTGTCAAGCCGTCAAGAGAGTTGTCAAACTGCGAAGGAGTCAACTAATCTCACCGTATACGAACCATTACGTTGTCCTGAACGCGCGTTTCGACAAAGATCATATAAACAAGAAGATAAATGTTAAACGTTCGACGTCATTGAATGCGTGCGACACACATTTAGTACCTGAGCCGTAAAATACACAGTCGCTGAATCAATGTTTGCTCATAGTTGCATGTGGTCCGTTATAAACACCAGGTAGAATGGACCAACGACTGGTAGAGTCATTTCGGAGGAAAATACAGTAATTAAACGAAATTTAAGTTTCCAAACTGCAGAAACTTCTTGATTAACAGTGCGGTGTTCTAACCGCCGAAGTAGTAGGGTTTAGGGTCTGAATTATTAATTCCTGAGACCATGTGCATGAACGACTTCCGGTTGCGCGCGCAGCACAGCAGAGCGTCCCCTAGCGGCTGTAGGAGCGCCTCCTGGCGAATGGAGATAACCCTAAGTGTAACCCCAACGTGTTGACGGCTGTGTAACCCTAAGTAGTGCGGTTATTGAGGGAAAACCCACATATAGCTGACGTGGCGGTTATTGAGGGAAAACCCACATATCGCTGACGTGGCGGTTATTGAGTACGGTATCAATGAATGAGAGAGCTAATCAATCAGGGTTAAGTACATTATCTGTGAATGGTATAAAGAGCTGTGATTCGTCGATTATAGTTTCATAAAAGCTATGCGTATGAGTTTAATTCATACAAAATCTAGGATGATTAAAGAGGTAAGGAGGCTGAATGGCTCGTGTGTCCATCTGGAGAGAGATGGGTATATGCTCGCGTTTCGGTATGCGAATAATTACCCTCCAATGTGGACATACTTGCCGCCGAAACGCGGGCATCTTAAAAAAGGAACAAACGCAGTCGGCCGTGTGCAAACACAGTCGTTTTTTAATTACATCACAATACAGATACTATCAGCTGGTAATTATCACCACTATATCGAAGCTATAAATAAGCTATTCTGCATTACAGTTTACCCTATGTCAGTGTCTTAACCCAATCAAACACGCGACATTCGTTAGCTACTAAATCGCTAACAAATGTACTGACGAAAGCGTTCATCGGTATGCCGTTACATCGAAGCACCAAATAAGCTATGCATTATTGTCCGCACACGTTAGACAGAGGACTCTGAACTCTCTTGGCATTGTGAGTCCACCCGGAACAATGTTCGTTCAGGAACACGCAAAATGCGCCGTGTAGTGGCGGTAGTCCGTACGAGCAGAAGTATTCACCGCGTATTCCGTAATATGACACCGCTCTGTCGCGTTCCTGAAAGGACGCATTACGGCGATACTAACAGTTGACTAATGAATTTTGGTACTCGGGAAATGCGCGTTTTAAAAGTAATCATATTAGCGCTGTAGTTAAAGCGTTGGTTCGCCCACTGGATGTAAGCAAGTCTGAACAAGTTGAAAGATAAGCCCGTCATTTGCACAATGCTGTGCAGTAATTTATTCTATGCCCGCTAAGATGAAATTCGGATTTCATTATTATTCTTTTTGACGTGTCTCTAAGAAGAGTAGACCACGTGACGTCCTGCCTGGCTAATAAAGACAGCGGGTATGCATCGACGAGTTGACCTGTATGCGTACATCTAACATATTTATTGCATTGGTTATCGTATGAAACATACATAGCACGAGTAATGAGAGAGAGTGCAGATTTGTCTAAGAAATACCGTTTTTATATGTATTTTGTCACACTTAGTTACGTATGTAATGCTTTTAAGCTAAGTGTTTACCACATTTATCTGCATGTTAACACTTTTAAGCTAAGTAAATATCACTTTTATTTGTATGTTACCATATTTTAGCTACGTAATTGCCATGCTTGGCTGTGTGTTAACGCTTTTAGCATATTAAGTTTCACTTTTAATTGTATGTTAACGCTATTTAGCTACGTATGTACCACATTTAGCTCTAACTTTTTTTCGCAAAGTTTTTAGTTGTACGTTACGTACTTTTAGTTGTACGTTAACGCTTTTAAGCTAAGTAAGTACCAATTACAGCTACATGTTAATGATTTTAGCTAAGTAATTACCGCATTTAGCTGCAGGTTAACGCTTTTAAGCTAAGAAATTACCACATTTAGCTGTATGTTAGCGATTTTAAGCTAATTATTTACCATATTTACCTGCATGTTAACGGTTTTAAGCTCAGCAAATACAACTTTTAGCTAAGTAATTAGCATTTCTAGCTAAGTAAGTACCATATTTAGTTGCAAGTTAACGCTTTTAAGTTAAGTAATTACCACATATGTTAAAACTGTTTAGCTAATAAATGACCACATTTAGCTGTATGTTAGCGCTTTTTAGCTAAATAATTACCACATTTAGTTGTATGTTAACGCTTTTAAGCTAAGTAATTACCGCATTTAGCTGTGTGTTAACCTATTTAGCTAAGGAATTACCCTATTTAGCTGTATGCTACTGCATTATAACTAAGGAATTATCACATTTAGCTATATGTTAACGCTTGTAAGCTAAGTAATTACCCCCATTTAGCTGTATGGTAACGCTTTTTAACTAAGTAATTATCGCATTTAGTTGCATGTTAACGCATTGAAACTAAGTATTTACCACATTCACCTGTATGCTAAGGTACTCGGGAAATGCGCGTGATAGATAACACGGTTTTCTGTAGTGATATTAGCATTGTTGTTAAAGCGTTGGTTCGCACACTGGACGTATGCAAGTCTGAACAAGTTTAACGATAAGCCGGTCATTTGCACTTCAATCTATCTAAGCTAGGTTCTGAGAAGGAAAGAACAAACTCTGCGTATGATTATAATATATTTGTTATAACTAACCAAACAATGCAAGAAGCATAAAACAATTAATTATGAACATAGTTGTCAGAATATAGTTATAAGCAAAACACTACAAGTATTAAATAATATAATTATGACTTGTTATTTTATACCACGCCTGCAGGGGCGCGCTATAGCAGAGAGCTATTTTAAAACACTGGGCGAGGTAAGTATATAAGCATAGACGAACGAGTGGACTGTGGACTCCGGTTGCCTTAGCAACGAACGGTGTGCGCCTAGCGCTGTTATGATCGATGTAATAACCTGCATAGTTGTAAGAACTGCATGTATAGTTTATGTATGTTTTGGTACACTTGCATTGTATGACTAATCTTAGTTAATTGTAGTGCACTTTAATTTGCTAACTGTATAAACGAGCGTCATAACAGAATGACGTTAGCCCTGTGCTATGTCTGTCATTTTATAAACTATATGAAATTTCTCTACAATTTTCTAAACCATGTGTCATTTTTGCTGTACCATTTTTTTATTGAATGTATTAAAGGTGGCCGCAACGGGTGTCTGGTCATATGATACCCCTTTATGGTGGCGCATCGAAATTAAACCGTTCGCCTTGCATCTTATCAACCAGAAGTATAAAAGCAGTCACCCAAAACAATACAATTTGACAAGTCTGGAATTTACCCAACATATCCTGTTAAAATTGACACAGTTTTCAATTTTCTTACAAAGTTATGGGATGTTTGGTATAAAAAAAATCAAGCAATTATATGAATATTTGTTTGAAAATAAATTGGTTCGCAATGCTCTGATATAAATCAATGATAACATAGTGTACTCTTCTAATTTACACTTGACTGTTTGAAATTGAATCGGTACTATCTTTGTTTTTATTATCTATCAAAATATTAATTATAACGGATATATCTAGACACATTATGGAACACTCCTGCTTGTCAAGTCATTATTATTTGTTTGACAGCAAAGTCTAAGCAATGCCTTGATCGTAATGTTAGCTGAAAACCAGTCACCTAATTTAATTATAGATCGATTTTGACACTTGATAAATCATAGATCATGTACACTAAATTTCCTGCAATTCTTCATAATAATTATTATGATGACAATGCCCAAGTGAATATATTATGTGCACTTTTAAAGTGCACATTATTTACTACATGAAATCGTTATTTCCATGATATATATTATTTTGTTTATCATAATTTAGTTTATATTTGAAATAGGTTACTGCACAAGAAAATGTATGCAGTACGTGTTACTACTAGTATTATATTGTATACCCTCTGGGTGTATATTATATTATATACCCTCTGGGTGTATGCATTACACTTGTCTTGTCTACACCTGTCTTCATTACCACCTTGCTGGCTTTAGGTTCATAAGGCAAACACGGTTATGTTATGGTGTCACTGTTCAACATGTCCTAATCCAAGTTATGTGTGGCATCCCTCATCGTATAGCTATCTTGGTCACTACATTATATTCCAATCACATACCATTCCCAAAGTTCTTCTTTATTTTATGACAGTTGTGATATCATCTTTTTATCTATTATTTCAGAATATGCATTTAATATAAATTATTGGAAATTTGTAAGCACTGTGCGGAGCTGTAGTGTGTCATCTGCACTACGTCGTTGTTAGATTTCCTGCGGCATTGAAGTAATGATGCTATGACAGCCTGTGTTTAACATCACTAACCTACAATATAAATGTATGAAAGGTTTTATCTTAGATATTTTTCCTACTGTACATTTTGAACAATCTCAAAAAAAATCGACACTATTGTTAAACTATCCTGGGTGTGTGTATGCGTATCGCATATTTTGTGTATTATATTCTAATCCCAAAGTGCAACCCCTACAGCTGCCTTGGCCTGGTATCGCATTTTGTTTGTGTATATTTCATATACAGACATCCTTGACCTTGGGCTGTACGAATAATATAAATATGACAGGGTATATCAGCTTCATCCAGTTGATAAAAATTAATGGTGAAAAAATTATTATTAGATTTTTTGATGACCACGTTTTCTTATAATCAGACAAAACATAAACATGGCCACCAAGGTAATTTTGCAATGTGGCTAACCTCTCTAGACACCTGCCTACCTTCAAACGAAGTTTTATTTTGGTCGGTGAACATATCCTCGTTTCACAATATCGCAATCGTTGAACGGGCCTCTCGCCATACAAAATAAAAAAATAAACTATTTGTCCTCATTGTGTTAAATTTGCAATACATATGCATTAGAGTCCTCTAAATAGACCACCCATGTGCCAAGATAAATTGGTCTGACTACAGAGGCTGGCGAGATATACAAATGTATATATCGGACAAAAACACGGGGTTTAAGGGGTGGCTGTCTCCAACGGGTGCTGCTTGCAACTGGTTCTACTGTATCTATGAAATAAACCTTTTAGTTAGGGCTTAAATGTGTGGTATAAGATACAACTACAGTCACCATTCTTGAAATCTAAATATTAGTTTACCACATGTTGTATTTGTCTTTTTGCTTGCTCTTCATTGATTCCATTATATAGACACATCGTTATCAGACAATGAAATATGTTTTGCTAGATTTGGACCACCATTTGTAAAAAAAAAATAATTAAATCCAATTGCTATCTCTCTCTTTTCTTAAAGTGGTTTGTTATTCGTCATAAAAATATCAGGATATATTGGTGTGTTGAAATGTTTGTTAATTACGCAGTTTAATATTTTCCACGTACCCTTAACATTGTTTCTCTGTAGTGCTTGTTTAATGAGTCTTAATATAGCTGTTAATTTGATTTTATACGTTTTGTATTTATGCGCAGATTCAGCCTATCTAGATATAACAAATGCTTTATACAGCCTCTTTTTCTTGACAGCAGCACGGTGAACCAAGTTGTCTTGTTAGTGCTGCGGTGCTCTAGGATGTGATCTCAGGCTAGTGACTAGAATACTTACTGCAGGCCTTTTTAGACACCTGGGTAACACGACTGTGAACTATCCTGTAACATCTACTGTGAAGCAAGCACTTAATTTTGAATTTGTCAAAGAGATTAAATTATGCTGTAATTTTCTTGACTAGGTGTATGAAAGAAAAAGAACAAAGAATGCGCAACGACTGCAGTGACATCAGCAACTATTTTAACATTCGTGTTTCATTGGTAGTCTCTTGAATGGAAACATTGTTGCAAGCTTTTAAAATGTGTATACTTTTCTGCCGGTAGACACACAAGATGCGACAGTTGACATTTTCTTTAACTGCGAGACTTTTCGCAGTCATTTTCTTTAACTGCATGACCTGCTATTTTCTTTTACTGTGACATTTTTGTGTATTTTTATTTAACTGCGTGACATTTACCAGTCTTAGCTAATGCTAAGACTGGTAATAACTGTCAGGGATTTTACCTGTAATGGGCAGGAGGGGTCACAAATATCGAAATTGTCGGGGGATGGCAATTAGCATGTTAGTCCAGAAGCTATGTAGGGAAGAGGAAGTTGAATTTGTGGATTTATGGGGAAGTTTTGTTGGGAGGGCTGATGTGTACATGAAGGATGGGCTTCATCTAATTGGAAAGGGGGTGGCAGTATTCGCGGACAAACTTTCAGCAGAAGTAGATAGTGACTTGGGTACAATGACAAATATTTTTGGAAGTAAACATTGTTTAAACTAGAAGTTCATGGGGGTTACCTAGAGGTGTTCCAAGCAGAACAAGAGGCCTCTAGCACAGATAAACCAATATCAAATCATCCGAAAAACATCTCTGAAGAAGGTTATAGATGCGTATGTTTAAATGCAAGGAGCATAGTAAATAAGAAACACGAATTAAACATTATGGTAGAAGATATTGATCCTCACATAATTGGTATAACTGAATCATGGGCCAACATAGATATAACAGATGCTGAATTAGGACTGACAGGATATGTAATGTTTAGGAAAGATCGAATAGGAAGAAGGGGCGGGGGAGTTATTTTATATGTTAAAGAATCTATTCAGGCTTATGAAATAAAACTAGAAAGGGAAGCAGATTGCGATGAAGCTGTTTGGTGCAAAATTGTTTCAGGAAATTCAAAATTAACTATTGGATTAGTTTACCGAAGTCCAAACATAAACGAAGATGACAACACAAAAATAAAAACCGCTATAAAGGAAGTTAGTAAAGGGGAATGTATCATAATGGGAGATTTTAACCATGGACACATACAATGGAATTCTCTAGATTGAGGACCAACAATTTCTATTTTTAATCCAGGATAGCTTTCTTACTCAGCACGTACTAGAACCAACCAGGGGAGAAAATGTATTAGATATAGTTTTGTCATCACAAAAAGAATTAGTGGACAATGTAAAAATACTTGAACCATTGGGTAACAGTGACCATAATCAAATACCTTTTGACATCAATGTAAAATCAGAAAGTAAAAATAAGAAAACGTACAAGAGAAACTTCCACAAAGGTAACTACAAAGATATGAGAAAATACTTAGCAAAGCTAGATTGGAATAACATGCTGATGAATATACCGCAATTGAATGTTTGAATATTCTAAAATATATAATTGAGAGTATCATCGATAAATTTGTTCCCTTCCAAAAACAAGGAAAACGGTGTAGGAAGAAACACTTGTAAAAAGAGGCTATTAGAAAAATAATGCTAAAAAAACTATGTGGAGGGTTTGTAGGCGTACCAGAAAGGAAGAAGACTATGCAAATTACAAAGAGGCACTTAATGCAGCTACAACTGAAATCAGACAATCTAAAAGAAGCTATGAGCAACAACTAGCCTGTAACATAAAAAATGACAGCAAGAGTTTTTATGCATATATCAGGAGTAAACAAAACGTACAAGACAAGGTTGGACTTCTAGAAGACAGTGCTGGAAATATAATATCACAGGGGTTTTTAATGGCGGAAGACCTAAATGGTTACTTCAGTTCAGTGTTTACCAAAGAAGATATTAGTTCATTACCAGTTGCTGATGCTAAATTTCAGGGGGCTAAATCTGACTATTTAGGTCCGTTAGTTGTAACTCCAGAATTGGTAGCTAAAACATAAAGGCAATGAAGGATAACAAATCACCGGGAGTGGATGGGATTCCTCCAAAATTACTAATGGAAACAGTAGAACAAATCAGTATACCACTTGCAAGAGTATTCAACGTGTCAGTAAAAGAGGGAGTTGTTCCGTTTGAATGGAAAGAAGCAAACATAATACCATTATTTAAAAAGGGTTCGAGAAATAAGTCAGAGAATTACAGGCCAGTGAGTTTAACGTCAGTGATTTGTAAATTATTAGAAAGGTTAATTAAAGACCATATGGTGGACTTCCTCGTTAAGCATAAATTATTAAATTCATCTCAACATGGATTCCTTAAAACGAGGTCATGCTTAATAAATATGCTATGTTTTTGGGAAGAAATCACTAAGTGGATAGACGTGGGATCGCCAGTAGATATTATCTACTTAGATTTTCAGAAAGCTTTTGACAAAGTGCCACATCAAAGATTACTACTTAAATTAAAAGCCCATGGTATCGGGGATAGCATACCTGACTGGATAGAACAATGGCTGACTGACAGAAGACAACGAGTTGTAGTAGATGGAGAAGTTTCAAATTGGAAATCGGTTTTGAGTGGGGTACCTCAAGGATCAGTATTAGGACCTATATTATTCTTAATTTATATCAATGACTTGGACGACAGTATAACAAGTAACGTACTGAAATTTGCGGATGACACAAAACTGTTTAGAAAGGTTAATACTGATGGTCTGAAATGGTCTGAGAAATGGCAGATGTTGTTCAATTTTGGGATATGTAAATGCCTACATACAGGACATGGGAACTTGAATGTAAACTATAAAATGGGAGATACTGTTCTGGGTACTACTGTAAAAGAAAAGGACTTAGGAGTTACAATAAGCGCTGATATGAAAGTTTCAGAGCAGTGTGGCATTGCAGCTTCAAAGGGTAATCAAATTCTTGGATTGATTAGAAGAAACATAACATACAAGGGAAAAAAGTTAATTATACCTCTTTATAAAGCAATAGTTAGACCTCATTTAGAATACAGTATACAAGCATGGAGACCATATCGTAAGAAGGATATAGATACGCTTGAACGCATACAAAGGAGAGCAACTAAAATGATTCCAGAACTGAGAGACCTTAGTTATGAAGAACGCCTGAAAGAATGTGGTTTAACAACTCTAGAGACAAGGAGGTTAAGAGGAGATCAGATTGAAGTTTTTAAGATATTGATTGGGTATGAAAATATTGATAGAAATATGTTTTTCTCACTCAAGAAGGATAGCAGAACTAGAGGACATGAGGTAAAATTAGTAAAGGATCAATGTAGATTGGACATCAGGAAGCACTCCTTCTCACAGAGGACAATAAATGAATGGAACAAATTGTCTACAGATTGTGAAACTGCTAGCAGCGTGAATATGTTTAAAAACAAGGTTGACACATATCTCAGGAGGGCGGGTTAGAAGTAAATGAACATTGTTGGACTCTCGATAAGCCAATGGCTTCCTTGTCCACTTGCCATCTGGGCCTTTGGCTTGGATGGCAAATCTTGTTAAATCTTGTTAAATGCGGTTTGCCACACATGTAACGCTGTTTTCTAAGTGTGTAACACATTCACTATGTAGTAACGCGTTTAGCTATTCTTCCAATGGCATACACAGCGCTGTCACCACAGCATGTACCACCCGTTGGCCGCCACTTCCACCATTTACCTCCGTCTGACTGTCCCTAAGAGCAACTCCATACATCGCCCCTACATTCACGATTACAGGAAAAAGGTGTATTACGCGAAAAAAAGGTGTATTACCACCCCTGCGCGCGCCCCTGCGCCCCCTGGCGACTGTATCTTTACTCTATGGTGGGGGTGGTGAGGTGTGGGAACCAGAAAGTAATGGCTACACTGGGGTGTAAGGGGTGTTGATGCGCTCAACCGTAAAGACACTCAAGTCAACCTCACCTCCCCGTGGTGCACCCTGGTAACCAGTACATTGTGCTGGGCAAACGAGGCTATGGCTAAGGGAAGGAAAACCCCGAAAATAAACCTACTGCGGAGGGCCAACAGTGATAGAATTATTTATGCTAGATTCTTCTCCATGTATATAAAGTTATCGATCATACAAGTATATGCACCAACAAATGAAGCCAGCGTCGAAGATAAAGACAACTTCTACGAACAGCTACAGACGGTTGTGGACAGTGTTCATAAGCACGACATACTCTTAGTAATGGGGGATCTAAATGCCAAAGTTGGAGAAGACAACGACGGATATGAAAATATAATAGGAAGTCATGGAGTAGGTGAAAGAAATGACAATGGAGAAAGACTTGTTGACTTCTGCGGACTCAATAACCTCGTGGTAACAGGTACCATTTTCCCACATAAACTTATACATAAACAGACATGGACATCTCCAGGAGGAAAGACAAACAACCAAATAGACCATGTGTTAGTGAGTAGGCAACACCGGACATCAGTAATGGATACTAGGGCCATGAGAGTAGCCGACATTGCGAGCGACCACCAATTAGTGCGATCAAAAATCAAGCTGAAACTAAAGAGAAAACAAAAGAACAAGGCGATCAGAAAGAAATTTGATATAATTAAGTTACAGCAACCAGCTATTAAAGCCCAATTCTCACTGAAGTTACGCAACAAATATGATATATTACAAAACTATGAAGAAACAGGCAACGAAGAAGTTGAGAAACAATGGCAAGACTTTGAGGATGCATACAAAGAAACAGCTCAAGAAGTACTGGGGTACAAAAAGAAAGGGCAAAAACCATGGATCAGCAAGGAGTCGTGGGAGTTAGTAGAAGAGACACCTTGGTGCGAACGTTAGTAAGCAAGGAGGAGGCGGCGATGACATTGTTAACAGAATTTGTAAAGCGAGGGTATCCTTCATGAAACTAAAGCAGATATGGAATTCAAATATATACACATTGAGATCGAAATTGAGGCTTTTTAACACACTTGTTAAACCAGTGTTGTTGTATGGAAGTGAAACATGGAAAATTAACGAAGGAGACAACAGAAAGTTAGATACATTTTTTTTCAAGTGTTTAAGACGAATCCTACAAATTCGATGGCCATACGTTGTATCAAATCGAGATATTCTGGCAAAAAAAAAATTAAAGACAATCAGCACTGAGGTCAAGTTAAAAAGATGGAAGTGGGTAGGACATATCCTACGAATGGAGAAAAACAGCAACTGTGAGACTGCACTGACCTGGACGCCTGAAGGTAAAAGAAAGGTTGGACGACCAAAGACAACGTGGCGATCGACTATTGAGGGCGAAAGACGTATATTGGGGTGGAATAGCTGGAGCGAAGCCAGACGTGTAACAGCTGATAGAACAAGATGGAGGAGATTCACTTCGGCCTTATGGGCCACTGGGCCCGAAGAGGATAGGTAGGTAGTAGGTACACTCGACTCACTACTACTCTATGGAGCTTGTCCATATGTAGAGGGGTGTCACTAGCGAGAATACAACACCAAGCGTGTGTGGGGGTGGTCAGATGGCTATACTCGTCTCATTACTCTATGGTGGGGGTGGTGAGGTGTGGAAACCAGAAGGTAATTGGTACATTCGACTCACTACTACTCTATGGATCGAGATATGTATCAGAAATTCTAGCTGCCATAGGTATCTGTATCTGTGGAGGTATGTGTCAGATACACTGGCTGCCATAGATATCTGCCTCTATGGAAGTATGTGTCAACAGGTGAATGTAGGGGCGATGTATGGAGTTGCTCTTAGGGACAGTCAGACGGAGGTAAATGGTGGAAGTGGCGGCCAACGGGTGGTACATGCTGTGGAGACAGCGCTGTGTATGCCATTGGAAGAATAGCTAAACGCGTTACTACATAGTGAATGTGTTACACACTTAGAAAACAGCGTTACATGTGTGGCAAACCGCATTAGCTAAGACTGGTAAAATGTCACGCAGTTAAATAAAAATACACACAAATGTCACAGTAAAAGAAAATAGCAAGTCATGCAGTCTACCGGCGGAAAGGTATACACATTTTAAAAGCTTGCAACAATGTTTCCATTCAAGAGACTACCAATGAAACACGAATGTTAAAATAGTTGCTGATGTCACTGCAGTCGTTGCGCATTCTTTGTTCTTTTTCTTCCATACACCCAGTCAAGAAAATTACAGCATCATTTAACCTATTTGACAAATTCACAATTAACTCTGAATTAAGTGCTCGCTTCACAGTAGATGTTACAGGATAGTTCACAGTCGTGTTACCCAGGTGTCTAAAAAGGCCTGCAGTAAGTATTCTAGTCACTAGCCTGAGATCACATCCTAGAGCACCGCAGCACTAACAAGACAACTTGGTTCACCATGCTGCTGTCAAGAAAAAGAGGCTGTATAAAGCATTTGTTATATCTAGATAGGCTGAATCTGCGCATAAATACAAAACGTATAAAATCAAATTAACAGCTATATTAAGACTCATTAAAACAGCACTACAGAGAAACAATGTTAAGGGTACGTGGAAAATATTAAACTGCGTAATTAACAAACATTTCAACACACCAATATATCCTGATATTTTTATGACGAATAACAAACCACTTTAAGAAAAGAGAGAGATAGCAATTGGATTTAATTATTTTTTTTACAAATGGTGGTCCAAATCTAGCATAACATATTTCATTGTCTGATAACGATGTGTCTATATAATGGAATCAATGAAGAGCAAGCAAAAAGACAAATACAACATGTGGTAAACTAATATTTAGGTTTCAAGAATGGTGACTGTAGTTGTATCTTATACCACACATTTAAGCCCTAACTAAAAGGTTTATTTCATAGATACAGTAGAACCAGTTGCAAGCAGCACCCGTTGGAAGCAGCCACCTTTTAAACCCCGTGTTTTTGTCCGATATATACATTTGTATATCTCGCCAGCCTCTGTAGTCAGACCAATTTATCTTGGCACATGGGTGGTCTATTTAGAGGACTCTAATGCATATGTATTGCAAATTTAACACAATGAGGACAAATAGTTTATTTGTTATTTTGTATGGCGAGAGGCCCGTTCAACGATTGCGATATTGTGAAACGAGGATATGTTCACCGACCAAAATAAAACTTCGTTTGAAGGTAGGCAGGTGTCTAGAGAGGTTAGCCACATTGCAAAATTACCATGGTGGCCATGTTTATGTTTTGTCTGATTATAAGAAAACGTGATCATCAAAAAATCTAAAAATAATTTGTTCACTATTAATTTTTTATCAACTGGATGAAGCTGATATGCCCTGTCATATTTATATTATTCGTACAGCCCAAGGTCAAGGATGTCTGTATATGAAATATACACAAACAAAATGCGATACCAGGCCAAGGCAGCTGTAGGGGTTGCACTTTGGGATTAGAATATAATACACAAAATATGCGATACGCATACACACACCCAGGATAGTTTAACAATAGTGTCGAATTTTTTTGAGATTGTTCAAAATGTACAGTAGGAAAAATATATAAGATAAAACCTTTCATACATTTATATTGTAGGTTAGTGATGTTAAACACAGGCTGTCATAGCATCATTACTTCAATGCCGCAGGAAATCTAACAACGACGTAGTGCAGATGACACACTACAGCTCCGCACAGTGCTTACAAATTTCCAATAATTTATATTAAATGCATATTCTGAAATAATAGATAAAAAGATGATATAACAACTGTCATAAAATAAAGAAGAACTTTGGGAATGGTATGTGATTGGAATATAATGTAGTGACGAAGATAGCTATACGATGAGGGATGCCACACATAACTTGGATTAGGACATGTTGAACAGTGAAAACATAACATAACCGTGTTTGCCTTATGAACCGAAAGCCAGCAAGGTGGTAATGAAGACAGCGACAAGTGTAATGCATACACCCAGAGGGTATATAATATAATATACACCCAGAGGGTATACAATATAATACTAGTAGTAACACGTACTGCATACATTTTCTTGTGCAGTAACCTATTTCAAATATAAACTAAATTATGATAAATAAAATAATATATATCATGGAAATAACGATTTCATGTAGTAAATAATGTGCACTTTAAAAGTGCAAATAATATATTCACTTGGGCACTGTCATCATAATAATTATTATGAAGAATTGCAGGAAATTTAGTGTACATGATCTATGATTTATCAAGTGTCAAAATCGATCTATAATTAAATTAGGTGACTGGTTTTCAGCTAACATTACGATCAAGGCATTGCTTAGACTTGGCTGTCAAACAAATAATAATGACTTGACAAGCAGGAGTGTTCCATAATGTGTCTAGATATATCCGTTATAATTAATATTTTGATAGATAATAAAAACAAAGATAGTACCGATTCAATTTCAAACAGTCAAGTGTAAATTGGAAGAGTACACTATGTTATCATTGATTTATGTCAGAGCATTGCGAACCAATTTATTTTCAAACAAATATTCATATAATTGCTTGATTTTTTTATACCAAACATGCCATAACTTTGTAAGAAAATTGAAAACTGTGTCAATTTTAACAGGATATGTTGGGTAAATTCCAGACTTGCCAAATTTTATTGTTTTGGGTGACTGCTTTTATACTTCTGGTTGATAAGATACAAGGCGAACGGTTTAATTTCGATGCGCCACCATAAAGGGGTATCATATGACCAGACACCCGTTGCGGCCACCTTTAATACATTCAATTAAAAAATGGTACAGCAAATATGACACATGGGTTAGAAAATTGTAGAGAAATTTCATATAGTTTATAAAATGACAGACATAGCACAGGGCTAACGTCATTCTGTTATGACGCTCGTTCATACAGTTAGCAAATTAAAGTGCACTACAGTTAACTAAGATTAGTCATACAATGCAAGTGTACCAAAACATACATAAACTATACATGCAGTTCTTACAACTATGCAGGTTGTTACATCGGTCATAACAGCGCTAGCTGCACACCGTTCGTTGCTAAGGCAACCGGAGTCCACAGTCCACTCGTTCGTCTATGCTTATATACTTACCTCGCCCAGTGTTTTAAAATAGCTCTCTGCTATAGCGCGCCCCTGCAAGCGTGGTATAAAATAACAAGTCATAATTATATTATTTAATACTTGTAGTGTTTTGCTTATATTACTATATTCTGACAACTATGTTCATAATTAATTGTTTTATACTTCTTGCATTGTTTGGTTAGTTATAACAAATATATTATAATCATACGCAGAGTTTGTTCTTTCCTTCTCAGAACCTAGCTTAGATAGATTTAAGTGCAAATGACCGGCTTATCGTTAAACTTGTTCAGACTTGCATACGTCCAGTGTGCGAACCAACGCTTTAACAACAATGCTAATATCACTACAGAAAACCGTGTTATCTATCACGCGCATTTCCCGAGTACCTTAGCATACAGGTGAATGTGGTAAATACTTAGTTTCAATGCGTTAACATGCAACTAAATGCGATAATTACTTAGTTAAAAAGCGTTACCATACAGCTAAATGGGGGTAATTACTTAGCTTACAAGCGTTAACATATAGCTAAATTGGATAATTCCTTAGTTATAATGCAGTAACATACAGCTAAATAGGGTAATTCCTTAGCTAAATAGGTTAATACACACCTAAATGCGGTAATTACTTAGCTTAAAAGCATTAACATACAACTAAATGTGGTAATTATTTAGTTTAAAAGCGCTAACATACAGCTACATGTGGTCATTTATTAGCTAAACAGTTTTAACATATGTGGTAATTACTTAACTTAAAAGCGTTAACTTGCAACTAAATATGGTACTTACTTAGCTAAAAATGCTAATTACTTAGCTAAAAGTTGTATTTGCTTAGCTTAAAACCGTTAACATGCAGGTAAATATGGTAAATAATTAGCTTAAAATCGCTAACATACAGCTAAATGTGGTAATTTCTTAGCTTAAAAGCGTTAACCTGCAGCTAAATGCGGTAATTACTTAGCTAAAATCATTAACATGTAGCTGTAATTGGTACTTACTTAGCTTAAAAGTGTTAACGTACAACTAAAAGTACGTAACGTACAACTAAAAACTTTGCCAAAAAAAGTTAACATAGAGCTAAATGTGGTACATACGTAGCTAAATAGCGTTAACATACAATTAAAAGTGAAACTTAATATGCTAAAAGCGTTAACACACAGCCAAGCGTGGCAATTACGTAGCTAAAATATGGTAACATACAAATAAAAGTGATATTTACTTAGCTTAAAAGTGTTAACATGCAGATAAATGTGGTAAACACTTAGCTTAAAAGCATTACATACGTAACTAAGTGTGACAAAATACACATAAAAGCGGTATTTCTTAGACAAATCTGTACTCTCTCTCATTACTCGTGCTATGTATGTTTCATACGATAACCAATGCCCTAAGTATGTTAGATGTACGCATACGGGTCAACTCGTTGATGCATACCCGCTGTCTTTATTAGCCAGGCAGGACGTCACGTGGTCTACTCTTCTTAGAGACACGTCAAAAAGAATAATAATGAAATCCGAATTTCATCTTAGCTGGCATAGATGAATTTATGTGACAGCGGCGCATAAAGGATTTTATGCGAGATGACAGGGCAATGAAGGCGATTTGAGGTTAGACCTTTTATGGTAGAGAGAGTATTGGCCTAATTACTCGCTCACGCATATGGATACACCAACCACGTGACCTAGAGCCAGCCTCTCTCGATTTCCAAGTTAGCTTGTGTCGTTGTGAGACCTTTGCGCTGCAAATATTTCCGAATTTCTATTGTTACTGATTATTCGTTATCGCTGAATTTGTTGATTTTATTGCAAGATCAGTTTTGTTGTTCGGTTTATTCCGATCCGTTTGAAAAATCAAGTGGTGCATTATGTAGGGACACACTGTGAAACACTGAAGACAGAGAGGCAGTTCACAAAGTTTTTTAATTTTTTTGACGCTTGTCCCTGTTATAGTTTGGTATACGAGGTTTTGCATTAACGCTTTTCCCTCCACTAAGTTTTCAGTAGTGTACACAGGGTTTTTAGTGCGGGTACTTTTTACGAGTACATTTGTGTGGCTGTTTGGCCCTACCTCTCGGTCTGATGTGTTAGTAGTTATTGGTTGACTAATGTCTAGATATGTAACACCTTTATACATTGTGTGTTGTGATGCGTAAACACTTTTTGGGGGCCGGCATGCTTGCTGAGATTATTGGATGTACCTTATTTTGATGGTGTATGCTTGCATAATTTCATGCTCTTTAATTAATAAATCTAAATGTCATTCTTTGGCCTACATCAATCTACGCTGGACTTGTATTGTGATTTTGCATAAAATAAATTACTGCACAGCATTGTGCAAAAGACGGGTTTATCTTTCAACTTGTTCAGACTTGCATACATCCAGTGGACGAACCAACGCTTTAACTACAGCGATAATATGATTACTTTAAACACGCGCATTTCCGGGGTACCAAAATCCATTAGTCAACTGTTAGTATCGCCGTAATGCGTCCTTTCGGGAACGCGACAGAGCGGTGTCATATTACGGAATACGCGGTGAATACTTCTGCTCGTACGGACTACCGCCACTACACGGCGCATTTCGCGTGTTCCTGAACGAACATTGTTCCGAGTGGACTCACAATGCCAAGAGAGTTCAAAGTCCTCTATCTAACGTGTGCGGACAATATTGCATAGCTTATTTGGTGCTTCGATGTAACGGCATACCGATGAACGCTTTCGTCAATACATTTGGTAGCGATTTAGTAGCTAACGATTGTCGCGTGTTTGATTGGGTTAATATCCTGACATAGGGTAAACTGTAATACAGAATAGCTTATTTATTGCTTCGATGTAGTGGTGGTAATTACCAGCTGATAGTATCTGTATTGTGATGTAATTAAAAGACGAATGTGTGTGCACACGACCGACTGCGTTTGTTCCTTTTTTAAGATGCCCGCGTTTCGGCGGCAAGTATGTCCACATCGGATGGTAATTATTCGCATACCGAAACGCGAGCTTATGCCCATCTCTCTCCAGATGGACACACGAGCCATTAGCCTCCTTATCTCATTAATCATCCACGATTTTTTTATGAATGAAACTCATACGCATAGCTTTTATGAAACTATAATCGACGAATCACAGCTCTTTATACCATTCACCGATAACGTACTAAACACTGATTGATTAGCTCTCTCATTCATTGATACCGTACTCAATAACCGCCACGTCAGCGATATGTGGGTTTCCCTCAATAACCGCCACGTCAGCGATATGTGGGTTTTCCCTCAATAACCGCACTACTTAGGGTTACACAGCCATCAACACGTTGGGGTTACACTAAGGGTTATCTCCATTCGCCAGGAGGCGCTCCTACAGCCGCTAGGGACGCTCTGGTGTGCTGCGCGCGCAACCGGAAGTCGTTCATGCACATGGTCTCTGGAATTAATAATTCAGACCCTAAACCCTACTACTCGCCGATCTACCGCGGCCGAAAAGAGGAGAAGATTAGCGATAACTCACGGCGGACGGGACAGCAGACAGCGTAGCGGTCGGTGGCGTCGATCTTACACTTGTAGCCATCAGCACAATCTTGACTGTTCGGACCACGTCCACAGAACACCTCTTTTCCACAGTACATTTGCGGCTTTCCGAATTCACACACGTTTTCTGAATGGAGAAGAACACGTTGGTTATCAAACTGCATATTGGACGGCTATGACACAACACAACATCAGTATATAAGACGGCTATGACACAGCACAACATCAGTATATAAGACGGCTATGACACAGCACAATATCAGTATATACGACGGCCATGACACAGCAGGCATCAGTATATAAGACGCAACATTGAAATAAAGGATATTTAAATGTTTTTTCGCAGATGGCCTCTTGGCTTAAACGGCTAATTTGCATATATAGGCTTCCAGATTGACACACGGACGACGTAATCAGTAACGAAGGGCTAGTAAACTATCAAAATGTTTATTAAAATTACCTATATTTGAGACATGATGTATGTAGAATGCCACAATAACAGTGAATTTTTCATTTGTTCATTTTGACCTCGATGAAAATTCACGCATAATGAAGTTTCAATCAATGTCTATCATTAAATCATTTCTGTGTTTGACTTCATTTGTTAACAACATAGGCTAATCCTCTACATCGTTTTAGCTGTTCATGGGTTAGATAGAACTGTATAGTCTATGATATTATAAATACGAACAAAATGACGCAATCCTCCACCTTGGTAAAATACACAGTCGCTGAATCATTGTTTGCTCATAGCTGCATGCGCTGCGTCACTAGCAGAGATTCATTCATTGTTATTGGATTAGAGAGAAGTGTATAATCTATTATGAATATCGATTTTGTGTGCATTTTCTACGCGGTTAGTTTTTTATTTTGTTTAATTAATTTGTTATCCACACCCAGTCTAATCCTCCATGTTTTGGGTTAGATAGAAATAATAAATTCATGATATTATAAATATCGTTTTTTGTGTTAATATTAATCCAGTTTTGACTATGTTCTTTTGCGAGCTATCGCTGCTTTGAATTATTATATTGTATAAATTGAGGATTGTGACTGTACTCAACATTATATATAACCCTTGAATGTCTGTAAACCATTAAAAATAACTCTCATTTGGAATTGAAATTTGAACTGCAGTTTGCTATGATATTCATACCAGTTATATTTATTTCGAACATTGAGTCTACAGTTGCAAACACATCAAGTCATCATTATATTTTCATAAAAACGCATAAGGCAGTAAACAAAACAGTATTGCCACATTTTGCCTTTTATTTATTAAGTGACGGTAATATAACACAGTTTTATACAAAACTCCATGTACGATATATGTTGGTCATTATATAGAAAACGAACACAATTTTCAATGTAATTGACTAAAAATATTTTATTATGTGAGTTGTGCACATTTCCTTTAAAAAACGAACACAACTAATGCATTACCTGCCGTAGCCGGGCCATTCCACAATACGACTGCTACGGCCGTAAGAAGAAGCAGGGTCACCATGACCTTGTTGTGACGGTATGTCTGAAACAATACGCAACAGTAACTTGTTGATGATATTGATCACAACAAACGGTCCTCGACAGGGCGACTTTCCTCCCTACAAACTTTCACGGCATGCCTATCTTTATGTCACAATTATACTATGTCTATATTGAGTCCCAGCTGGTTAGATGCTATGAAAATCAAATTGCCTCCGTTCTGCCGTTCCAAAATCAAGATATGCAAATGGCATACTCAAACTATCACTATTTTTACACGAGGTAAGCGTTCTGGTGGGAAAACACCTCACTAGAAAACAGACAGCTCTACGGTTGACTGTTTCTACTTGTGACTTGGATGTTCTGTTTGTGTCATTCAACAATGTAACTAACGAGGTAACCAACCAACGTGACAGTAAACGGGACAACCAACATGGCAACCAACGTGACAACTAACGTGGAAACCAACGTGAGAACCAACATGGCAACCAAAGTGGCAACCAAACAGGCAACAAATGTGACAACCATTGTGGCAACTAGTCTGCCATCCAACATGGCAACCAATGGGGCTACCAACATGGCAACCAACGTGGCAACTAAAGTGGCAAAAAACGTGGAAACCAACGTAACAACCAGCATGGCAACCAAAGAGGCAACAAACGGTACAACCATTGTGGCAACCAATTTGCCATCCAACATGGTAACAACATGGCAACAAAAATAAAATTACAACCAACGTGGCAACTAATTTGACAACTGATGTGGCAACCAACGTGATAACTATTGTGACAACCAATTTGGCAACCAAAGAGATAATCATTAAGACAACTAACGTGGCAACCAATGTTTCAACCAATGTGGTAACCAGGTTACCATCCAACGTGGTAACCAATGTGACAACCAATGTGTGCAACATTAAATGACGCCGCTGGACACCTGTGCCACATGGCTGGATTTTTGTACCACGTGGATGGGCACCTATACCATATGGCTGGAACACTGTTCATGTGGATGGGTACCTGTACCATATGGCTGGAACACTGTACATGTGGATGGGTACCTGTACCATATGGCTGGAACACTGTACATGTGGATGGGTACCTGTACCATATGGCTGGAACACTGTACATGTGGATGGGCACCTGTACCATATAGCCGGACTCATGTACCATACGGGTGGGCACCTGTACCATATGGCTGGAACACTGTACATGTGGATGGGCACTGGTACCATATGGCTGGCCTCCTGTACCATATGGATGTGCACCTGTACCATATGGATTTGCACCTGTATTATATGGCTGGTCTCCTGTATCATATGGATGGGCAACTATGCCATATGGCGTGTACCATATGGATGGGCACCCATGCAATATGATTGGACTTCTGTACCATATGGCTGGCCTCCAATACCATATGGATGGGCAACTGTACCATATGGCTGGAACACTGTACATGTGGATGGGCACTGGTACCATATGGCTGGCCTCCTGTACCATATGGATGTGCACCTGTACCATATGGATTTGCACCTGTATTATATGGTTGGTCTCCTGTATCATATGGATGGGCAACTATGCCATATGGGGTGTACCATATGGATGGGCACCCATGCAATATGATTGGACTTCTGTACCATATGACTGGCCTCCTATACCATATGGATGGGCAACTGTACCATATGACTGGACTCCTGTGCCATATGGCTGGACAATTGTACCATATGGCTGGCCTCCTGTACTGTATGGCTAGACTCCTGTACCTGTACTGTATGGCTAGACTCCTGTACCTGTACTGTATGGCTAGACTCCTGTACCTGTATGAATACCCGACTTGTATCCCTTGTCCCCAAGAAACACTCGACTCGAGTCATTGTTCACAAGGGACTCGAGTCATCGCCCCCATAACACACATTGACTACACTAACACTTATTTCGACAACGCCTGTCCAGCCAGTATGTCTTGCCCCACTTACACGAGTCGAGTCCAGATGAGAAAACGAAATGCAATTTGACTCAAGTCAAAACTAATAATTGTTTACTGATCGGTTATATAATTGATATTTAGATATATTGTTGTTTGATTTTGCTTCAGTAGATGTGCTACATACAGGGAATTGTTATTGCTGAAAATGTAGGACTTGTCTGGTTTCGTGGCATGGAAATTGCATTGCTTGATAAACGTAACACACCGCTAAACCAAAACACCATCCCCTCGCAACTATACCTTAGGATTCAGAAAGCCGACTCTATGAGCAAACATATGGTTGCTAAAATAGATAAGTACCTACCTGACGCTTCGTCTAACTTTCTGTCCGTGCGCGTTGACTATTTTCCTGCAGTTTGAATGTCGTCGCTTCTCGTCCGTTTTTATTCTGCTGATGCGTTGTGTTTTGCCTGACGAATAATGTGGACTATTCAGAGACCTGCGAGATTTCTATTTATAAAAAAAATAAAAAAATAACTATTCGCTGACACGGTCATGAATACAACGCCACATGGCAGCAGATTCTTGTACCGGGTACGACTGTTTTTATGTTGCCCATCTGCCGTGCTGAAAGACACCGTTCTCAGTTGGAGGGCGGTTGTAGAAGGATAGTCAATCAACGGCCAGCGCTATTCGTTCGTTTAAAGTGCATCAATTGAAAGTCTAAATAGTAGCTACCCACTGTGTAATGTTTCGGTCGTGAAGTTGATTGATGTTATTCTGGACCTCTGTACTTCTGTACTTGGGGGGTTGGGATGGGGATGAGTAGTAGCACCTCTGTCTGAGCGGCAGCCGCATCCATTGCATGCAGTGGGTGGCCCAGGACTCCGGTCTACCCTCCCCATCCAACTCGTACATATGGCTCCTAGTAGTTGCGCGGACACCGCAGCGGCCACCCTCCGGGCAACAGTCTCGGCTGACTGGCTGAACTATGTACGGGGTAGCCACCAGGGTATACCTTGGTGGTGAGTAGGGGACGTCTACCCCACTGTGTCTAAAGACTTCTCCGGCAGATGAGGCGCTATGGGACTCACATTGTTCACTGCGGCTCAGAAGGCGGTCAAGCAGATGTGTGGCAGAGCATCACAGAGCAATTGGTTAGACGTATTACAGCCATTTGGTCACTGCCGGCAGTCCAACCCTTTCACCGGTCGTCTCGGTTAACCCGAGCCACGGGTCATGGAAGGTAGGATCGAGTGTGTGGAATGTATCTGCGCAAGTACATGCCACCCTAAACCTCCATGCGCAGGTACTCAGTCAAACAAGCCCAGCGGCGATGGGGAAGTGGCAACGGTGGCAGGCGAAGGATGTCGCTGGAAGCTGCTAGTCACGACCCTGCACGCTGGCGGCCCCGGTGTGACGGTCGCTTGGTCATCGACAGTGGAGTCACGATGCCATTCGTATCCTGCCAGGGCGTCAGAGCAGCCCTGTTTAGGGGTAGCACTGCTCTCTCCGAACGGGGAAGGGAATAAAAAACGTTTCCTAAAAAAAGCTGACCCAAACCCGACTTGCCCGCAAACCGCGGCGGGCTGGTCATCCAACACTGCGGTCGAAACGATACATTGAATATATGCACATGGAATGTGAGAACGTTACAAGATAACGACAAGCAACTAGAACGTAGAACAGCCATCATTGGCAGAGAGCTTGCACGGTACAACATCACCATCGCAGCTTTGAGTGAAACGAGGCTACCAGACGAGTCTCAAATTGAGGAAAAGGGTGCTGGCTACACTTTTTTCTGGATCGGCAAACCAGCCAATGACCATCGACAAGCAGGAGTAGGCTTTGCGATAAAGTCCTCATATCTATACCACATTGATAAGCTGCCAAAGGGAGTAAATGAAAGACTGATGACCATGCGCATCAGACTGTCCGGAAAGAACTACGCCACTATAGTTAGTGCATATGCACCAACAATGACTTACTCGGACGAGGAGAAAGAAAATTTCTACGAAAGTCTGAAGACGACGATCGGCAGAGTCCCACGCAGCGACAAGTTGATTGTGCTTGGTGACTTCAATGCTCGAGTGGGACGGGACCATGAAACATAGGAGCGTGTCATCGGACATCATGGCATGGGTAACGAAAATGCCAACGGCTCTCTACTCCTGAACATGTGTGCCGAATACCAATTGACAATCACCAATACGCTATTCCAACAAGCAAATAAGTACAAGACATCGTGGATGCATCCTCGATCTAAACACTGGCACCTGATCGACTACGTCATAGTCCGGCAACGCGACTCACGTGACGTCAAAAAGACATGCACCATAGACGCCACAACCTGCTGGTCTGATCACAGGATGGTGAGGAGTCGCATGCGACTAACCTTCCAAGGCAGCAAGCACAGGTGTGGAATGAAACCAAGGAAGAAGCTGGACGTATCAAAACTAAAATCTGTCGAACTACAGCGGCAACTGGAGAAAAAGCTGGACGAGGTAATCGAGGAACAGGCTGAAACAACTCAAGATGTGGATGAGACGTGGACTAAGCTGCGTGACATAATCTACCAAGGCGCGCTAGACGTACTAGGCACCACAAAACGCAAACACCGTGACTGGTTTGATGAAAATGATACAGAAGCAGCCACCGTCCTCGGAAAAATGCATGAGTCACATCTAGAGTGGATAAATGATCGAGATTCGGCAGCTAAAGCAATCACGTATCGACACTACAAGAAATCGGCTCAAGCCAGATTGCGTGCCATGAAGGAACAATGGTGGTCTGACAGGGCGAACGAGTTGCAGGAGGCAGCGGATAGAAAAGACTCAAAGTCCTTCTATGACGGTCTCAAAGCGATATACGGTCCACAAGCAAATGGATTTACATCATTACTGAGCGCAGACACCGAAACACGACTCACAGAGCCCAGTCGCGTACTGGAACGGTGGGCGGAGCACTTCAGCGATGTGCTAAACCGGCCATCAACAATCTCGCAGGCCGCAATCGACAGCATAGCACAGCGCCCGCTCATGGAAGAACTGGCACACCGACCCACACTTGAAGAAACTACCGCAGCGATCAAGAAACTTTCCAGTGGAAAGGCAGCAGGACCAGATGCGATTGCTGCCGAAATCTACAAGTACGGTGGCACAAACCTTACGAAGCGCCTTGTAAAGCTCTTCAGCAACATCTGGGACAGCAGGGCTGTTCCGCAAGAGTTCAAAAACGCGTCCATCGTCCACATCTATAAAAGGAAAGGTGACAAAAGCATCTGTGACAACCACCGTGGAATTTCTCTTCTCTGTATAGCTGGGAAGATACTCGCGCGCATCTTGCTAAATCGACTTGCACTACATCTCGCTGATAACATCCTGCCCGAGAGTCAATGCGGCTTCCGAGCACAGCGCAGTACAATCGATATGATCTTCGCAACTCGCCAAGTGCAGGAGAAATGTAGAGAGCAAAACCTAGCTCTATACATGGTGTTTGTTGACTTGACGAAAGCCTTCGACACAATCAGCAGAGATGGCTTATGGCAGATACTACGAAAGATTGGTTGCCCTGACTTGTTTGTCGACGTAATACGTTCATTCCACGAAGGGATGGTTGCCCGAGTGCAAGATCAGGGTCAAACGTCAGAGCCATTCCCGGTAACAAATGGAACCAAGCAAGGTTGTGTGATGGCACCACTGTTATTCACATTAGTATTCTCAGCCATGCTCAACGATGCGTTCCATGACAACGACTTGGGAGCACTCATCCGGTTCCGAACTGATGGAAACGTATTCAACCTTCGACGACTCAAATCCAGGACAAGAACTTCCAAGTTACTGATCAAAGACCTACTATTCGCTGACGACTGTGCACTTCTTGCACATACGATCGATGACATACAAGCGATTACCAATGCTTTCGCCAGATCCGCCCGCCGTTTCGGATTGACTATCAGTCTGAAGAAAACCGAGGTGATGTATCAGCCGAAGCCTGGAGCAGACTACTCGGCTCCAATCATCACCATCGCCAACAACCCACTAAACGTCGTTGACAAGTTCACCTACTTGGGTAGCACGCTATCACAAAATGCCATGATAGACGATGACGTCTCAACACGGATTGGGAAAGCGAGCGCGTCATTCGGCAGACTCATCAAGCGCCTTTGGAATGAACGCGGTGTACGTCTTGCCACAAAAATCAGTGTATACTGTGCCGTGGTGCTACCGACACTGCTATATGGATGCGAGGCGTGGACACCATACCGCCGACACATACGGAGACTCGACCAGTTCCACATGCGCAGCCTAAGGCGCATCGCTAACATCAAGTGGCAAGACATGATTTCCAACACCGAGGTCTTAGAGCGCTGTGCACAAAAGGGCATCGAACACCACATCAAGCGTGCACAACTCCGCTGGTCCGGGCACCTTGTGAGAATGGCCGATGACCGCATCCCTAAAAAAAAAAAGGCAGTGTTCTATGGAGAACTGGACGCCGGCAAACGAACACGGGGAGGGCAGCGAAAGAGATACAAGGACGTGCTCAAGGCAACACTAAAATCATGTGGCGTGCCTCACAACACCTGGGAGTCCACAGCGATGGACCGTGCCCTCTGGCGTCGCACATGCCACGTCGGCCTACACGAATTCGAAAAAAAGCGGTGCGACGCCCTGAGAGAGAAGAGACTAAGACGGAAGGCTACCCAGCCTTCATCAAACACTGTCACCTTTGTGTGTCGTGTCTGTGGACGACAATGTGCATCGCGGATCGGTCTGTTCAGCCACAACCGTACACACGATACTGACTGAGGTCGAGATCCGTCGTACCGACGGCTCACTCCATACACTTCTGTACTTCAGTTCTTACGTTTCTGATTGCGCCTGTGGCTGCATGCACACTCAGCTCTTGAACTTTGTGGATTTTATAGTTTTTTTATCGTAGTGTACAGTGTTTACATATTGACCACGTTGTCCATGAATGCTCGAGGACTGCACTGGGATGTTCAGATGATGTTTTCGTAAGTACTTGTGACTTGTTTGGTGTTTTAAAGACTTTCATCTTGAACAGTGAGTGTTGCATCTGTGTGGCTAATGTTGGTGGTCAGTCAAGTGTGACCGCAGCTACCAAAGCTTGAAAATGAATCTTGTGTACACAAGAAAATTCTTGACCAGCCGCCAATGCAACAATAGTGGGGGTCGTCTTGGCAATGCTGCCTGGAGAGCCACTTTCAGTGCGGAGGTGTCACTCCACCCGCCAACCAAGCGGGGTTGTCGTGGGGGTGTCACTCCACCCGCCAACCAAGCGGGGTTGTCGTGGGGGCGACCACAAACAACAACAGCAACAACAAGTCAACCCGGTCGTCGGAAAGAGACCTGCAACGCATTTTCTGTGGCAACAGGCTGGACCCAATTTTTCGAACCTCCAAGGATGTGCCACCAGACGGAACAAGCTGTGCACCATGACCATGTGCTTAATAAACGCCCAGTCGGTGAGGAACAAGGTGACACCCCTCTCTGACTATATTATCGAGCTCGTGGCCTTCACGGAAACATGGTTACATAATACTCCTGATGATGACCAGATAATAAGAGCCCTGACAATTCCTGGCTACATGTTTACCCATGTTCCGAGGAGACAGCACAAGAACACCACATCCAGAGGAGGTGGGGTTGCCATTCTCCACAAATCCAACATCAAAATGGCATCAAAGTCTTCACGGAAAACAAATTTGTTCGAAAACATGGAACTCACACTTAGTGGTTTGTCAACAGTGAAACTGGCTGTGATATATCGTCCTCCGCCATCAAAAAGAAACAAGTCCACAGTTGGCCTCTTTCTGAGTAAATTCCAAGACTTCCTTCAGCTTCAACTTTCACTATGGGGACCAACTGAACACTGATGCTTCCCGCTTCCGTGAAATCCTTTCGAACCATTCTCTCTGCCAGCACGTGTCGGGACACACTCACATGGATGAGCATACGTTATACTTGATTATCACCAAATTAACGGACAACCTGGTATCAAAGACTACTGTATCTGACTTATTAACAGATCATGGCGCTGTCCATTTTGATCATTGTGAATATTGAGCCAAAACCCCAGCCCCCTTCAACACTCAGTGCAATACAGGAATTATGCTGCCATAGATAAAGAGATGCTCCGAGTCGACATTGAGGCATCAACCATGTGGCTTGACCCTGCCACCTCGGCAGCAAGTCTTCTTGAGCAGTACGACACTACCCTGTCAGCTCTATTAGACCCACAGTTCCTTGGTTCAGTGGTGACATCAAGATGGCTAAGCAGAAGAGACGGCAACTGGAGAGGAAATGGAGACAATCACGGCTCACAATTCACCGCGATCTCTTCAAAGAGCAGAGAAGCCACGTAAATCAGCTCATCTCCTCCGCCAAGTCTACTTACTACACTACAAAGATCAATGAAGCTGCATCTGACCACAAACAGTTGTAACAAATGTTCAACGCCCTGTTGATGAAGCCAGAAGTTAGCCTACCTGATGCGGGTTCACTGGAACAACTGGCTAGCAGATTCAGTGCATTCTTATAGGACAAAGGCAGACTGATTCAGGTGAACTTGACACTCATGGCAGACCTCAACTATGTGCCTCCAGATGAGAGTCCAGACACTGTGAATGGATGATAAACTCAGCATTTTCTTGTCTGCAACGGAAGACGAGGTGAGACGACTAGTCAACAAGAGTCCCTCGAAGTCATGTTCACTTGATCTTGTGCCGACCTGGTTTCTGAAGGAACATTTAGACTGTCTTCTACCAAGCATTACAAACATTGTCAACTTGTCCATGTCAACATGAATTGTGCCGACAAAAAGGAAAGCTGTGCTTGTGACGCTTTTGCTCAAGAAACCTTCATTGGACAAAGATGTCATGAAAACCTTTCGACTTGTCTCTAATCTGTCCTTTATCTCTAAGTTGACAGAGAGGGTAGTGCTGAACAGGCTCATTGACCACGTCTCGCGCAACAATCTGCAGGAAAAATTCCAATCTGCTGACAAACCGAATCACAGTACTGAAACTGCACTGGTGCGAATCCAGAATGATATATTGATGATCCTGGACAACAAGAGAGGAGTTTTGCTGTTCCTACTTGATCAGTCAGCGGCGTTTGACACTGTAGATCATACACTACTGGTGGCTTGCATAAGAAGCGCGGGTGTCAAGGGCGTCGCACACTAGTGGTTTGAGTCATACCTGACGTCGAGGACTCAGACTGTCCGCCTAGGCCAGACCCAGTCAGACGATAAGACTGAAGGGCTTGTGATCATTACACCGAGCTCGGCTAGCAAGCACAGTCTGACTGATGTCGTCATCGGTGACAGCATCCTCCAACCTGCTGCCGTCGCTCGCAACATTGGGGTGATGTTAGACAGTGAGCTCAGCATGAAATCTCAAGTGTCGAAACTGTGCCAGGTAGCATACTTTCACCTACATCGGATTCTCTCCATCAGAGATTACTTGACACAACATGCCACTGAATTCCCGGTTCACTCCCTTGTCATATCGCAACTGGAATATGGAAATGGCCTCCTTTATGGTGTACCTGATCAGTTACTGGACAAGCTGCAGAGAGTCCAGAATGTGGCAGCTCACACTGTGGTCAGAGCCAGTCGCTATGACCACATCACATACATCCTAGATACTCTCCATTGGCTTCCTGTCCAGTACCGTATTGAGTACAAGGTCGTACTGAAGACGTTCAAAGCCCTTCATCTGCTTGCGCCGAGCTACATCGCAGACCTGCTCCAGTTCTATCAACCCTGCAGAACGTTGCCAACCTCATCATAATCTCTTCTGACTGTACGTAGTGCACACCTCTGCCATTATGGTGATCGTGCCTTCTGCATCGCTGCTCCTCGCCTGTGGAACAGTCTTCCCCATGAGATGCGAAAATGTGACTCTCTATACACCTTTAAAAGACTCTTGAAAACTATCTTGTTTAAACGCGCATTCTAACTGTCAAATTGATTCGACATTTAGTGCTATGTTCTATGAACTTGGATTTGCTATGGTTTTTATGGTTTTATTTATTTATTTATTTATTTTTTTAATCTTGGCTGTCTTTTTTGTGCCAGCGCCTTTGAACAGGGTCACATGGATCCATGGCGCTCTAAAAGTGCTCTAATTAGTATTAGTATTATTACTACCCCGCTGGTAAGGAGTGAGGACATGCCTGGTTACAACCCCGCTGGTAAGGAGTGAGGGTATGCCTGGTTACAACCCCGCTGCAAAGGAGTGAGGGCATGCCTGGTTACAACCCCGCTGGTAAGGAGTGATGGCATGCCTGGTTACAACCCCGATGGTAAGGAGTGAGGAGTGATGGCATGCCTGGTTACAACCCCACTGGTAAGGAGTGAGGAGTGAAGGCATGCCTGGTTACAACCCCGCCGGTAAGGAGTGAGGAGTGAAGGCATGCCTGGTTACAACCCCGCCGGTAAGGAGTGAGGAGTGAAGGCATGCCTGGTTACAACCCCGCCGGTAAGGAGTGAGGAGTGAAGGCATGCCTGGTTACAACCCCGCCGGTAAGGAGTGAGGAGTGAAGGCATGCCTGGTTACAACCCCGCCGGTAAGGAGTGAGGAGTGAAGGCATGCCTGGTTACAACCCCGCCGGTAAGGAGTGAGGAGTGAAGGCATGCCTGGTTACAACCCCGCCGGTAAGGGTGAGGAGTGAAGGCATGCCTGGTTACAACCCCGCCGGTAAGGAGTGAGGAGTGAAGGCATGCCTGGTTACAACCCCGCCGGTAAGGAGTGAGGAGTGAAGGCATGCCTGGTTACAACCCCGCCGGTAAGGAGTGAGGAGTGAAGGCATGCCTGGTTACAACCCCGCCGGTAAGGAGTGAGGAGTGAAGGCATGCCTGGTTACAACCCCGCCGGTAAGGAGTGAGGAGTGAAGGCATGCCTGGTTACAACCCCGCCGGTAAGGAGTGAGGAGTGAAGGCATGCCTGGTTACAACCCCGCTGGTAAGGAGTGAGGAGTGAAGGCATGCCTGGTTACAACCCCGCTGGTAAGGAGTGAGGACTGAAGGCATGCCTGGTTACAACCCCGCTTGTAAGGAGTGAGGACTGAAGGCATGCCTGGTTACAACCCCGCCGGTAAGGAGTGAGGAGTGAAGGCATGCCTGGTTACAACCCCGCCGGTAAGGAGTGAGGAGTGAAGGCATGCCTGGTTACAACCCCGCTGGTAAGGAGTGAGGAGTGAAGGCATGCCTGGTTACAACCCCGCTGGTAATGAGTGCGGAGTGAATGCCTGGTTACAAAGAAGCAAACATCATACCATTATTTAAAAAGGGTTCGAGAAATAAGTCAGAAAATTACAGACCAGTGAGTTTAACGTCAGTGATTTGTAAATTATTAGAAAGGTTAATTAAAGCCCATATGGTGGACTTCCTCGTTAAGCATAAATTATTAAATTCATCTCAACATGGATTCCTTAAAACGAGGTCATGCTTAACAAATATGTTATGATTTTTGGAAGAAATCACTAAGTGGATAGACGTGGGATCGCCAGTAGATATTATCTACTTAGATTTTCAGAAAGCTTTTGACAAAGTGCCACATCAAAGATTACTACTTAAATTAAAAGCCCATGGAATCGGGGATAGCATAACTGACTGGATAGAACAATGGCTGACTGACAGAAGACAACGAGTTGTAGTGGATAGAGAAGTTTCAAACTGGAAATCGGTTTTGAGTGGGGTACCTCAAGGATCAGTATTAGGACCTATATTATTCTTAATATATATCAATGACTTGGACGACAGTATAACAAGTAACGTACTGAAATTCGCAGATGACACAAAACTATTTAGAAAGGTTAATACTGATGGTGATAAACAACATTTACAAAAGAATCTAGACAGATTAGTGAAATGGTCTGAGAAATGGCAGATGTTGTTAAATTTTGGGAAATGTAAATGCCTACATACAGGACATGGGAACTTGGATGTAAACTATAAAATGGGAGATACTGTTCTGGGTAGTACTGTAAAAGAAAAGGGCTTAGGAGTTACAATAAGCGCTAATATATGAAAGTTTCAGAGCAGTGTGGTATTGCAGCTTCAAATGGTAATAAAATTCTTGGATTGATTAGAAGAAACATAACATACAAGGAAAAAAGTTAATTATACCTCTTTATAAAGCAATAGTTAGACGACCTCATTTAGAATACTGTATACAAGCATGGAGACCATATCGTAAGAAGGATATAGATACGCTTGAACGCATACAAAGGAGAGCAACTAAAATGATTCCAGAACTGAGAGACCTTAGTTATGAAGAACGCCTGAAGGAATGTGGTTTAACAACTCTAGAGACAAGGAGGTTAAGAGGAGATCAGATTGAAGTTTTTAAGATATTGAATGGGTATGAAAATATTGATAGAAATGAATTTATGTGACAGCGGCGCATAAAGGATTTTATGCGAGATGACAGGGCAATGAAGGCGATTTGAGGTTAGACCTTTTATGGTAGAGAGAGAGTATTGGCCTAATTACTCGCTCACGCGTATGGATACACCAACCACGTGACCTAGAGCCAGCCTCTCTCGATTTCCAAGTTAGCTTGTGTCGTTGTGAGGCCTTTGCGCTGCAAATATTTCCGAATTTCTATTGTTACTGATTATTCGTTATCGCTGAATTTGTTGATTTTATTGCAAGATCAGTTTTGTTGTTCGGTTTATTCCGATCAATCTTATCGGATATTTTTCGCTAGTGTGTTCAGGTGAGTTTCTGTTGCAAAGACGGACGCCGTTTATCCGCCATTTTGTTACCTCCGACCCTTGGACTGCGAAAGGTAATCGTCAGTCGTTTACGCATAATTTGTTATTATTATCCTGACGATGGCTACTAAACCTTTGGTTTTAGTTCTGGGCGCTAGCCACATTTACTGGTTGGAGCGTCTTGTTGCATCGGAGGTAGATTTTGCACCAGGTTCTTTCCGCGAGGGTTTGGATTGTCGGATCGCTTTCGAAGGCTATCGGGGCGGTACAGTTACCACTATGGAACAGAACCGGGTTTTGGCCTCGGTGGCACAGTCGATTAGCGCGCCGTACTTATAAACAGTACCGCCTGGCAACAGGCGTGGCAGACTGAGATATGCGGAGGTTGTGCGTTCGTTCCTCACCCGGCGCACATTTTATGTGATGGTTAGCATAGTCCCTTCTCAGCGAACATCAGCTGTATTGGGGGAATGGCCCTATGGTGTACAGGTCATTTTTAACTTTATTCCGCCATACGGTGTTAATGGTCGGTGAATGAATTTTGGCCCTATGGTGTACAGGGCATTTTTTATTTTTGTATTCCGCCATACGGTGTAAATAGTCGGACTAGAGGAATGGCCCTATGGTGTACAGGGCATTTTTAAATTCATTCCGCCATACGGTGTATATGGTCGGTGTATAATCTTTGCCCCTATGGTGTACAGGGCATTTTTTAATTAAAATTCCGCCATACGGTGTAAATGGTCGGTGTATAATCTTTGGCCCTATGGTGTACAGGGCATTTTTTAATTAAAATTCCGCCATACGGTGTATATGGTCGGTGTATAATCTTTGGCCCTATGGTGTACAGGGCATTTTTTAATTAAAATTCCGCCATACGGTGTAAATGGTCGGTGTATAATCTTTGGCCCTATGGTGTACAGGGCATTTTTTTAATTAAAATTCCGCCATACGGTGTAAATGGTCGGTGTATAATCTTTGGCCCTATGGTGTACAGGGCATTTTTTAATTAAATTCCGCCATACGGTGTAAATGGTCGGTGTATAATCTTTGGCCCTGTGGTGTACATGGCATTGTTAATTTTATTCCGCCATACGGTGTAAATGGTCGGTGTATAATCTTTGGCCCTATGGTGTACAGGGCATTTGTAATTTTATTCCGCCATACAGTGTTAATGGTCGGGGTATAATCTTTGGCCCTATGGTGACATGGCATTTTAATTTCTGTATTCCGCCATACGGTGTAAATGGTCGGACTAGAGGGATGGCCCTATGGTGTACAGGGCATTTTTTAATTAAATTCCGCCATACGGTGTAAATGGTCGGTGTATAATCTTTGGCCCTGTGGTGTACAGGGCATTGTTAATTTTATTCCGCCATACAGTGTAAATGGTCGGTGTATAATCTTTGGCCCTATGGTGTACAGGGCATTTGTAATTTTATTCCGCCATTCAGTGTTAATGGTCGGACTAGAGGAAGGGCCCTATGGTGTACAGGGCAAATTTTATTCCGCCATACGGTGTATATGGTTGGTGTATAATCTTTGGCCCTATTGTGTACAGGGCATTTTTTAATTAAATTCCGCCATACGGTGTAAATGGTCGGTGTATAATCTTTGGCCCTATGGTGTACAGGGCATTGTTCATTTTATTCCGCCATACGGTGTATATGGTCGGTGTATAATCTTTGGCCCTATGGTGTACAGGGCATTGTTCTTTTTATTCCGCCATACAGTGTAAATGGTCGGTGTATAATCTTTGGCCCTATGGTGTACAGGGCATTTTTTATTAAATTCCGCCATGCAGTGTAAATGGTCGGTGTATAATCTTTGGCCCTATAGTGTACAGAGCATTTGTAATTTTATTCCGCCATACAGTGTAAATGGTCGGTTTATGTTCTTTGGCCCTATGGTGTACAGGGCATTTTTTATTTATTCCGCCATACAGTGTTAATGGTTGGTGTATAATCTTTGGCCCTATGGTGTACAGGGCATTTTTATTTTCCTTATTTCGCCATACGGTGTAAATGGTCGGTTTATGTTCTTTGGCCCTATGGTGTACAGGGCAGGTTACTTTTAATTTTTCTTGTTCCGCCATAAGGTGGGTATGGTGGCTGTGATGGTGTTTCCCACAGTGTACAGGGCATGGTAATCATTAATTGTCTTATTCCGCCATACAGTTTGAATGGTCGGTTTATGCTATCGTTCCTACGATAGTGCATGTTAATTTTGATTTCTTGTTCCACCATACAGTGTAACTTGTCTGACGATAATATGGGTCCCCGTGGGGTTCATGGCATGGTAATTTTATTATTCCGCCATTCGGGGTAAATGACCGGTTTACACTATTCGTCCCTACGGTGTACAGGGCATGGTAATTTTCTTTTGTCTGATTCCACCATACAGTTGGATTACCGGAGCGGGTATCGTTGTAGTATGTGAGTGGATAATGTTGGTCAAGAGTTAACCATGGTCCCTAGTTTGTATTGACACAGCGTACATAAGGTTCACATTACTACGATCGGGTGCAGTGTTCAACTGGAACAGTAAATGTTACAGCAACGGAGCAACTTCATCATGAGATGCGCGTGATGCGGGAGTTGTTGCAACAGGTCACGACGCGGTTGCGTCAGCCTCTGTTGATTGCCAGGTGGCGGCATCATCCGCAGTGGCTCCATCGAGTTATCCGATCGTCCGGCCAGCTTTTGCCGTTGGTCGCCAGGTGGTGCCACCTGCTGCTCCAGCGCCTATGCCCTCGGCGAGTGGAAAAGCCAATGTTCACTCTTCCTCCAGTGCTCGTCAAGCGGCGACTTCCGTGGCTCCTGAGCCAGTACCCTCTTCGAGTCGTCAGGATACTGGCGTGGTGGATCCTCCTTGGCCGACAACCGACCGCCTGATGGAGACATCCACTGACCTTCCTGTCACAGGCCGTGTAAACGAGGAAATTGGATTAAGCCATGCAATAAGAATATTGAAAATGTAACTAATCTGTGCGGTGGAAGTGGAACTGTTTTGTTATCCCATGCTGTGAGTAAGCGGATCTAAATTTAGTTAATCCATGCAGTGATAGGAGGAGTTATTTCCAGGCGGTGTCACGGGTGTAAATAAAAGATAACGTTTGCTGAGCCATGTGGTGTAAATGGCACAATTATATTCCGTACGTTGAAAATGGAGGGTTTCTGTATTCCGTGCGGTGTAAACGGAGAAGTGATATGGCGTAGTTTGTTGTTCCATGCGGTGTAAACGGAAGTTCAGTTTCGTTAAGCCATGCGGTGTAGATGGCACAATTGTATTCCATGCAGTGTAAACAGAGCAATTTCTGTAGTCCGTGCAGTGAAAACGGAAAGTAGATGGAGAAGTCTTTGTTATTTCCATGCAGTGTAAATTGAAATTAACTTTTGTTAAGCCATATGGTGTAAATGGCGCAATTATATTCCGTGCGGTGTAAACGGAGCAGTTTCTGTAGTCCGTGCGGTGAAAACGGAAAATGATATGGAGAAGTTTTGTTATTTCCATGCGGTGTAAATGGAAATTAACTCTTGTTAAACCATGCGGTGTAAATGGCACAATTTTATTCCGTGCGGTGTAAACGGAGCAATTTCGATAGTCCGTGCGGTGAAAACGGAACGTGATACGGAGACTTTGTTATTTCCATGCGGTGTAAATGGAAATTAACGTTTGGTAAGCCATGCGGTGTAAATGGCACAATTGTATTCCGTGCGGTAGAAACGGAGCAAATTTTGTAGTCCGTGCGATGAAAACGGAAAGTGATATGGAAAAGTTCTGTTATTTCCATGCAGTGTAAATGGAAATTAACTTTTGGTAAGCCATGACGTGTAAATGGCTCAATTGTATTCCGTGCGGTGTAAACGGAGCAATTTCTGTAGTCCGTGCGGTGACAACGGAAAGTGATATGGATAGATTCTGTGATTTCCATGCGATGTAAATTGAAATTAACTGTTGGTAAGCCATGCGGTGTAAATAGCACATTTATATTCTGTACGGTGGAAACGGAGCAGTTTCGGTAGTTCGTGCGGTGTACACGGAGATGGTGGGTTAACCCATGCATTAGGAAATTTATTGAAATTTCCACTAATCCGTGCATTGCAGGCGGAACAGTTTTGTTAACCCAGGCAGCGAGTAAGCGGATGTATATTTGGGTAATACATGCAGTGATATAGAGACGTTTTGTTATTTCCATGCGGTGTATATGAACGCTAATTTTTGTTAAGCCATGCAGGTAAATGGCACCATTGTATTTTGTGCGGTGTAAGCGAAGAATTGATATGGAGAAGGTTTAATTCCATGCAGTGTAATTGGCCCAATTGTAGTCCGTGCGGTGAAACGGAGGAGTTTCTACATTCCATGCTGTGTAGATGGAAAATTGGGTGAATCCATGAAGTAGACAAATTACTGAAATTTTACTAATCCGTGCAGGCGAGGCGGAACAGTTTTGTTACCCCTTGCAGGGAGAAAACATATGTAAATATGTTTGTTTTCTTATGTCCATGCATTGTAATTGGAGTATAAGTTTTATTAAGGCATGCATTGTAAATGGCACAATTGTAGACCCCTTTATATTCCGTGCGGCAAATGGAGAAGTTTTTGCATTCCATGTACTATTTAAGCCATATAGTGTAAATGGAACAATTTGCATGTTAATTTAGGTGACCGAACGTTAATGTTTAGTTATGGTCTAATGGTAGTTCATGATATGTAATGACACAGCTGGTCCTGGGTACCGCAATTAATAATTACGGATGCTGCCACAAGTGGCAATCAGGCAGCGACACCGGTGGCGCGTTAAGCCAGAAGGGGGCTGCAGCAGCTGCTTCTACACCACACCTTCAACAGTTGGTCAAGGGGCTGGCTAGGTTGTTCCCCATGGATGGCCTGCTGGAAGCGGCCATAGATCTACATGTATCAGCACTGTCGCTTATATGTTGTAGGTGCATGGTGTGACATTGTCGCCGATACTCTGGAGAGTGTTGTAATTGTTGCTGGTACAATGAGTCGACAGCTTAAACTGGTGTCAGTATGTAGTGGTATTATGGTGGTTGCAATCTAAGCAGAGTAGTAAGCTGGTTCCGCAATCATTACAAGTACATTACCAGCCTATTGTGGGCACATCCAATTATCCTGCCACATTACTTATAGAGTATTTTCCGGTTAAGGGTTCTAGGCAGGCTACATTATTTGCATATACTGACGGCACTCTAATGCTGCGGAGGGAGGTTGATGCTATATTAAAGCGCCTGCTGGAATTCTGTGGATTGAGTAGTGAATTTTTAAGGGTCTTAGTTTCAGAATGGGAGCAGCCACGTCAGCAGCCCTTAAGGTGAGTCAGACCCGCAAATTAGAGCAGCGGGTAGATGGGTTTCAGATGATTTCCGCAGAAACATTCGTATATCGTAAGGTGCTGCATACAGATCAGGCTGTACCTGTTAGCAATCTGGGCAAGGGTGGTCTATAGAGAGAGTGCCTAGATTCGGTCAGTGGCGGAACCAGCAGCACTTACTTCGTCATCTGTGTCGATCTATGTTAACTATCATTGTATGTTGCAGGTTCGTGGTGTGACGATGTAGTCAAGACTCTGCCAGTAGCGGAGTCGGCAGCTATCATCGGGTTTATTGTGTATACGTTGCAGATCCACTGTTCGAATGTGGCTGATGCTCTGACAGCGGCGGAGTGTTGGCTAGGTTTGAACTGTGGGCAAGGCGGGGAGGGGGTGTAGTCGAGGCCCTGACAGCGGCGGGGTCAACAGCTGCACCTCTACCTGCACGCGCAATGGAATGGAGGATAGCTGCCAGTGTTTATAATTACAGTGGGGGTCGGTCACAGAGGGTGACCTAGTGGCGGAGTGACCCCCACCGATACCATGTGAATTGTATATAAGTCAGTAGTGGTACAGATAGTACTGGTAGTGGGTAGCTGATAGGCATGATTTACTAATTATGTGTAAACACCTTTTGGGGGCCGGCATGCTTGCTGAGATTATTGGATGTATCTTATTTTGATGGTGTATGCTTGCCTAATTTCATGCTCCTTAATTAATAAATCTAAATGTCATTCTTTGGCCTATTTCAATCTACGCTGGACTTGTGTTGTTATTTTGCATAAATGAATTTATGTGACAGCGGCGCATAAAGGATTTTATGCGAGATGACAGGGCAATGAAGGCGATTTGAGGTTAGACCTTTTATGGTAGAGAGAGAGTATTGGCCTAATTACTCGCTCACGCGTATGGATACACCAACCACGTGACCTAGAGCCAGCCTCTCTCGATTTCCAAGTTAGCTTGTGTCGTTGTGAGGCCTTTGCGCTGCAAATATTTCCGAATTTCTATTGTTACTGATTATTCGTTATCGCTGAATTTGTTGATTTTATTGCAAGATCAGTTTTGTTGTTCGGTTTATTCCGATCCGTTTGAAAAATCCCACCCTCCCTCCCTAATATTGTGTTAACAGTTGTTACCCAGTGTTATCTAATAAATCAAGTGGTGCATTAGGTAGGGATACACTGGAACACTGAAGACAGAGAGGTAGTTCACAAAGTTTTTGAATTTTTTGACGCTTTTCCCTGTTATAGTTTGGTACACGAGGTTCTGCATTAACGCTTTTCCCTCCACTGAGTTTTCAGTAGTGTACACAGGGTTTTTAGTGCGGGTACTTTTTACGAGTACATTTGGGTGGCTGTTTGGCCCTACCTCTCGGTCTGATGTGTTAGTAGTTACTGGTTGACTAATGTCTAGATATGTAACACCTTTATACATTGTGTGTGGTGTTTCCATAATGTTCATTATGAATTGTTCAAGGATGTTGGGTGGTTAGCCCACTTTTTTCATTTACCATGTTTGGCTAGGGGCGGAGTGACCCCCACCGATACCATGTGAATTGTATATAAGTCAGTAGTGGTACAGATAGTACTGGTAGTGGGTAGCTGATAGGCATGATTTACTAATTATGTGTAAACACCTTTTGGGGGCCGGCATGCTTGCTGAGATTATTGGATGTATCTTATTTTGATGGTGTATGCTTGCCTAATTTCATGCTCCTTAATTAATAAATCTAAATGTCATTCTTTGGCCTATTTCAATCTACGCTGGACTTGTGTTGTTATTTTGCATAAATACGTTTTTCTCACTCAAGAAGGATAGCAGAACTAGAGGACATGAGGTAAAATTAGTAAAGGATCAATGTAGATTGGACATCAGGAAGCACTCGTTCTCACAGAGGACAATAAATGAATGGAACAAATTGTCTACAGATTGTCTAACTGCTAGCAGCGTGAATATGTTTAAAAACAAGGTTGACACAATCTCAGGAGGGCGGGTTATAAGTAGATGAACATTGTTGGACTCTCGATAAGCCAATGGCTTCCTTGTCCACTTGCCATCTGGGCCTTTGGCTTGGATGGTAAATCTTGTTAAATCTTGTTAAATATTGTTTACTATAATGGAAAATATTTAAACACTAAAGATTCTAACATTTGTTTTATTTTATGTCTTTCTTAGCTGTGCCAAACCTATTTTTCAAAGAAATGTGGCACGATTAGTCGTAAGTGGGCATAGAGGAAAGAACGTCATGTGTATTTGTGGGCTACATTGAAAGAAATAGCTTCAATTTCAATAGAAGAATTCGAAAATAAATGCACATAGGCAAAATTTACCTAGGGCATTTTTGCCATGATTTCGGTGGAATCAGCCATGTCTTCTCTGTATAGCTGTGTATGTGTGTCTGTCGGTTATCCCCAAATCACGGCCGCAACTGTGGGCCGATTGGGACGAAACTTTGCCCGGTGATCCGGTGGGTCTTTTAGACGGACATGGACCGGTCGGGTGTGGAGCAACTGCATTCAGTAAAGTTGAATGGTAAATCAAAAAGGTTCGGTGCCATTTGAATACGACGCCATTGCCGCTTGGTGGCGTCACTTTCCGATAGAGGTCGCGGTTTTGATGTCGAGTGTTTATAGTAGATTTGCGAAGTTGTTTGCCGTGCGGACCATCTTTGCATTGCGACAACAATTAATAATTATTTACATTGATGTGTTTATTCGAACTCCAGCTAATTGAATAAAATGAAACCACGGAATCTGCTGCGTGAGTAATACACCCAGGCATCGTCGTGATTCAGAAACATTATTTACCCCTAAAGCATTGCCTTGATTCATATTGTTGATCATCTGCTATGTTGAGTTTCTCGAAACAAATGTATGATTTGACGAAAACTCATCATGCCTAAAGCTACTCGCGTCAAAAAGTAAACGTGTTTATTCACTATTAACAATGTTTAATTTTATAACAATTTAGTGATTACAATTAGCATGTGTCATTGAAACAAGTAACAGCAACATGACACAACTGCACTCATTAACGGCAGCCCTAACACGAACCTCGCACGGATCCTACCATTGACAAGTTGGACATAGACGTAGACTGGCTGGCACTTCCATACTACAGTCATAGTAAGACTCGTTTTCAGCTATCGCATACATTACGTTTTTGGATAGCTGATGCCTTTGTCACATGACAATTAATGAAGTCTATTGTTCAGCCATGACCTCTCCGCTGGTAATTGTAACATTTGGTTAAATAGATGCAATGCAGTGAGAAAGACTGCGAATTAATATTATATTAGTTAACCATTGATCTTTATTGAGATCTTTATTTTGATATCTTAGATCCAAAACATTTATTAACTAGGTTCATTCCTTACATTGATTTAACAAGATTTTAACAAGTTTTGCCATCCAAGCCAAAGGCCTAGATGGGAAGTGGACAAGGAAGCCATTGGCTTATCGAGAGTCCAACATTGGCACCTCAGTGAGGATGACAAGTCGGTGAGGAACAGGTGGATGGGTGACCCACACGTGTTTCACCGCCATCTCACGAGACGCCCTATACTGTCAAACAATGTTTATCATCTAATCAATATCCTTCTCTCGTTGCTCGTAATGGGCGGATAGTATACAGGATATCGTAGAGGAAAAGGATGTGAAATATCTTTATCGTTTTTTTAATTTTCAAAATGTACTTTTATGGGTAAATGTAGATTTCAATAAAATTGTGGGTGGGTGCATGGGTGGGCGTATAAATAATAATTCACGAATAATAATAAAATAATAATAATTGTTTGCACATGTTACATGGTGGAAATTTGCCACTGATAGATGTGTAGTATCACAAAATAATAATTTGATTAGAATCATGCCTGTGTATGCATTAGTATTTGTGGCAAGTGGCAAATATACTGTTGATCTAGACTTTGTAGTGGGTCATTCCCAGCACAGTGTGTAGCGCCACTGTTCACAACGCCGGCCTCTTGCTACAGTAAAAAGAATCACTGGTATTATGAGGATGATAAGCGTATTCATAGTCGTCTCCCAATACTACTGATTAATCGGTTCCCGCAAACAGCTCCCTATTTACACACTTTATGTCTGCCATTTAACAAAACACTCGATCCTCTCCTTTGACGCCACCAGACGCCATTCAAAACACACCAACAAGTCAACGCAGCGCCGGTCTAAATGAGAACCGTCACCCTAGTTGCGTTTTGTAGTAACATTGACATGTGAAAAACTAACGCAAGCTATTCAAAAGGGTCCTATTGTATTCATCATTCATGCATAGCAGCCAGAAAGGAACGTATTATGACACACTTGATATATCTCCTTCTAATTTGCCATTATACTCACCCATACACAGCGAGCGATATTCATTCGGCCAATATAATTTCTGTTTGCAGTGAACAATTCAACAGTGGCAGTTAACGGCGCATTGGTTGTGATGAATATGCCCAGTGCAGGTGTGTATTAATATTCATTTGCAAATCGGGGTGCGTGTTCCAAACGTAACATGTATACACCAGACGAGAATAGTATTGCTGCCAGTCTTCGGGGAACGGAACAGTGGTGTGACGAAATCGCTTTTGTCACGTTAAAGTAACTATGAACACTATCCTGGCATATAGTGTTCTACTGGCCGTTTTGATCTCGCATACAAGTAAGTAGCCACGCTCAAAATAAAACATTAATTTAGTGCTTAGAATCTCTTGTTTGATTAACGCAATAAAAACTGTAATTTATGTATGTCTGGCAAATTATTGAATGTTTCCTGCAACCGGTCATATTGTTTGTAAATGCCAATGAGAAGATCAACATAATGAACATTTGCTCACATGAGTGACACATGCACGCATATGTTTCTTGAAAGTAGCTTGTCGCCTATTCTATTACGCAGTATTATGAAAACCTAAATAGATAAATCAACTACTACTCGCAATAACGTGTGATTCACTTGTCGATTCCAACGCCTGTCCCGCACCACCGAAACATACAAAGTACTCGCGCACACGCACGCACGCACGCACGCACGCACTCACGCATAGCACGCGCACACACACCCTGACACACGCGAACACACATGCATGCACACTAACGTAATACGGTAAACAAATGTGTAGAAAGCATCGATAAATCATAGTTAATAATTTCTTTAATACCACAGCTGACGCCAAGCTTACGCCCCCTACGTTTACCTGCTATTTTTGTACAATGGTGAAAGGCGTCTCGAAGGACGAGTCTTGTGCAGACCCGTTCAGTGGCAAGGTCACGAAAACATGCAATGGATCGTCTTGCAGCAAAATGAAGACAGTTTCGAACGGTATGCTTTGTTCATTGTGCCTACACAAAGGTAAACAAATTTTGTGAAAATTATATGTGTTATCCAAACCTGGTTTGGGCTACCACGCTCTCACGCAGTTATCTGTAAATCTCACGCATTTTGGCCTTTTCAATGAATAATTAATGCAAACAAGCTTATTTCCATGTACATGTTGATATATAAAATTATATATTATTATTTCCATGCACGCGCTGGTCCAGATTATCCTCGATATTATTCTGATTATCGTCGGTGACCTCGCGCATAAACACCACCTATGGATTCACTCATGGGTGTAGTTGGGGCGTGTACATACACTGGTCCAGCGCCTCGTTGGCATTCTGACTGTCAAACTGACAATGGACCATTGACATTTGAGCAAACAAATAACTTGCTTAAGAAGCCTAAAAGGCGACTTGGACATACAACTAGCACATGTTAGTGGCAACAAACGACGAGAGTGCCGAACGTCTGCTTCTTCCGAGCGTTTAAGCGAGACGTGTGCGGGGTGGGTTAAAATGTACACGTCTACCGTGTCACTATTCATTTTAAAAATTACTAAAGACAGTGTGGGGATTCAGCGTCCTTCTTGTTGAGCAACACAAATGCATCATATAGTTACTCGCGGCCTCGCTGTTACGGCAGATAAACGAACGCACTCCTGTCGTGCAGTTGTTGTACAACTGACACTGTAACCACACCTCCCGATGTCCACAGTTCACGAAAGGTTCGCCCCGCATGACACGCGAGCATTCTTCCTTCTCGCTGCTGGTGTAGACGCGCCTTCACTGTGCCTTCTTCACTGCGTCCTTTGTTCCGTTCTGTGTCCCTCGTCTAACCAGCAGTAACGACCGGGGTCGTCTAGCCAGCAGTGACGTCCGGGGTCGTCTAGCCGGCAGTGACGTCCGGGGTCGTCTAGCCGGCAGTAACGTCCGGGGTCGTCTAGCCGGCAGTGACGTCCGAGGTCGTCTAGCCGGCAGTGACGTCCGAGGTCGTCTAGCCGGCAGTAACGTCCGGGGTCGTCTAGCCGGCAGTGACGTCCGAGGTCGTCTAGCCGGCAGTGACGTCCGGGGTCGTCTAGCCGGGCAGTGACGTCCGGGGTCGTCTAGCCGGCAGTGACGTCCGAATCGTCTTGCCTCGAACCCTAAGGGACGTCTTGCTCCCAGTAAGCATAACGTAGAAATATCTCAATTCCCGCGTTAATGTGAATGATAACCTGTAATAATACATGGAACTGTATACATTAGCGGTGACTATACAAGCAGTTGCACGATGTTAAGCGTGATCTGTGTGTGTTTCAGTACAGCATTACAAGCGTGCAAATTTTACATCAGACATGCATGAAAACTTAAAATGCAGATTTTCCCCAAACCGTCTGTTTCGTCGGGATGTGCTTTTTGGCTGAACATGCACTAGGTAGCAGCATTGCATTCATCCACCAAAGACAAACACCAAGCGCTTATAATGTTGGAAATACGAGAGGGCGTCTTACCACACGGGGTTCCTTGCCTCCATTCTCCCTACTTGGTGGGCTGAAATTGTACGAAAACAAGGTTTTTTTTATAAATTGTATGGAATACTTGTGAAATTTCGTATCGCCAATAAAAGGGGTTGCAATGAAAACCTTAGCAGTAGGGAACAAGACGCAGTAGGTGAGACGCCGATTTATTTCCGCGAAAACATGTGTTCTATTATTTAGCTCTTTCAACGGCATCGGCTCGTTGCTGGGACGATATCGGCTCGTGTAAACCTGGCCTTTCCTACCAATACATACCAAGTGGCTCGAACGTCCCAAATCCTCTTTCGGGCGAATTCAATGAACATATCAAACTAGGAAAATCAAATAACACGTGCCGGAAAATTAAATAACAGGTGCTGTTGTTATATGCGAAATGTTGCCTAAAATTTACAGCAATTGTGCTGGCAACTTTCAACTATAAATTTTTTATTAAAGTTCTGCAAGTCTAAAATTACTAGTTTTGACACATCTCTGTTCAGGGAACCTGGCGATGTCACGTGGTTGCTGGCCTAAGGACGAAGATACATGTTACACGAAGGAAGGTCACGGAGACAGCAAGGTGACCGTGTGCGCCTGCATGGGAAACTATTGCAACGCCGCCATGACACTCTACATGACGTCATTCACCACGTGGCTTCTCGGTTTCTTCTCAGTTGTGATAACATGTTAAGTTTTATCTACTACGCATGCACACATTGCATTGTGCCGGATTAATCTTGGTAGAAATGGCACACTGGTGCCAGTCCCCCAACAAAAGTAATAATCCGTCTGATTAGCCGCTTTAAGTCTTTGTTCGCTTCCATCGAGTCGAGTTCCGTCATCTTTTCAACTTATGTGCTATATTTGTGAAAGTGACATCGACTGAAAGTGATGCAGGGAGAACATGTGACATCGCCTGAAAGTGATGCAGGAGGAACAGGGTGAAGAGAACGTCAGAAAACACGGACGTGAATTTCCGTGACTGAACTATATTAGTAACAGAGTCACTACTTTATATCACAGCCGCCATCTAGCGTTTTTGTTCTATGTTAATCTTGACAGCGGCGCCCCATACACTTAGCTCACCGTAGACTTAACCCACCGTACACTTAGCGCCCCATACACTTAGCTCACCGTACACTTAGCGCGCCGTACAATGTGACGAAGTGTTTGTACGTACATCTTATTAAAGGTGCTTAATCAATCCGATTGTTTTGCTAGTCTCATTCCAAATTAATTTTGCGAAAAACCAAACCTACCTAGTACCCACTGCAACATGCCAGCTCGTTTGTGCAACTGTTGCATGTAGTTTTTTTGTGAAATCATCAGACAAACTATTAAATCAGTTAATGCTTGTTGAAGCATTAACTGAAGTGAAAATCGAAATGTTGAAAAATCACGATTTTCTTCCTTGGTGAAATTTCGTAACTTTGTCATGTGATCGGCGAGAGGATCACGCCCGTGATCAGCATTGACCCACACAGTGCTTACCATTTTGGATATCCACTTTTTATCCTTACCAGATCTAACGACTAAAGTTAATTCTTTCAGTGATGTGAACAAAAATATGCATTTTTTATTAAACAGACTGCGCACATTACATTAAACTAGTCACACACTACACGTCTGGACATAAGTGAACCGGATTAGCGATGGGCTGAACCATTTGAGGAAGCAGCTTTAAACTTGTTTTGGTAGTTATCTATGATGGAGTGATTTATGTCCATCCAGTTGTAACCGCTAATCCTACGTGGTGACGGCCGGCTTTTAGAATAGCCACGGCACGTCGAAATAATACTGAAAATCGGTGTCTGAAACAACGCAAGCAGTTCATTAGCGTTTGAAAAAAATCTACAGATGTACAATCACATCTGACTGTTTACGTGATCACATCTCTAGAACCATTGGTACGTAACTTGGTGGACAATTGTTGTTTGTTCAGGACAACTTGTACGGTCTCTATGTTACGCTGTATTTCATTGTATTATTTTTGGTACATCATTGTATGCTGTATTTTTTTGCTTGTCATTGCACGCTGCATTTCTTTGTTTGTCAGCATACGCCGTGTGTTCTTATTTGTATGTTCTTGTATGTATGTTTGTATATTCTTGTATGTATGTTTGTATGTTCTTGTTTGTATGTTTGTATGCGTCGTCAACAACAAACTGCGAATGTCTATGTTCAAACATAGTTGAATACTACGCGTTTCGGTCTTCCTTTTTTCACGCATTCGATAAGGGCCCCACAAAATGTTCGTGCCAGCCCCCGCGCGGCACTGTGTATGTAGGTATACCCAGTGACACTTTTATTATTCATTCGATCGGCCATCTTAAATTTGGAGAATTATATTAATGAAACGTATGACCTTAGGAAACAAGGCATGTGTTTTATATTGTATTGATTGTGCTTATGAAGAAACACGCATTGATACATAATGCTTCTCCCTGTCTGCTTTGTTTTCAACTTGGTAGTATATATATATATATATATATATATATATATATATATACATGTGAAATAAATGTAAAACACATTTTATGTGTTTAAAAGCATATGCATATATATATATATATACTTTTAAACGCATTTTATGTGTTTTACATTTATTTCACATGTACTGTACACGTTATGTGTTGTCATGGTTATGGTAATGCAAAGGTTCTACTTGTGACGAACACTGCACCTGCATTAAACACAATCGGCACTTTTTCAATAATTCTAACAAAAAATTAATTGAACAGGTGTTACCTACGTGTCCGCTGCACAATCGATGCTATTTGTGAATGCTGCAGGCAATAAAACACACCCAATCCAATATCATATATGTATGTATGCATATATGCATATATGCACGCACGAACGTACATACATATATAATAATTCAGCCACACATCAGGCGAGCGAGTTGATGTAATTCCATATGTCTAGGCGACGACTTTCCAAACTGGTCGCCTCTTTTGATCGGTCATAACTCGTCTCTTACTACTGATGTTGCAGTAACATCTCGAAATAAATCCCGAGGAAATATCCAGTATTCCATTCGTTAGACACTGGAAGTTGATATGTAGCGTAGCACTGAGGTACTTACTCTACCCGGGTTTGGGCTATCCATAAAGAACATCACAGCATTGTTGTATACTTCTGAGACCCCTTCCCACCCCATTGTTACGCTTTGTATCGATGGCCTGTACACCCCTTCCAATAAACCACGTCCGTTTTGAGAAAGCCCCTCCCCCTCCCCCATTATGCATACATCTATTTTATGTTCGTCGCATATCTGTATTGATTCGTATCTAACAGGTAGAATATATATCTTTATAGCTGATAATAAATCAAATGTCCATGTTTGTGTATGTTTAATATGTGTAATGAAGCCACACTTTGAAGCCTTTGTGAGTTCTTCTCGGTACTGATACACGCATAAATCGGAGTCACGACACACTGTGGAAGACACGTTTGTTTGTGTGCCTACCCACACACTGTAGTGTCCATAGTGCTTGCGTGCCTACCCACACACTGTAGTGTCCATTGTGCTTGTGTGCCTACCCACACAATGTAGTGTCCATAGTGCTTGTGTGCCTACCCACACACTGTAGTGTCCATAGTGCTTGTGTGCCTGTCCACACACTGTAGGGTCCATAGTGCTTGTGTGCCTACCCACACACTGTATGGTCCATAGTGCTTGTGTGCCTACCCACACACTGTATGATCCATAGTGCTTGTGTGCCTACCCACATACTGTAGGGTTCATAGTGTTTGTGTGCCTACCCACACACTGTAGGGTCCATAGTGCTGCCCAAGGGGGTTATTAATTTGATGCTTGCAACTGAATCGGGTTTAAAAAATATGCCATAATTATTATTTTATTTTATTTCAACAATTACAACAATTACGATTGATTTATTATAGTATTACTTCTATATCACAAACTTTAATAAACCTGTGAAAAGTGCTGTCTCACGCATTTTATCAGTGGTGTACAAAATATCCAAATTCAGCAACACAGATGCTAACAAATATTGAATACACTTTTAGAGTATACAGTTGGTACCGCATTTCCTATCTGTAACTGTATTTGTAATTGAAATGGTGTAATTATAATTGGCTTCAACATTCTGGAAGTGTAACTGAAATGAAAAATTAAATGTAATTGTAACTGATTTTTTGTTGTGTAATTGTACCTAGCCGGGGGCATTACATTTCGTCTTAAATCTGCACCGACGGCGACCTGGACGGGGGTAGCGGCCGTGGCGACCTGGACGGTGGCCGTGGCTGCGGGTACGACTGTGTCACGGCAGCCTCCGTGCACGACACTTGGTTCACAGGCATCGACTTCCGTTCCTTGCGTGACGCGGTGGGAGCCATTCTGGTGGACCGGCGACGTCTGCTCGGCTCGCGCGAATCTGCAACGTTGTTTCGTCGAATTCGTCAATATAACGTACACAAACAGATCGATATATCCGACACAACGTAACTATTTCCATTCAGCAAACACGACCTCCCATTAGTACCAATGGTGGCAATTTGTGTAGAATGCTCTTCCCCATAAATCCTTTCACCCATGCAAGTTTGATGCATCAGCAGCCTTTTGGAAGATGGGGAAGGATTACTTTTTACCATTTTAAAATTTCACCTTATTTACTAAAATCACGGTTATGGAAGAAGTTCCTTTGCTGCAGCATTTATGTTATTAATGTTACTTACTTCATTATTTTTATTTGCAACTTTTAAGTGTACACATTGTTATGTGATAATCAAAATAACAGTATTCTGCAATTGGAAATGAACCACCCGTGTGTCGTTTACAACTTGCACCTGTAGAAGATTATAGTCGTTGTCATCGCATACCTTTTGGACGTCGTTTCTCGACGTTGTCGAGGAAATCGGCGAGGACCGTCAGCTCCCCCGTCAACTTCTCCGAGACGCCGGCGATGATCCCTTCACGCGCCTTGGCGTGTTCCAACACCTGCGCCATGTCTACCAGCAGTTCCGCATCCCGCTCAGCGAAAGTCTGCGCAGCAAACCAGACACATCGCCAATATGTCTCAAACTAATACAGTCTAATATAGTCTGTCGTTTGTTGAACGCAATCCTTAAACTCAACATTCTTCAGGGTAGTTTCATTTTATAATACTATTGTTCTTATTACCAAAAACTAAAAATGTTTATTACCTGTAGAGACTTTCGCCTATTAATGGTTCTGTAGAATTCTATCAACTAACAACACATGTGCGTGCAGTTGTACAGACTTACACAAAACAAAACTTCTAATTTATGTATGAAAGTATTTCAGTAATATAAAACATGCCCTTGTTTGTTCAATGTTGAAGTTAAATATTTCCTAAATATTTAGTTAAATATTTCCTGACTATTTTATTGTTTCTCCAAACACTGTTAGTGTCTATCAATAAATAGAGAATGTCTAAGGCTATGCAATATGATCGATGTTCCACGCCAGGGTTTTTAATAAGACAATCATGCCAAAGGAAAATATACGACAGTATAATTATTATTTCGATGTAGTTTCGACTCACCTTTTCCATTGCATCTTCTTCCTTCCACTCAATCTCAAGCATCGCTAAACAGATATTTTCATTCGCATTATCATCACATCCAGTAATTAGATAAACACAAATACAAATTTTATTGTAACATTTTATTTAGTATATTGGTCAATATTGTATTATGTCGAATCGTTTACACCCTTCATTGCATAAATGTAGTTTACATAAACAAAAGCCACTTTCATACGTTATAAAAACAATAAATATGCTAAATAGAAAAAATACGCAGCCAACGTAACAAAATAACATTTAAGCCATGTGCTGCTACAAGTGACTAATATCACTGCGATGGAAAAAATGAAGAATTATTATGGAAATGTGTGTCTTAAAGATGTGCACCTCTGATCTGTTGAAATATCGTCTGGAGTTTCTTCTTCCGCTGATCGTTATCTTCCATCTGAGTCACTAACACTGTCATCTGGTGCTCCAGCAGGGCATTTGCCTGCAAACACAGCAGTCATTTTACATTTTATTCAAAACATACTGTAAAATATACAGCATCTGGAGTAACAAGCAATTTATATGGAACCCATTTCGACATGCTAAGGGTAAAGGTAAAGCAACAACTGTGTACATGCATTCAATGTGTTCCATTTTTACAGATTATAATGCATATCTAAACAATTATTGGACTGGGAGTGCCATTAATTTAGAGGTTCTTGTGCGGGGTGGAGTCAAGAGGCAACTGTTTAAAAAAATTCAGAAACAAACTTATTTCAGTGACACCATCAGACAAGAAGTAGTACAAAGGGAAATGTTAGAAGGAATGGATGACTGCAGTCGAAGCAGAGAAAGACCATGAGCCACACGGACTGACAACTGCCATATTGCCAGTGAGAAGGGTGCAACATAACCAAGCGTGGTGATCCATGTTACCAGATGTCACCACATGATGAATTAAAATTGAAACCAGTTTACATTGTTATATGATATTTGCTTTTTAGCATTGAGAGCTACTAACTTGTTCAAACTTGTGATTCTCTTCAAGTGCCTTCTTCAGCTTTCTGCCAACAGCAAAGATCTTTTCCTCCATCTGAGCCACATCCTCACCATTAGCCTTCAGCTGTTGCAGAGCCTCTGCCCTCTTCAGCTTTAAGTCTTCTTGAAGATGCACCTGTGTAGGTAAATGTGAGACTGTGGTACTGTCTCCTTTAATGAATATGGTAATATTTTAGACAGACAGTTGATGTTACAAAACTGTTGTTACTATGACAACAGTGTATGTGTGTGTGCATGCGTACTTACATATGTGCGTGCGGGCGTGCATGCATGCGTGTGGTTAGAAGGTATTATGGACTTCACAAACCTATCGAGAAACTTGTACATTTTAATATATATGTATATATATATATATATATATATATATATATATATATATATATATATTCATGAGCATATTTGGGATAACTATGTGCATGACCCCACAGTGTTTGACCAACAGAGCCCATGTTGGTAGAATATATGTTTTTTAGTAATATGACCCTTTCCTTATGTATGATGCTTTCTGTTTGTTAACATATAGCTTGATGGAACACGGTTGTCATATTCACATATACTCTTGCTTTATATAAAGCACCAATATGTTTTATTCTCCTAGTAATTTATCAACTCATCAAATTAAATAATTTTTTATTTTAGTGCATGACAAGACGTCATACCTTGGACCTCGTCTTGCAGCAAGATCTGTAGCCTTTACAACCATCAAGTTAAGAGAAGTATCGACAATGGTACAAACCATATTACAAACTGAAACAATATCTTATTACAATGTGTTACATCAGTAGCGTACAGTGGACATGTTCCAAACTGAAAAAAATACACTAACGAGCAGAGGAGTACATTTAATGCAACACATAACACAAAATTTCTGCATTAGCCAAAGACTAGGCAATTTTGAGTATACTTGCCTAAGAGTTGGTTTAACCTACCACTGGTTTGGTCAACTTAGCCAGCTGTTCCTTTGCAGCTTTCACAAGGTCAGCCAACTTCAGTTTCTCACTTTTCAATGCTACCAACAAAATCGGGAGTAATGTCAACATTTAAATGTGAAATAATACACAAGGATTAAATATCCAGATCAAATGTCTGAACTAAGATGACAATAGTGAATGTTGTAGCTGGTGTCACATGCTTATGAAATAATAGCCATCCCAAACAAAAGACTATATTTTGTGGTCTGGTGTAATAATAATTGTACATGTTGAAATAAGAACAACATTGATGTGGTATCAGTAGATAATTGTAAAGCTTTGAGTAAACAATGCCTTCATTATGATTCAATAAGCATTGAACACTATTTCTAGATGAAACCTTTATGCGTTACATCATCTGAACGCTAGACTGATTGTCTCAGCCATTGACAAAATGCTCTTGCAGCTAGAACATCTCCTGGTCAGTTCATTTCAGTAATGTTAGTGTCATAAATGCAGATGCAATTCAAACAAAGTAACAATGTTGTCATTCTTGAGAAATATTTGATGTTAACAATAATTTCATCATTAGTTAATTAGTTTGAACACATTTGTCAACGAGTCTATAAATAATGTGTGTGTACGTGCATGCGTGTGTGCGTGTGTGCATGTGTGCGTGTGTGCAGGTGCGTGTGCATGTGCATGCGTGTCCACATGCGCGTGTGCATGCGTGGGCGTGTGTGTGAGTTACTCACACAGTAACCAGAAAAGGCTACATTTTATAACTACGCCAAAATCACGTACCAACCAGTTCCTTCTTCCTTATTTCATAATTCTCGCTAGCTTCCTTGTACTGTGTCTCCAGGTCCTCAAAGGGGGGAATTCTGTCTGACACCAGCTGTTCTTTTGCCTCCGTTTCAGTTACCATGTTATTAATTTGTTCCTGTAATGAGTAAATCACATAGATTAAATGACCGGATGCCTACCTGTGGGCCAAGTGTGTATCCAAGAGAGTTTATAGGAAATCAATCCATTTCTAAATTATCTTTCAACAGCAACACATCGAACATTGAGACATGATTGAATCAAACACACATTAGGTAGACATTAAATTAGCAATAACAACTTAACTGCATAAGACTGTTCAAATGTGCACGTGTCGAAGAGAGTTAAAAAACATGACCTTATGACTAAGAAAAAAGTTATTAAGAATAACGGACCATGAAATCTAGGTATATATATATATATATATATATATATATATATATATATATATATATATATATATATATATCAGCAGACATACACGTGGCTAGTATTGACTACATGTCCATGCATACAGACTTCCACGTGGCTAGTATTGACTACACATCCATGCATACAGACATACACGTGGCTAGTATTGACTACACATCCATGCATACAGACATACACATGGCTAGTATTGACTACACATCCATGCATACAGACATACACGTGGCTAGTATTGACTACACATCCATGCATACAGACATACACGTGGCTAGTATTGACTACACATCCATGCATACAGACATACACGTGGCTAGTATTGACTACATGTCCATGCATACAGACTTACACGTGGCTAGTATTGACTACACGTCCATGCATACAGACATACACTTGGCTAGTATTGACTACACATCCATGCATACAGACTTACATGTGGCTAGTATTGACTACACATCCATGCATATAGACATACACGTGGCATACAGACACATGTATTATGAGTGTTTAACTTCCTCTCGGACTAACCTTTAGTTTCCGTATTTCCATCACTCGGTCATATTTCAGCTCTTCATATGATGCTCTTCTCTTGGATACCTTCTCCTTAAGTTTCTCCAATGATTTGCTATCCACACCAATGGCCTTTTGTAGGTTTATTCCCTACAACGATATAATACATGCAGTTAGCAAAGAAAATGCGTAATTCCAAACCTATATACGTATACGTATAGTATTCTGCTTGTGTCCTAATCCTGACCACATTTGTAATGTTAGCTAGACTATGTCATTGTACTAACGATGGTTTTGTTACAGCGACAAGTATACAAGGATTCTGCATTTGGTCTATTTTCTGATATTGTTCTTCATGTCTATAGTTGTTCGAGACCAATGTAAGAAAAGTTTGTCAGCACTGGTTAAAACCAGACAGTTATCCATTTAATATCAGGACAATTATGAACATTTGCTGTAGATTCCTATTTCATTTAGCACATGAGACAAGTTGACATACCTCCTTGGTCAACGAGTCATGTTGCATCTTTCCATCAATGATATGTTTGTTTGTATCTATCATCTGTTTTTCACTATCCACCTTGTACTTCTCCATTTCCATTTGAGAACTTTGGCGGCGATCTTGCAATTGGAATCTGTAAATGTGGACGATAATGGTGTTTGTTCATAACCTGGTGATGCAGCTTATGTATGATTTCTGGCAGTATATACATTTCTGTGGACAATAATGGTGTTTGTTCAGAACCTGGTGATGCAGCTTATGTATGATTTCTGGCAGTATATACATTTCTGTGGACAATAATGGTGTTTGTCCAGAACCTGGTGATGCAGCTTATGTATGATTTCTGGCAGTATATACATTTCTGTGGACAATAATGGTGTTTGTCCAGAACCTGGTGATGCAGCTTATGTATGATTTCTGGCAGTATATACATTTCTGTGGACAATAATGGTGTTTGTCCAGAACCTGGTGATGCAGCTTATGTATGATTTCTGGCAGTATATACATTTCTGTGGACAATAATGGTGTCTGTCCAGAACCTGGTGATGCAGCTTATGTATGATTTCTGGCAGTATATACATTTCTGTGGACAATAATGGTGTCTGTCCAGAACCTGGTGATGCAGCTTATGTATGATTTCTGGCAGTATATACATTTCTGTGGACAATAATGGTGTCTGTCCAGAACCTGGTGATGCAGCTTATGTATGATTTCTGGCAGTATATACATTTCTGTGGACAATAATGGTGTCTGTCCAGAACCTGGTGATGCAGCTTATGTATGATTTCTGGCAGTATATACATTTCTGTGGACAATAATGGTGTCTGTCCAGAACCTGGTGATGCAGCTTATGTATGATTTCTGGCAGTATATACATTTCTGTGGACAATAATGGTGTCTGTCCAGAACCTGGTGATGCAGCTTATGTATGATTTCTGGCAGTATATACATTTCTGTGGACAATAATGGTGTCTGTCCAGAACCTGGTGATGCAGCTTATGTATGATTTCTGGCAGTATATACATTTCTGTGGACAATAATGGTGTTTGTCCAGAACCTGGTGATGCAGCTTATGTATGATTTCTGGCAGTATATACATTTCTGTGGACAATAATGGTGTTTGTCCAGAACCTGGTGATGCAGCTTATGTATGATTTCTGGCAGTATATACATTTCTGTGGACAATAATGGTGTTTGTCCAGAACCTGGTGATGCAGCTTATGTATGATTTCTGGCAGTATATACATTTCTGTGGACAATAATGGTGTTTGTCCAGTACCTGGTGATGCAGCTTATGTATGATTTCTGGCAGTATATACATTTCTGTGGACAATAATGGTGTTTGTCCAGAACCTGGTGATGCAGCTTATGTATGATTTCTGGCAGTATATACATTTCTGTGGACAATAATGGTGTTTGTCCAGAACCTGGTGATGCAGCTTATGTATGATTTCTGGCAGTATATACATTTCTGTGGACAATAATGGTGTTTGTCCAGAACCTGGTGATGCAGCTTATGTATGATTTCTGGCAGTATATACATTTCTGTGGACAATAATGGTGTTTGTCCAGAACCTGGTGATGCAGCTTATGTATGATTTCTGGCAGTATATACATTTCTGTGGACAATAATGGTGGTTGTCCAGAACCTGGTGATGCAGTTTATTTATGATTTCTGGTAGTATATACATGGTAGGTGTTCTTCATTCATGCTTTTGGTAGGCTAGCTACATCCACAATTGCCTGTGTACATATACACGATATTGTATGGACTTAACAAGGTGTCATCTCGAGAAGTAGGAATGGGTGGTAATGTAGGGTCCTTGTAATCATGTAGGGTCCTTGTAATCATGTAGGGTCCTTGTAATCATGCAGGTTCAACAGTAGGATGAGGACAGGTAATAGAAACTCTTTTAAACTTTAATTCATGTGGTGCCGACATTAGATTTAGCATTATGATGATTGCAACTAATTTTTTTTTCATTTATCCACACAGTTATCATGCAGAACTGTGTATCACCCAGAAAATAACTGATAGCAATATAGGGCACGACAAGATAAAGTTCTTTCATCCACCTATATGATCTTGGGAAGTCATGCACACAAGTAAATTGAGTGAGATATATGCAAGCTAGACACGTGACATTGATTGCTGGCATTGACATACCTTTCTTTTCTTTCTTTGGAAAGTTGGGTACGAAATTCGTCGATGCGGGCCTTGAAGCTGCCCATGATGGCCCTGCGTAAAAAGATAACATAATAATAGTTGTTGTATTATATCGTTGTTCAACATCAGAACAATTTATCAGTACAATTCAGACACTGTACTATGAATACCCTTAATTAATTTCTCATGTAAACTTACACAACATATGTCTCATCACAAGTATGATCTGGGCAATCATCAGATAACAAATGCACACCCAAAAAATTATAAATAAATCCTGGTATTTGCTGAATAACAACGAAAACATGATATTATACAAATAAGTAAAACTGTACTACAAATTTGTATAATCAATAGAGAGAACAACATACTCATGTGTTTCTTGCAGCTCGGCCAATGTCTCCTCCATAGAAGTCGTACTCTTGGCCAGCCGCGCCACCTCTTCTGCCATCGTAGCCAATCTGTGCTTGTAATCTTGCAGCCTGAAACAATGTTCAACCAAATGATGAAGATATGGCACTGTACATTAGAATAGTTCTGAAATGAACCAGTTCCAAGAGCTGATGACGAATCTCAGCACTTTAGCAACAGATTACTACAAATGTTTCGTAATTTTATAACCCCAGGAAGATTACCTACATATGCCTCGTCAAAGAAACATGAATGTGGAGAATGGCATTAGTTATTTATAAACATCAATATATAAGCACGTGTCTGTGCATGTGTGCGTGTATGTATATGTGTGCAACATGTGTGTCATTGTAAAATCAGCACAATATTGGCATGGGGTGTGATACAAAAAGAAATGGTTTGCCATTTTAATATCATCTATAGGTACACGAACAAGTACAACACATCTATAGGTAGACGAACATGTACAACAGATCAATAGGTAGACGAAAAAGTACAACACAACCTACTTCTGGTTCTCGAACTTCACCATCCGTTCCGTCGACATCCTTTCCATCTCAGCGGCATCCAGCACTACGCAGAGATAAAATGTGATATTGGTGAAAAGTATCATGAGTACATAGTGAACTACATAGTGAACTACATAGTGAACTACATAGTGAACTACATAGTGAATTACATAGTGAACTACATAGTGAACTACAAATACACAAAGCAGGATTTTCTACATTCAAATGTATTAGGTAAGAACTGACCCATGAGACTGATTTGTTTATATTATATTATGTAATTTTATGAATAATTCAAAATCATGATAATAACTACCATGTGCTGTCATGACATTTATAACGACTTATTAATGCATATTTTCAACCATGCTGATGTATTGAATCTGAAAACCATGATTTCAGTTTCTTCAAAATCTATGGGTAGATGGAATTTAAGAAGAGATTCATATCATTATTATTGCCACAAAAACGTTCCATATATATAAAATATGCACAAATATAAAGAAATGCATATTTTTTTGAAACCAACTGCATTAGTGGCATAAAAATTAATGCAAACAATGTCACTGCAACTCATTATAACACATGATTTTTTGTACCTAAATACCACTATAGTCATTACATCCAAATGTAAAATTTTATACCAGCCGTGGCCTTGTTTTTCTCAGCCACCAGTCCATCGTTCTTTTCCACTTGGAAAGTGAGCATTTCATCAATCTAGGAAAATGCACAAATTCCAGCTACAACTGTGCTGTGCCACTTGCGTCATCAAACATTTTAATATATCATAGCTGACAAGAGACAGTGAAACGATCACTTTGTGCAAAGTTAACACTCATAAGTCAAATATTTTTTATAATCTGGATATTTTGGTTTGTTGTAATTACTACATAAAATTAGACCATGTCTGTGCCCAATGTGCGATAATCAAGTGTGCATTCATGTATGTGTGCAAAACCGTACATGCATGAATATGTGCACCTGTGCATGCAAGAGTGTACATGCACAATGGTGCATGCATCCTTATATGCATGCACTTGCACTTACATACATAGATAAATAACCTCCATAAAGAACATTCATCTTATGGGCCACCATAACACCACGAACATAATATAATATGTTTATCACATCTATGCACCATAATGTACTAAACGTTAGCAATAGTAACAATCCCTAACCATTTACTAACCAAGAATAAAAGTACCTGGTAACGAATAGAAAATAGTATGTCTATTGTTTCAAAAACATCCCATAACACAATCAACCAAAGACATACCTTGACCATCTTTGCCATTAGTTCCTTCCTTCTTTCCTCAAACTCTTCCTCGTTCGCAATAATTTCTTCCCGAATGGTAATTCTAAAATTAAATTATTATATTGGGAATAATGCAACAACGAGCTCTGAAGGCCTCACACATAAACTTTGCATTGTACAGCCAGTCTTGCATATAAGGACATATGCAAATCAGGAAATGATTTTCATATGTGACATATCTGGTGAAGAAATATGTATATAACGACCATTCATGCACATATTTTGATTTACTGCTGCTTTATATGCCATGAATACATATAGACACATACCGTAAAATCACAAATAAATATATACATGCCTACATATATATATATATATATATATATATATATATATATACATACACATATATATATATATATATATATATATATATATATATATATATATATTTATGCAAAATAACAACACAAGGTCGGTCACAGAGGGTGACCTAGTGGCGGAGTGACCCCCACCGATACCATGTGAATTGTATATAAGTCAGTAGTGGTACAGATAGTACTGGTAGTGGGTAGCTGATAGGCATGATTTACTAATTTTGTGTAAACACCTTTTGGGGGCCGGCATGCTTGCTGAGATTATTGGATGTATCTTATTTTGATGGTGTATGCTTGCCTAATTTCATGCTCCTTAATTAATAAATCTAAATGTCATTCTTTGGCCTATTTCAATCTACGCTGGACTTGTGTTGTTATTTTGCATAAATGAATTTATGTGACAGCGGCGCATAAAGGATTTTATGTGAGATGACAGGGCAATAAAGGCGATTTGAGGTTAGACCTTTTGTGGTAGAGAGAGTATTGGCCTAATTACTCGCTCACGCGTATGGATACACCAACCACATGACCTAGAGCCAGCCTCTCTTGATTTCCAAGTTAGCTTGTGTCGTTGTGAGACCTTTGCGCTGCAAATATTTCCGAATTTCTATTGTTACTGATTATTCGTTATCGCTGAATTTGTTGATTTTATTGCAAGATCAGTTTTGTTGTTCGGTTTATTCCGTTCCGTTTGAAAAATCCCACCCTCCCTCCCTAATATTGTGTTAACAGTTGTTACCCAGTGTTCTCTAATAAATCAAGTGGTGCATTATGTAGGGATACACTGGAACATGTAACTAATATATATGTATAATTATATATATATATATATATATATATATATATATATATATATATATAATATAATAATATATATAATATAATAATATATATATATATAAAGTGAATGAAGTATGACAAAGGGGGGGAATGAAATAAAACAAAAGTTATGGTTCAAAAACGGAACACTAGACTTAAATGTATCTTATGTATTTGCTTTTTAGAACAATATTATGTGGCAATTAGCTGTCACTCGTCCCTTGACGATCGTTGGGTACAAGTCTGGATGACTCATCAACTACGTGGTCTCTGTCTTGTGTTGTCTTGGGGAGAACTTAAGTGTCATATCATTCCATTCTTTGGTGTTGTCTTTCGTGGTCTTCCCCTGTCACAGTGCCCTGTATAACTCTCTTGTTCTAATTACATTCAGTACCAGTTGTTGGGGTCCCTCATAAGGACCTATTTGTAATTTGCCAAATGAAATTGTGGTAAAGGTCCTGGTGATGGCCAATATGCCTCTCAATCAGAAGGATGACGTTGACAACATGTTCATGCAGTGGTGCTTCATTTTGGTCTGAAGCCAGCATGTTCCTGTGATAAAAAATTTTCAACTTTCCCTTTAAGACTGCATATGGCATATCAAACAGATAATTATATAATTGATGATATAGTTGGAACTTGTCTTCCTTTGGGTATTACAAGAGATTTTGTCCATTCTTTAGGTCTGCTGTTGTTTGCTTTCATCCCATCTTCTATTTCATTGCTCTGCCAATTGATCCTTGTTTACTTTCCTAATTCACTTTCTAATTGTCTTGTTTATTTCTTGGAACTGGTCCTTTACTTGATCACCGGCAGCTCTATTCCATTTTTTTATTTCTCACCTGTGATCACATAATTACATCTTCAGGTATCCATGGCTGCCGCTTGTCAGTTTGTTTGCCATGAACATCATTTACACAGTCAATTGTAGCAATAAGTGTATTGACAACAAGCTACATATATAAGTATAATCAGTGGCGAACCTACGATCTCACAAAGGGGGAGGCCAAAGGGGGCTAAGCTCAGTCAACAATGGGGTTGCCTATCTACCATGTAGTGGTGCAACAGGTTCCACAAGAAAATAATAGAAATGTTAAGCCAACGGAGGTCATAGACCAATTCCCCCTAAATATGTCACTGAGTATAATAAGTTTTTTGGTAATCTTCACTCACCCTTTCACTCGTTCTGCTTCAATCGATTTAATCTCTCGCTCCAACTGAACCTCCAGAGCACGTTCTTGTCCTTCGTACTTTGACTTCTGCATCTCAGACTTCCTGATGCTCTGAAGTGGAGTAGGGACACGTGTTCAGTGTATCGTGGTATACTGCCTAGGCTTCAACTGTTTATTTTCTAACAGCATATATATGTGTGCATGTGTTAGCATTATTGGCACCCTTGTCATTTACTAAGGTCATAAGGCCCACAAATAGTATACGAACATTCAGATATTATATGGACATCAGTCTGCACATGTGTTGGGATGGTACGGGTTCAACACATCACTCTATGTATTTCACAAAAATACAACATGTTCACCAACACAATCAATGACCACAATTGGCACAACAATTCATCATAATCCACTGATCACACATAACCAGACAGATCAAACTGACAACAAACACATTTCAACAGAACACATGCATTAAAATTAAACATTTCCAAGATGGCAGACCTCCACTGCCTGTACCTTCCAGGTGAGTTCTTTTCATTTTATCACGATATACTTCATTAGAAAGCTTATTTCATGTCACTGTGTGTTTATATTTGAATTAACTTTTAGACAACCATGCTACAAAATGTTTTTAAATTCGGTATTCAGATCTGCTCTTAGGAAACCTTCATCTCTTGCAGTCTTGATCTCCACACAAACTAATCTTGGGCTAATACAAATTATCACCGTTATCTAATAGCCACGATCGTTGGAAAATAAATTCAAATCAGGCATTCTTAATATAGTCATAACTGGAGATTTTAACCTCCCTGATATCAACTGGACAAATCATCAGACCACTAATAACAGAACTGCTAGTAAGCATAATAAACAATTAGAACTAATTACTGAATTTGGACAGCAAAACATGGTAAACGACCCCCACATGGCTCTAGTAACATTCTTGATCTCATACTCACCTCAAATTCCTCCATTATCATCATCAACACCCGTACCTCTCCTGGTATGAGTGATCATGAATATGTGACCCTCAATATTAACCTAAATCCAGTTCGCAACAGGAAATACCCCCACAAAGGTTTTAGTTACAAATCAGCAGACTGGGATAAACTTAAAGATGGTATAGACCAACTAAGTAGTGAATATTTTGACATGGACCCCAACTCACAGGACATAGACACAAACTGGACTTTCTTTCGTGAATGAATGACTACTTTGATTAACAATAACATACCTAGACAAAACGACAAAGCTAAAACCCACCTCCCTAGGATGACGCATAAATTAACTAAAATGCAGATAATACATAGCAAGAGCCACAAAAAGGCAAAGCAAACTGTAAAAAATTTAAGGAACTCCGAAAGCAAGCTACTAAAGCATTAGCAAAATCTTACAAAGACTATGTTAACAAACACATTGGAGACAGCCTGAAAACTAACCCAAAGCGATTCTGGTCATTTATTAAAGCAAATAAACGAGAAAACATTGGCATCCCCACACTTAAAATAAACGACTAACCAATCATAAATGATCGCGATAAAGCAAATGTCCTCAACAAATAATTTAGTTCCTTATTTACCCAAGAAAAGTGCCCCATCCCCCAAACAGCCTCCTCTACTTATCCCAACATCCCCTCTTTTGTAATTGGCATAGATGGAGTAATTAAGCAGTTGAAAAGCCTAACCCAGAACAAAGCTACAGGCCCAGATGAACTCCCAGCCAGAGTCCTTAAAGAAACTGCATCACCCAAAATTTCCAACAATTGTACGACGCAGGAAAACTTCCTAATGACTGGCTTCAAACATTAGTAACTCCCATACATAAAAAAGCCACAAATGTGACCCTGTCAACTACAGACCCATATCACTAACCTGTATCCTCTGTGAAGTAATGGAATATATCATTCTAAACAACATGTGGAAACACATGCACAAGTACAATATCATTTTCAAATCTTTTCAAGAAGCTATCATGAAGCTCCCTTTCACCACACCTCATCTAAACTGCCTACACAAACATATAAAGCAGCAGAAACTGATTCTAGTGTGTAGAAACTGTCTATGGAGTGTTAGGCATGACTGGGACAGTCTCCATACACCAAACATGTACCACCACTACAATGCACAACGTATGCGCACAGACCAACAAACTCCTGCGTTAGCCCAAAATTGGGCTGTTTGGAGTATAATTACTTGAGACTTAAATATACATTTTAAATAACATGTGCCACAACATAGAAGTTAATTAAAGTATTTGAATTAATGTTTTTTCCCAGACATTTAAGATATTGGCATATGCAAACAATGGCATACCTCCAATGCATTACTGTAATATAGTGGTAATTGCTTTTCTGCATAACTGATTTAACAATTGTTTGTTTATGTTCCATGCACACCTCTATGACACTCTCCAAGTGAGAGTCACTCTCAATTGTTTATGTTCCATACACACCTCTCTGACACTCTCCAAGTGAGAGTCACTCTCAATTGTTTGTTTCATACACACCTCTCTGACACTCTCCAAGTGAGAGTCACTCTCAATTGTTTATGTTCCATACACACCTCTCTGACACTCTCCAAGTGAGAGTCACTCTCAATTGTTTATATTCCATACACACCTCTCTGACACTCTCCAAGTGAGAGTCACTCTCAAATGTTTATGTTCCATACACACCTCTCTGACACTCTCCAAGTGAGAGTCACTCTCAATTGTTTGTTTCATACACACCTCTCTGACACTCTCCAAGTGAGAGTCACTCTCAAATGTTTATGTTCCATACACACCTCTCTGACACTCTCCAAGTGAGAGTCACTCTCAATTGTTTGTTTCATACACACCTCTCTGACACTCTCCAAGTGAGAGTCACTCTCAATTGTTTATGTTCCATACACACCTCTCTGACACTCTCCAAGTGAGAGTCACTCTCAAATGTTTATGTTCCATACACACCTCTCTGACACTCTCCAAGTGAAAGTCACTATCAATTGTTTGTTTCATACACACCTCTCTGAGACTCTCCAAGTGAGAGTCACTCTCAATTGTTTATGTTTCATACACACCTCTCTGATGCTCTCCAAGTGAGAGTCACTCTCAGTTGTTTGTTTCATACACACATCTCTGAAGCTCTCCAAGTGAGAGTCACTCTCAATTGTTTATGTTTCATACACACCTCTCTGATGCTCTCCAAGTGAGAGTCACTCTCAATTGTTTGTTTCATACACACATCTCTGAAGCTCTCCAAGTGAGAGTCACTCTCAATTGTTTATGTTTCATACACACCTCTCTGACGCTCTCCAAGTGAGAGTCACTCTCAATTGTCTTCTCAAAAACATGGTCCAACTCTCTGAAAGCAAGCATCGTCATTACTTTATAAATGGTTGCTACCTCAGATATGACAGTTATCTTCCAACTTCATAAGATAGTTGCAATATGATGACAATAAACAGTGTCTGTTGTGTACTATATTTGACATGACAGTGACAGTTCTATGACGTTCACTGCAATTATGGTTAAAGTTAAATTATCCATTCATAGTAGCTAATTGCATGTTCAAAAATTACCATAATTTAGGTTGCACGCTTAACAGGACGCCTACAACAGTAGATATCACTGTGTGGGTGCAAGATTTGTTTTCATCCATAGTCCTTTAAATAAGCCTGTCTTCTTGTGGGGTTAATTTGTCTTACATCATGATTATTCTGTAGCCTTTCAGTCTCCATGATGCATTGTAAGACTAGCCTACAGCTTCCTGGAAAGAGGCAGTCAGACGCAGGCGGGATGTTGTCTTATGATGGATTGTTGGGACCGCACAGATGTGCTCATCGTATAAACATTTTCCTTGGCGAAAGGGAAACTAGTACATTGACACAACTGCCGTCAGTCACTTACTTTTTCTTTTCAACATTCACTTCTTTCTGAGCTCTCACTTTTGTGGTTGTATCAAACTGTTATGAAATATAGAAACAGGAAGAACAAGAATAGTAAATTACTATGTTGAAAAGTATTCAAAATATGTCAAGTATAATTTAAATACACACAAATTAATACTACAACATTGCATTACATTCAAATTATATTATAATGTGTCATCGAAGTCGACATCAAAATGAAAATACCAAAGAATATCAATAATAAAACAGCTCCTTATTCCTCACACAAAGATGTTCCATCATATCTCACAGATAAGACAGTGAAATCACATTCAGACATTAGAAAGAATCATACATCAATACGCAATCGTTTGCTTCACATGCAACTTAACCAATTTAACTCATCCACCTACCACTGATTTCTTCAGTCGTTTCTTCTCCACCCGTGCTTCAGCCCGTTCCTGGATCAGCTCTTCCTTCAGCTGCATGATGCCATCTTCCAAGTCGACAATCTGAAGCAAGCACACAACTTGCACATGTCTAGAAGTGCGCCACAAACTCTCACATGTGGACCTGCATGTGCAAAGTGGAAACAATGCAAAACGATTACAACTGTTTTAGCTAAAGTTGTGCAAAGTTAACATATTTTAGTGCAACATATTGCTTTATCATGTGATAGTCTGAGGCTTCTCCAACGTTTTGTTCACCCATGACATCGTGGTATTTTCAAGAACAAATGCATGCTGCCTATGTAAGACACTAAAGTACAACACACCAGTTGTCCGGTGGTTACAGGACATATCTGACACTATTCAATCAATGCTTTCCAACAAATTTTCAATATGACATGAATGGCAGTGTATTGTTTGTGGTAAGAATACAAAATTACAGTTTAGTGTCTACCTTTTGATTGGTTTCTCTCACGTTATCCCTCGTCTCATTCAGTGTAATCTGCTTGCTGGAAACACATACACAATGTGTACAAATATAACAGAAAATTAAAATATAATAAAAAGTTGCAATATAATAGAAAGTTGCAGTATAATACAATGTTAAAATATACTACAAAGTTAAAATATAATACAAATTTATATTAGTGAAACTGATTTAACATAACAAGCATAATTGATGATAACTTGCATTATAAGTACTCAGTTGACTGAGATGTTTATCAAATGCACTGTACAGAGTCATTCTGATAAACATTGCATATTTCAGCAATGACACATGGAATCTAAATATTACGATTCAGTTGCATAGCTTGACTGGAGTGTATATTATGATTTTAGGTTAATAATTACACATTTTGTCATACAATCTGGAGCAGTAAAGATGTTTACATACCCTGCCTTTTCAGCCATCCTCTGATTCAGCATAGCTACAATCTCCTCGTGTTCTTGACGCACCTTATCTCGACACGGACTGTCAACACAGCCAGTAATAACTTGACAACTACCACCAATCAGGCATGCTAAGGTTATTTTAAATGACCAGTCCAGCATAAGAATGTATTTACTTTGGTGCCTGCTCTTTATTTCAACAATGCAACCAACATCACAATAATGTACGCTGGCCAAGTCAAAATCAAGGTGTCAAATACTTTGCTTTTTTGTTGAATAAAAGTAAATTTCTATTTTATTATGAACTTGACATGATGAGAAAGTCCAACAACATTTTGGCGAGGCGTTCGTGTTTATTTTTGGTGAGGCATTCGTGTTTATTTTTGGTGAGGCGTTCGTGTTTATTTTTGGTGAGACATTCGTGTTTATTTTTGGTGTTGTGTTTGGTCATAATTATGTAGGAATTTCAGTCAATGCTACCAACACAAAAAAACTTGTTTTAGTACAACAACAACTCTGGAAAGCATTATTAATGTCACAGGCCCCAGAATGAAATCCTCAAGAAAAAAAAATGGGGAATACAAAAAATGGAGGAGGAAAGTTGAAGAAATGACATGTTTTGGAACCACCTGGAAAGAGATGAAGAAATCAGCCAAAACAGATTGCATTGTGGAAGTGGTGAAATAAATAAGTAATATTGATGGCATATACCAACTGATTATCAATAAATAAATATTTAATAAATTTGTATTTGTTCAAACTTTGACAAATTACTTTAAAAATCACCCACTTATTGCTTGATTCATGTCAACTGTAGCTACGCAAATTACATTCCTCCCAATTCAAATTTTCAGATTTCGCAAACAAATTTTCCTATGCTGTATATAGTGTCCATGACATAACACTGACATAACACAAATCATTGGATAAACTATTAAATTATTTTAACCAGGTCTGGTAAAAATTCTGAAAAGTGGCCCAGTACTTTTTATTAAACTGACTGTGCATATTACTTAAAACCATTCACACCAACAAATCTGAACATCAACGAACCTGATTCGCAACAGGCTAAATCAACTGAGGATGGGAGTTTATTTACAACAGTAAACACGAAAGCGGCAGGACAAATAACTCACTGCAGAGTTGCGTTGTATTCCTCAAGAGACCTAAGTCGCTCCTGCAAACAGGTGATATTTTCGTTGATCTTACTCAAGGCCTCCTCCAGCATGGCCTGCTCATTGGCATCGGACTGCCTCGCTGCTGTCACGGCAACTGTCACCAAAGGTGTTCAGGGGTTAATTTTGGCAACATTAACATAACCTGATATTACAATTTAAATGTACTGTCATATGTACTGTCATACGTACTGTCATATGGTGTTATTTTACAAACTTCAATATACTTTGTGTGCGTGCGTGTGTGCATGCGTGTCAATTGGCGTCATGCAATAAAGAAAATGTTCCCAGGAAAATGCCTGGCAACAAAACCTGACCTACCTTGCATTTCTGTTTTTATTTCGTCAGGAAGAAATTGGAGTCTGTGGCGTAGAATGCTGGATTTTATTGTTTCTGTTTCATATTTCTCCCGCAGTTTGCAGCATTCATCATACTACAAAACAGAATAAGTACAATGCAGCCATAGGTTGTGGCCCTGAGATTAACATTCTCATTACTCTATGTGTTTCTATATTATATGCATGTTACTGCCAGTGTATATTTTTACTGTGTTTTTATGCATAATTATTTTTAATGGCTAAGAATTAAATCTGAAAAGAAGCACAAAATTGCAAGGAAAAATATTTCTCATACAACAACGTGTCCAGTTAAAACGGCTGCAGTTAATAAGTTAACAACATATGAATAAATTACATAATGAGGCGAGAATACATGCATAGATATATACATGCTAGAAGCAACAGACTGGGACTACTTTTGCCAGGAGCGAGTTTCTGATTTTTTCTAAAGAAATAAGTTGATATAATTATGTTACCATTTTCAACCTTAACACAAGTGCAAAATCTGTCTGACCAGTTAGAAATGATCTGTATGTTAGCTATGTGGTATAACTGGACTAGTTGTGGTACTATATTAATCCATCTGACATGTTAAGATACCATACCGTAATGCCAAGGGCTTCAATGGCACCATCCACATTGTTGACGTCAACTTCACCGAAGCCGAAGTCAATGCCTTTCATCCGATTGGCTGCAGAGAGAGCACCATACATAACAACCAAGATATAAATGATGATATCTGCAAAACTTAATATAGTTAGAAATTGTAACTGTTATTGTTGCTAATGCATTAAGTGTTAACGCAACACAGTGTTACCATCCTCGCTTGCCACATGTGGTAGTAGTGTGCAGTACCCCTGGCAGATATCCTCACTAGCCACAGGTGGTAGTAATGCTGCAGTACCCCTGGCAGATATCCTCACTAGCCACAGGTGGTAGTAATGCTGCAGTACTCCTGGCAGATATCCTCGCTAGCCACAGGTGGTAGTAATGCTGCAGTACTCCTGGCAGATATCCTCGCTAGCCACAGGTGGTAGTAATGCTGCAGTACTCCTGGCAGATATCCTCGCTAGCCACAGGTGGTAGTAATGCTGCAGTACTCCTGGCAGATATCCTCGCTAGCCACAGGTGGTAGTAATGCTGCAGTACTCCTGGCAGATATCCTCGCTAGCCACAGGTGGTAGTAATGCTGCAGTACTCCTGGCAGATATAACCACAGAAACATGGATTTGTCAGTTTATCCAATGCCATATGCGGATGTACGTTGAGTCATTTGAAGTTCATCCCACTTGCTGCCTTTTTCGACATTAAGTTAAGTTCCCGTATGCGAGCCCCCAAGATCCTAGGGATGGCCGCTATTGGTTAACTCAGCAACTGTAAGTTCCATGTTTCAGCAGGTTAACCTGCCAGAGGTACTGATGGAATCAGAACCCCTGGTGGCTAGGATGAGTGTTACCACTATTATACTATCTTCCTTTGTTTCCAGTTGTATTTTTCATGTTCTTGTGTTTCGGTTTAAGCAAAATTTTCATATTGGGAATTAGTCTCTGTTGGAATGCCATGTCATCATGTTCCATGCATGTTTACAATGTGTACTTAATTAACACTAGAAAGTAATTATTTTTCATATGGCAAAGGCGATCCACCTAAACATTGTTCACATAAAGCTTACAAACAATCTTATCCACCCAACTGCTGTGCAGTTAACAATTATGATCCACCTTATTCATCATCTACTTACTTGCAGATGTACCATTTATTCATCATCTACTTACTTGCAGATGTACCATTTATTCATCATCTACTTACTTGCAGATGTACCATTTTATATTTATTTCACATGCCTAATTATTTTGGCAAATTAAAAGTTGGGGACTATATTCTATGTCGTTGCAGTCGAATAAAATATTCGTTCTGTCATTCTGCATGCAGTGACATAAACAATAGTTCTGCCCTCATCGAACGTGCCATTTTGTATGTGGTGTGTGGAAGATAGTGGATGAAAGTGACCATGGCAAAACATAAATAATAAATAACTAGTTTCATCTGTATTGAACATGTCTGATATGACTAACAATACTGCACTATTTTATTTGGTATACAGAATACTGAATGGCTGTATAATAAGATATGCATGTGTTATATGATATATGTGTAATATGATACATGTGTTATCTGATATATGTGTTATATGATACATGTGTTATATGATATATGTGTTGTGTAATCTCCAATAGAAAAACTAGTAGTTTGGCAATTACTGGTAAGCAATATCTGAGCACCGGCTTGTTCACGCAGTGGTTGGGTGAATGTCCACTGAATTGCAATTAATTAATGAACAACTAATTACTCTAATATAGCAATAGACTATGGTCAAGTAAAAAAGAAATTTGTTTCTCCTCCTGTCGGCTTCATCTCTGGCTGCTGCCTCTTTTATTATTTACTACTAAAAAAGAATTTTTTTTAAAATGTTTTTTGGTTCTTGGTCCAAAATTTGCAGTGCAAGGAATAATTAAAGCGAAACAAAAGTCATGGTTTTGGGCTATGCACCTAAGAGATAATAAAAAACCATGTGGTAAAATCAAGACTATTACAGTGGTTTAATTAGAATGTGTTATAAAAGTGGGAGATTCCAGGTCATTTCTAAAGTTGACTGAGTGCTGACATTTTAACCAGCGCGACCAATAAGCACATGTGCGGTTCTATTGAAATTAGGTAACATAAACTACATGTGACATATTAAAGCTAGACAACAGTTTGTCTGGTGCAATGCAGAACATGCCAACATACTATATAAAGCCTGCCATACCATTTGCAAATTAGTAAATACAATTCTTTTTAGCTGGAATGGCAAATGAATAGAAACAATTACGTCAATGGAATATGGCCTGTGTTACACGAGAAAACTATTTAAATTGATTAGAAACAACCATGAAGCAAGCATGTACAATGACGAATATATTCAAGCAAAACTAGACTTGAGTTTTTTTACACAAGCTCGTAGCTCCTGCTATAGGTTTTAAATTCCAGTTGTAATTTTCGTGCACAAGAAACATACTATAGCTGTGCATATACATAAAAACCTGCATGAAATCAACTGCAAATTTTATAATAAAGGGCTCATTGCTCTTATTTTAGACTATTTAGAAGACACATGGGATCACACCATTGCACTATACGCCTTGTGTAATGTGTAAAGCATGTGTGAATTGAAAGGGAAACAAAAATCGTGGTTTTGGGCCTACTCACCTACAAGAGTTATTAAATGTAACCATTTGCAACCATAATTAAGACTATCATGCCTGTGGTATACTAGGAAAACTTTGTTGAACACATAGCATCTTAATGTCATGGGCTGCGCCATACAGTACTGTTGGTTAACCCTACTTCATAAGTGTCAAAGTCTAGCAAAATTCACTCGCCAAATGAGAATATATTTGTATATACCTGTTCCCATATATGCCAATAGGATATGGCCATGCTGTTTGCATCCATCATGTAACATATTTTGCCTTTGTTTACTAAACTAGTCCTCTTTCAGACAAAATATAGTACATTTGTTTGAGATTTTGTGTTGGTTCTGTGTATACTGGCTCACTTAAATTGGTCACAGTGATTACTTAGGATATGGTTTGAAAAAAGCATTAAAAAAATAATAATGGCCTCCCGCTTCCTTTAGACAAAGCCGGACGAGAAAAGTTATGTTTACTTGGCCTAATACTAATGTAATGGGGTAATGCTAGCTTGCAAATGTGTTACTGAAACGCTTGCCTTTAAATATTTGCAAATACAAGGCAACATATTGAATGAAGTACTGTTACTTGACAGAGAGATTTTGTATCGCCCTGTGTGCGTGCTGTAAAGAATGTGCATGCCGTAAAGTTTTGTGTGCGTCTAAGGCCAAGCCCCAAGCCCAAGGCAAGCTCGATTCCCAGTTTTTTTTTAAATCGCCTGATGTGACAAACCTAGTTCTTGAAGGTGCCCCACAGCACAATTTATGCCAGGAACTTCACTCAAAGTTGACCCAGATGACGCTTTGGAAGCTAACGTTAAAGCAGACATTGTTAGTTCGACAATAATCACAGATGTTAGATATAAAAAAATTTGCTTAGCGCGTAAACAGGCTTGGAAGCCATAGTTGGAAACCAGTAAACATTGTATAATAACGATACTGCACACAGCAACTGGTTTGTTACTTGTAAGTTTGCGGTCCCACGCGGTTATGATATAACGAGTAATATTGGCCAAGTGTGAAACATTATCCATTAAGGAATTAATTTTACTCCAGTCTTGCACTTGTTTTAAAGTAAACATTTCAGTTAAGGACACAATACAGATAGTTGCCATAAAGTGAACATTTATCAATCGCCTGTTTTTCAAGGCCTTGGTAACTGAGGCTACTCTTGCCCAGCACTATTTTACGTGATCGGTTAATCTTGTTTGCATGAGGCCCCCTACGCCCATACCAATCACTATGCAATCACGTGATAAAACTTGCAGCCATGATGGTGGGTGGACTTCCGAGTTCCTGGTTTCATATGTCATTTTTTCCTACGTTTCCACGCTTGGTTTTGCTGAGGTGACTTGTGCTCTAAGTTTCTGCTGCAATTATGTTTCAGGACGGCATGGATGAAGGTCCCGACCTTTTGGCCGAGGACCACAGCAAGGTAAGGGTTCCAGCATGGTGGCGGCTTTGTGGATGTTTCAGCCTTTTGAAACTTCAGCTCAGTGTTTGCGGCATACTCGGTGCCCCGGCATCACCAATTCAAGTCTCAACAAATTATCCCAGTCCACAATATGTTAGCAGTCTTCATACGATTGGTGTATGTACCAAATTCAAATGTACCGTGGTCGGTGACAGGTGTTGACATACTTGGGAGACGCCCCCTGGTTGGCGTTTATCTCCCCGATTTATTTACAGTTCGAAGTACTTTTGTTTTGGCGATACCAGGGGGCGTAACCCTGGTAATTTGTGTCCACTGCCTTTGTTATTTTGTAATTAAATTGAATAACAATTAAATTAATGAGTAAATTAATACATTTCATGTTGCATTAATAATAAACTTATCAAAGTAATAATAAAAACTTGTCAAAGTGACAAATGTGTACATTGCTATTGATCTCCCATGGTCATGTGGTTGTTTTGGGAGTAGTCTAAATGTGGACCAGGATAGCCATGTTCTCATTAAATGTTTGAAAAATTAATGTCTGAATAACCCAGCTCTCTGTGTAGCTACGACCAGGGATAGAATTTAGCCCAGAATTACTGGGAGCCAGTCGGACCCCACTTTCCAGAATCTAGGGGTGTTCCACCAAAACTGGGGCCCCAAAGCTGTTTGCATGAAAAAAGCCATAGGGCGATTCCAGCCAAAGTGAGTCTGAGAAGTGACTTTCTATAATTGCATTATGGCGAAAATGTTTGGATCTATTTACTACTTCTATATCTCTGCTATGAAACATGATGTTATTTCATACATTTTTTTTGGGAAAAGGTTTGATTGTATAAGTTATATAGTTTTTAAAAAGTTTAATTTTAATGTCATACACGTTACGTGCTGAATGTTTAAAAGAAAATAGGAGTTGTGAGAAATCGTCTGTAAATTAATGTATTCATTGGAGAAAAAAATCTGAAAAACTGGACTCTACTTCCTCATTACACTTCAGGAGGGACCCCCCTGAGAAAGAGCAGTCTCTGGAGCAGGAATAATAAAAAAAATGGCTCTCTGATTTAATGAGCTTTGAAATGGTGACAGATTGGCACACAGCTATGCCTATGGGTCAGTATAACTGACACTGTTTGCAAACTACTTGTTATGATAATAAGTTCCATAATGAGGTTTAGCACTCTACTTGTACTATTTTTTTTTCATTATGGCATATGCTGTTTTTGTTTGTGGGTTTGGTTAATAAAGATAAAATGAAATGGATCAGATCTTATTGTATATATTACCTATGGTATATTAAATAAATATGTCACATAATTTATTGTTTTATTACACTTAACTACCTTGGTATGTTGTGTTATTACAATGTACTAAAAATGTCATATTGTTATGAAAACAGAATATAGGTAAATTTCATATGCACACGTAACGCCACATATATATATATATATATATATATATATATATATATATATATATAATCAATCACAGTCATGCATATGCATAGTATAACTATACATATATCAATTATAATTAAGCAATTTATTAGCATGCTTCCATAACTTCACAGACTTTTGGCAATAAGTAATACACCCATCTGAATTTAGATTTCTCTACATCATACACATAATGCTCAGTGTAATATACTTTTTTTATTCATTAATGAATAAATAAAATTTATTTTGCATACCCTAACTATTAAAAAACAAGTAGAACAATTCTGTGATAAAAGTCATCTTAAGTACATTAACATTTTGAGCTCCAATTCTTGGCGGATGAGTAGATTTTGAATTCCAATTCAAGTAGATTTCACAGAAAAATACGGCGGCTGTGGCATCGCCACTGAAAATATAGCGATGTCTGAATATTTGCTTCATGAACGAAGAGTTGCATTAGAGTTGTACAGTACTGTACATGTTAAAATCCCTTCTATTTACAAGTGATCGACAAGGAAATATTTCTTTAATGAGATATTTTTACAATTGTTTTATTATTACTGGGGTATGCGAAAGGAAGCAAATGAGAGAAGACTTGTCAGGAACGAGCAGATTTTAAAAGCGAAATATCGATAATAATACATACACTACATTGCACATGACATACAGTGTATTTGCTAAATGTGCATTGGTGTTAAAAACTTTCCCAATTCCCATGATGCTTCAGTGCCCATATTCACTATTAAGGTCACCTTGCTAATATGGTCACTTTTGCCCAGTCCCGTGGGTGACTTTAATAGTGAAGTTCCACTGTATATATGCTCAAGAGTATTAGCCATTTCAAATTGTATCCTTGATTGAATAACTAATAAAATGAAAAACTATTTTGGCCAATCTCGTGGACATGAACAACCAGGGCAGGGACGAAAATGAAATTTTTCAATTCCCCACTGAAAATTAGCCGTGAAGTTCTGAAATCTTTGTGACAGCATTACAAGTGAAATGAAAACTATGAAAGCCTAGAATAATTATCAACCAAAAAAACGTCCAAGAATACAACTAAGAAAATGATACTTTTGAGTGACAATAAGTCATTGTCAGAAATTCAAAGAACTTCAGAAGCAGTGACATATTTTGTTCACCAATCAGTCACATTATCATAAGTTACAAACATTACATAATAAAGGTGTAGGAAGAATGTCAGTCCACAAACAGTGTTTGACTCTGGCAGAGGACTGAATAGCTGTATGAATTCTAAATGCTGATCCTAAGCCAATGTATAATTTGGTTTGAGTGTTTCTTCCCGATAATTCTTCCCATTTGTAGCATGCTAAAAACACCTACAGCTATTGTTATCTCTGTAGTAGTGTCTTCCCTGGCTGTCTGGCACATCACATTTTGCAATGTAATCGGGAACTGTTCAATCACCTTATCCGTTTTTCCCCAATAAAACTATAAAATCAATAGCACGTTCAGAAAATCATCATATGCTCTGCTTAAAATATATCGTGGCCACTTATTGGTTGCTGAGTCAGTCAGCCAGCCAATAAAAGTGCGTTTTGCATCGCAAATGTGTTTCTTTCTTATTATCAAGTGGCATTGGACGACCGAATTAACACAAATGGGTTTGTTTACCTTACTAAGTATGGCAAACTTTTGACTCTCATAAAATGAAAACATCAACCGGTAATGCCCTCTTTAGTGGGATTCGTAAAATTAGGTAATGCACATGTGTTATGCCCTCGAGATGCACTGATATTGTAGCTTTTTGACCAAATTTCTGGAGTTGGCTGGGTCCCCAGATTCGGAACTATTGAGGGTCTGGCAGCGAATCTACAGACCCACAGACCCCCGCTAAATTCAAACCCTGACAATCGTAACAAAATTAACAAAACAAAGTATGCCATAAGCACAACTGCTAAGTAATACATAACTGAGACGAGAACAACATGGCCTGTCTGGTTATTTTAGGTTGCCCTGTTGTTTGTCTCCCAACTACTTTGAATATTGGATGAAACATGAAATAGAGAAAATCGTGACCTGTTTTTTTTTTTCAAAATATAAATAAACACCTTACACCGTTGTGACATGAATATTAATTTAAGTGATGTCTGATTAATGTGTATCGAATGTATTCTGTGAAGTGTTATTCTTATTGCAGAAATCTGAGATGGTAGATTTGAACACTGACACGTCACTTGAGGTTGATATTTCTGATGCGTTGAGTGAAAGAAACAAAGTAAAGTTTACTGTACATACCAAAGTAAGTGTCTCGTTGAACTAATGTAATACTTTATGGCGTCTGAGGCTGATAACTTCCCAAAGCTGGTGTTTTTGTTGAATTTGCCGTTCACACATGTTTATAACAATAATACAAAATTTTTCTGCATCATAAATCTGGTCGCTGTGGCCATTATTACAATATTAAAACATACATGAATTTTAGATTAAAGCATATGTTCAATTCAGGCATTATAGGAGAACTGTTTGGCTGATATTTAAGATAGAGATCAGTGAACAGCTGCAATATTCAATAAAACATGGATGCAATATTTGTCTCACAGTCATCCATTAATTCAGTAAATAAGGGTATGCAGCTAGATATTTAATAATAAAAATAGTCTTACCAAAACTCTAGCAAACTGACTTTAATATTATTGGACAACAAAATGATGTTCATGTACTGGAGTATTTATGTTCATATACTGGAGTATTTATGTTCATATACTGGAGTATTTATGTTCATGTACTGGAGTATTTATGTTCATGTACTGGAGTATTTATGTTCATGTACTGTAGTAGTAGTAGTAGTAGTTATGTTCTTCCCCTCATTGTTCTGTTTTTTTTGCTCTGTTTATTTGTGCTACTTGAAAAAGTTAGAATAAACTATTTAATTTTAGTATGTCAGATCTAAAACCACTTTTTCAGTTTCCCATTTTTGCATGTTATCTTTCTTAAATCTTTTATCCCAAATGGACAAGATTCGACTAAGCAGGTGACAAGAAGATAAACTCTCGAAGATAAACTGGAGTTGGGACACACTCTATTTCACATATATCCATGGTCAATCAGATTTCTTTGTTAGGATGTTGTAATTGTATTTCACATCCATGTGCTTCTTGATATGTCAACACTGGTGTCCCAGTCAATGTAGAATTCCAATCCTGATAATTGTAGTAATTTTCTCTTATGACAGAACTAGCATTAAATAAAAACAATGGCTTCAGAGCCACATTGTGAGTTATTTGTGGTATGTATCCAGCATAGTTCAAATATTTGACAAAATGTGGTAGTCCTATCAACTTTGCACTGTTGAGATTTGTGTTATGGACGCACATAAAATGTGTATGTCCATAACGAAGATAAACCATAAACTATGATGAATATAATAAAGTTTAGTACTTGTGCGTACTCAGGACTAAACAATTTATTTGCATGTTTTTTTTATTAAGCTATTACTAAATGAAACAATAAAAATCAATTATTTTGTGTTATGGATGTACATGCCTGATGTGACCCAAATTGGAACCAAGATTCCTATAAACATACTGAACACAGAGAAATGAAATTTGACAGTCAGACCACTATGTAACTCAGTCTGATTACTACATTTAAAAAATCTGTAACAAAAAAGAAAATATCAAAAACTACCATGTTTTTCAGAAAGTTTAATTCTTCTGAAAAGCATATTCTGTACCACCATCTTTGATATAAAATATTTTGTAAAATATCATCAGTCCTTTTAGTACAAATATTTATCTTCAAAATGGTACCCTATTTATATAGATAAATAATTTGAAAAAAGATGGTAAGGTTGACCATTGGCAGAATTGCCATAGCATGTTAAGACATTTAAAATGATATTGACAATAAATATATCAAAACATTAAAGTACTAGTTAAAAAACAAGTCAAAAGTGGATACTAATTTAGTTAAAAGTGAACCTTAAGATGTTTCTTGTCATTGGGGTAAAAGTTGTATGAGTTGTATGTAACTACCCTAAAAGGCACAAAGATGTGATTTAATGAGAAATTGCATGTTTGCACACACAAAACGGGGCTTCATGTGTTTTTGCTTTTGCAGACAACGCTATCAGAGTTTCAGCAGCCAGAGTTCAGTGTTGTGAGGCAACATGAGGAGTTTATCTGGCTGCATGACAGATATGAAGAGTGCGAGGACTACGCTGGCATTGTGGTATTTCATTTCTTGCTTCATGTCATTACTATTTCATAGTTTTAATGAGAAAGTAGTGATTTCACAGTATTCTCTATCAAAGTTGAAGAGGATTCACATGTTCGTGAGCATAGTTCACTTCCCCTGTTGGGAGTACTCGTAAAAAAATGCCAGCAACTTAAAAGTGCACAGTCTGATTGATGTTTTTGGTAAAATCATATTGTATAGTATAAACTATATGTGTCTTAATGAACCATTTTATCATTTTAATTTGAATGTTTCAACTCAAATATCATGTTTTTATTGCATGCAATACAGATATCATGTTTTCATTGCATACAATGCAGAAATCATGTTTTCATTGCATGCAATGCAGATATCATGTTTTCATGAAGCAAGGTTCAGTCAAATTATATTTTTAATTTGTGGTTTATTAAAACAATTTGTGTGGATATGGTTTATGTATCATGAATTTATGGTAAAAAATTATCAGACATCAACACCCAAAGTCCAAAACATGTTTACCTCCTCTTATAGATCCCCCCGGCTCCTCCTCGGCCAGACTTTGATGCCTCGCGGGAGAAGTTGCAGAAGTTAGGAGAGGGAGAAGGCACCATGACAAAAGAGGAATTCTCAAAAATGAAACAGGAACTTGAAGCGTGAGTTTTGTGCTAGGTTTGATCTAAGACATCCGAGGAATGTTCTATGCTCTTGTAGTTGTGACAATTCGGTTATTATTTTTTTACGTAAAAGCAATTGCATTCTTTCATTCTTAGTTTTCTTTACACATGATAATGCAGACAAGTTAACTAATTTGAATTATTCCTTTAAAAGCTTTACATTTATCATCCCACAAACTGATATATTGCAGCAGATTAATTTCTGGTAGCTGTACATTAAAATGCATTTGTAATGTTCATATGTTGTTCATACATTGAAAAATAGACTGATTAATGACATGATAAATATTTATTTGACATATACTGACTTATTGTCCATGCTTTGTCGAGCTCTCACAGTCACTGCTTCTTGTAGGGAGTACTTAGCAACATTCAAGAAGACAGTAGCGATGCACGAAGTGTTTCTTCAGCGGATAGCCACTCATCCACTTCTCCGTAATGATGTCAACTTCAGGGTGTTCCTAGAGTTTGATCAAGACGTAAGTACAAGAACTTTACTACATTGTGTGTATTGCAATAATAATAATAACTAAATTTTTTGTAGCACTGTTTCTTTAAAAGCTCAGTGTGCTTTACATATAATGTTGTAGCTGTCCTGCATTAGTCCTGCAGTTTTTATCAATTGACTGATCAAAAAATGTTTGTCAATAGTTTGTTGTGCTGATGTAAAAATGTGTCCCAAGTTAACTACTATAATATATACTTATTTACCAGCAGATCTGGTCAACATTGTAATTTTATCATAATTTAGGCAGATTTTAATCATGCTAAGTAGTTTACAGTTTTATTATTTTTATGAAAAACAAATGCTCTGAAAAAGAACACAACTGTCTTGTGACATCTGCTTTTTCCTTTCCCAGCTGAGCGTTCGGGGGAAGAACAAGAAGGAGAAGCTAACCGGGTTCTTCCGGACGATGACCCAGACGGCAGACGAGGTCCTACTGACAAACCAGAAGGACACAGATGACTTCTTTGAACACCAGAAGGCGTTCCTCGTTGAGTATCACACACGCATCAAGGACGCCACGGCCAGGTCTGACCGCATGACCAAATCACACAAAAGTATGTCCATGTAACAGTTTTTAAATATTGTCATTGTGCTCCTCCCTGTTGCTCCCTTTATAAAGGGGTGAGGCTAGTTCATGTACTGCAGCACTGCCCTGGCTGTTATCCCTTTCCTTGCTCCCTTTATAAAGGGGAGAGGCTAGTTTGTGTACTTGTTTGGCTTGTGTCAGGTGTGATCCTTGCACAAACCACTGGTCTCATTACATGTGATCAAAAGGTGGCAGCACTTCTCTGGATTCTCATATTCATTGCCATTGTCTTAAAGCTTTACACCAAGCCCACCACCTCGCTGGTACAACCTCCACTTTATACCAACCTAATGAACTAAGATGAAGGCGAACATACAAGGCATATCAGTATCCTGTTGTGATCATTCAAATGTTATTAAATTAATGTTTCCTGTCTCGGTTTTAATGAATATGTTGCTGTCTCTTCTGTAGATGTAGCTGACTCCTATATCAACATCTCACTGGGCATGAGTCAGTTGAGCACCCAGGAGGACACGGCTGTAGACAAGTATGTGGCATTCTTCTAGAACTACATCATTTCTCACTTGGAAGTCTTCATGCATGTGGCCTGTCTGGTTTGGTGGCCGGTAGAAAGTCATGATTGATTTCAAATTTGATTTGGGTTTGCTGGCATTGGCAATTTGTTAACATTGGTTAAGAATTCAAATTATCTTGACTAGGACAGTTGTGGAAATGTTTTAATTGTGGCCATTGTTGTGCACGTGATTCTCTGGAAGTCATCAATGAAATACGTTTGTATTGGTTGACTACCTGCAAAAAGCATCAAGTGACATGTTTCTGTTTTCCAGGTTACTAAGTAAAGTGGCAGATTGCTTTGAAAAAATCAGGGTAAGTGGAACAGTGTCAAGTCATTAACACCGTAAATGTTTCTTTCGGTTGCTAAGTATGTACGTCTAAAGTGATGTAATAGATGTGAACTTGTGTTCAACCTCTAAGATGTTTTTGGTGGGCAAATTTGGCTGAAGAGACATGGGCGACAGTTAAATATATAATCTTTTTGCCATGATTTGTCATCTCACCAGGGTACATTGATTTTGAGATTGGCTGACTTTTTTGTCTTCATGTGCCTCAGAGGCTTTTATGTCATTATTTTATTATGATGCATGATTCCAATATTATATCAGCAGGGTTAAATCAGCAGATTAATATCAGCTATAAGTAAAATGACAATTATGTAACACATACGGCTCTCGATTCCATATTTTGCTTCTCAGAAACTCGAGGGTCGTGTAGCATCTGATGAAGATCTCAAGCTGTCAGACACACTGCGCTACTACATGCGTGACTCGGCAGCAGCGAAGAACCTCCTGTACCGTCGCCTCCGCTCGCTCTCCAACTATGAGGCTGCGAACAAGGCCCTAGACAAGGCTAGAGCAAAAAACAAGGACGTTGCTATTGTAAGTTCCTGTGATTCCTAACCTGTGTCACAAATGTGTTTTATTAATTTTCTACTTTATGTCTTCCATAAAGCTTTACAGCTGCCAGTCTGCCAAACCATGTTAAAACATCTATTCATCACACCACATTGAATGATAATCATCACTTCATTCCACAGGCAGTTAAATCCAACTAGTTTCCATGCACATTTGCTGACTGGAATTTGTTTCACTCTGAAATATCTCTCCTCTCTGGGATACAACTTCCGGTTTCAAATGCAAAGTAGACAAGAATCAGTTAGTATAAGTAACTATAATCCCTGTAAAGTTGTAAACGGCATCCATAGTCACGTCACCCTGGGTTATATAGATTAATTTTCTTCTTTCCTTAGAGGTGTATCCTGTATGATCCATGGGGTGCCTAAGGGTTTATATAAAGAATGGTTCTTCTGTTAACAATCTAGACATAGACTACTGTATATAGTTTAGAAACATTGATTGAAACCGCTTGAATTTTGTAGTCAAAACCATAGTACATAGTTTGTATTTGTTTTTGTGGTTTCACTAAATTGCAAGAAAACACATTATGTTTGTGTGCTGCTTGTAGGCAGAGGAAGCTCAGCAGGAAACGTGTACCAAGTTTGAGAAGATCTCCGACATGGCCAAGCATGGTAAGTGTCACATTATCATGAGGTACTTCAACCATTCTTCATATGTGTGGGCTGTCCTATTATTTATTTGTCAGTTTTGTTTTTAAACATTAACACTGCTGGTATTTATTAAATGTGATAATTTTGCTGTTATTTATATGTTCACACTTTATCGAGTTCATTCTGCTACACAGCAGCATTATGTCAATCAAAAGTTCAAAAATCATTGTTACCATTCAGTCCAAATTTAAGCTTTTAATTACCATACCAGCCAAAATTTACAAAACAAGATTATGATGCAAATCTATTATTATTTCTGCAGAATTGACAGACTTCAGAGAACGGAGAATCAACCACTTCAAGAAAAACCTGATCGACTTGGCTGAACTAGAATTGAAACATGCACGGGTAGGTTCGCCAACTACAATAGTTTTATATCCTTTTTCCACCCTATATGAATACCTCTTGGTTGCTTCTATTACATTGTTGCTTACTTTGAGTAGGACATAGTTTTGAGATTCAACATTTTGAAAGTCTACATATTGTTATGTTCTGTTGGCTAATAACTAGTATGTAGAAATCACATTATCGGTTTGAATTAAGTTTTTTGAAATTGTATCCAAATGTTGTGATGTAGAATTATTCCGTTGTGTCAGTCCAAAATGGTTTTGTTTCCCTGTACAACTTCATAGTCAACCTTTCTGAAAACGAAGTTCGTTTTCCCAACACCCAGTGTCTGTCGTTTCATGATATATATAGTTAAAACTGTATGTACAATTCAAACTTAAGCTAAAGTGTTTGTCTGTCTGTCCAGGCGCAAGTACAGTTGCTACGGAATGTCACCGCCACGCTCAAAGGGGAGGAATGACCTCTGGAATCACCTGACAATGACTCGTACTGACGTGGTCCATTGTGTACCATGTTGCCTATACGATGTGTAAATTGTTGTAATAATGATAATTTACAAGCTGTGTAGTAGCTTTATTGCTTTGGCAGCAGAAATGGAAGTTTTGTGTGGTTACATATGATAACAATGATCGTTAGGAACAAGGTGCTTAAATTGCTAATCTGTGTTGTGAGGTGCAGATATATTCATTTATCATTACTCATTGGACATCCAATTGCAGGGATTGTTTTTGTCATAAAACCATGTCTGCATCACATGACTAAATGGCAAACTGGGTTACAGGAGATGTTTGCAGTACTTTGCGGGACACAACCTAGGAAAGACTAATGATGTACCCACTCTGACAGAATGCTGTCATTCCACACATAGTGAGTAATGCTATATATCATGCAAGAGCTATGCAATCGTTATTGGACTTCGGTGTCATCTGGGAAGCTGGGTTCATAGTGGTTTTGCTTCACTTAAGGTAGAATTGCCACTGGCGAGACTTTCGATAGCTTGATTAAAGTCCTACCGTATAGTTCGAAATAGAAGTCTAAGTGCATGAACGATGAATCATTGTGCATGTTTCTTGTTACTTAAACAATTGATGAATGCACGTTATAAACTATGGACAAGGTAAAACTTTCATTCACACTTCAATTGTTGGTAATTTGTTTATACAAACCTTAAAAACTTGCATATATGGAAAACTAATTATTTGTGTTGAGGGTGTTTCCTGTAATTGATATTGTCAAGCAAGTCACCAGCCATACTTTATGATATATTACTTACAAATGTTTGTTTGATTGTGGTCCTAAGAAGTTAGTGAATTCCAAAGCTATGAATTTTTTTTATTAATTGTTCACATTGCTATAATCAGTGTTTTCTATAAACTTGGATCATCTGCCTCTACCATCAGCTTCACTTGAAGCTAAATCTGTTTCTGTGAGATATAACCACGTGGAACAGCTTCAACAGTTTCTCACCAACAGATGCCATCATTACATGTCACGGACATTTTGGCGTGTGAAACAGAATAATCTGTTATACAACAGAACTGGTAATGATGGTTTTAGAAATTTTTGGTGAACACTTTGTACATTTGTGAAATAAACTGATAGAAATTGAAGTATTTGTCATCAGAATATACCAAAGTTACATGTAAGTTTTGCCACCTCTGTTTTGCTTATCTTTACTTTCGTGTTGATGCAGCAGCCATTTTATTTATACGTGTTGATTAATTAGATTACTTACTTTACAGTTTAATTTGTGTTTGAAATTTCTAAATTTACATTCCTTAATAATAAGTTTATTGTCAGACGTCAGTGCCGCCAATGCAACACTATTTTGTGGTTGGTAATAAAATTATTGACTATCTCTGAATAATACAGACCAGTCATCAGTAATCAACACTAATGTCTACCTAGCTGATTGATAACCTCGGTTATATTCTTTCTTTCAATTACACACTTTGATAACACTTGTTAATAAAGTAAGCAGAAATTTCAGCTGAAATGTGTGTATTGACATAATATAAAAAACTTGCACAACTAATTTGTGGCTGTATGTTTGCACATACAATGAGATATGTGTAATCAACACATGCAGAAAAAGTGCTGCTACCTGCCAAATATTGTAAGAGACAGGACCTTCGCACCATCATGTAGCAAGTATACAAACAAAAACTCATTATTGTGGTATACGCTGACTTTGTGTATTTGCAGTGATGACAAGATGCCTTCCCTTGTGTAACCCTATAGCGAGACGACATTCACTGTTGTTGCATGCATAATAAACAGACAAAGAAAATTGTCAGCTTGGTACACTGTCATATTTGGTAAAAACTGCTTCAATGAGTTTCTGTTGTCAGAAAAATTGGGAGCAGTTTTGTGGAAATCTTTGTTGAGTGAATGAGTCATACTTTGCCAGCCGTGTTTCTGTAATACTAATGCACATGCGAGGTGACCGTTGCAGTTGTTCGACCTCTGCTATTGATTTCAGTGAAATGACAAACCTATGCCATAGTCTACTGAATATTAATTACTAAATAACAACGTTTTTGTTGGTAGTTGGGTTGTGTTTATGACATCAGTATATTGATCATTATTGTGACATTTGCAGAAAAATACATTATTCTAGAGAATGTGTAATCATTACACCTGTTACCTTGCTTTGCTATTCACTAGCATTGTATGTTTACTTGTTTTATTAAACAAGTTTATAATGTACCTATTTTTTCAATGATTTGGCATTCCAATCTCTTGTATCATTTAGCAATAATTTTTTAATTGTTTGTATAATTTGATCTGCACATTGTATGCTATAGTCTTATATACAGAATATCAGGGAGCAAAAGTATGAATATTAGATTATATATTGATACAGTGTACTAATATATTAATTAAATTTTTCTGCCTGTCCGACCTGCCAGTCATTTATTTTATACGTTCAGCGAGTTATTGATTAAATGTAATTATTTACCAGCATTTGTGTTGCAGTATTAATAGGTGTTAATTAATGTGTTTTAGATGTAGCAGATATCCAACCAAATTTGGTTAATCATTGTCCCAGAAAACTTACTTAATTGCCCAGCAGTTTGTTAGCAAAAATCGTTCTGGGGCAAATTAATCCGCTCTTCACAAGGAATCTCTGTATGCTTACTTTCTTATCCTCTGTGCACCATACGTGGTGCTTAAGGCCACATCTGTGTATGCTGAATCCAAATATTTTAGCAAAGAAAAAGCAAATGACCGCCATGTCACGTAGATGAATAATCACTGGACTCATGTTAAGTCAATGACTTCCTTGTCCACTTTCCATCTTAGGTTTTAGCTTTGGATGGCAGAATAATACCACATTTGTTTTGCTGAACCACGACCATAACTAGTATGTTTAAAACTGGGTAATTATGCAAATTCACATTTTAATTTTTTTGCTAGATTTCATTCAGATTTAGTTATATGTGTTAATAAAGGCATTTTAGTTCATTATAAGTGGTTTTCTGTGTGATAAAAAGTCAATGATACATGGAACAATTATTTACAATTGCCTTTTAATTGAACATTCACATTTGAATATTTGTTGAAAATACGTCTATTTAAACGAGTCTGTATAAGCCTTGAAGAGTGGGTTGACTCGTACTCGGAAGAAATGCAAATGTGTATTCCTTGCCCATAAGTTGCTGCGTTGTTTTTGTCATTGCAATTGTGAGCGTTTTTGCCCCTTTTTATTTTTCAAACTGCGCTGGTTGGAACACTTCAGCTTTGTATGTTTTATCAGGAAACGAACCTTGTATTGGAGCTCTACATGTCTATAAATCGAGATATAATTAATTATCGTGTAAGTTTTAACAGCAAGCTGTGAGCACAACTCACTAATTTGGAGCGGCAAGGGTGCAGTTAAACATGGACTTACACACATATTTAAAATGTAATGTCAAGCTGTGAGCACAACTAATTAGTATACAGTTTTATAGCTGCGGAATGACAAACAAATTGAAAAGGTGTTTACAGTTGTCGATTTGTATTATCTGTTTATTAAAAAAGTGTCACATGATACGCGTGCGCCTGCGCCTTGTCAACATCCGTCATTAAGGACCTTCGTCTTGAGTGTCAAAGTTTTTAGCAAGATGGCAAGCAAAGACAGAATAGATATTTTCCCGTCTCGTATGTGAGTATACTCATATGTTGTAATGCTTCATATGCCTATTTGGAAACCCGACTTGAACAACTGACGTCACTATTCAGAGGTGGCGGCACCCTCTGTAAACTTAATGGCAGTCCGGTCCAGGCCAAGCCCAAGACAAGGGCCAAAGCGAGGGGTCACTGTCACACACATTAACTACCGGCTGGTTATTTTTATGTTCACCACTCCATAAGACACACACACACACATGCACTCACCACAGCATACAAAGCTACGCTGTCAGTGTCACTGAATTACTGAAGCCGCTGTCACGGCATGGGCCAGAACTGAACCGAGTAGCACCGCGCCAGGAGGAGGTGTCTAAGACCGGGAATCGGGAATTATAAGTGAAGCATGGCCAATGTTGAACTTTATCCTTAATGCAATGATATATGGAGAACTAGCGTTCAATCACACCAAATTTGAAATTGGTAATAAAGACAATATGTCAAGAGTTGTGCTCTTCCTCCTTGTTCCCGGCCATACAGGGTTGAGGGTCAGGTAAAATATTGTCGAGCCACTCTTTCTGTTCTTTCTTTCCATAGTTTTCTATCGGCTGCTCCCTCTCTCCATCTTTCATCCTCCCCCGATCTTCTCATATCCCTCCTCACGCAGTCCTCCCATCTCAGCTGTGGCCTTCCCCTTTTCCTGCGTCCTTGCTGTTTTTCCACCTCTGCTCTCTTTGCTAGTTAAGTTTGCTTGCATCCGTTCTTACCAAGTGGCCTGCCTGCAGAGTTATAGTATAGTTTTTGACTGCCAACTTCTGGCCAGTGACACCCACCATATCATTATCTTTCCTTGGTTATGTAATAAAATGTGATGCTGATGTTAAGTCTGAAATTATCGTTTTACCAATATTATCTAGTGTGCTAACGATTCTCGAACTAACAACGTTCACACATACACCTGCCATTGGTATATTATCCTTGGATGTGGCATCTTCATCAACAGTTTCTATGAATCTATCGGTCTAATGTATCATTTTATATGTCCTGAAACTACCTTTTTATATGTTGTCACTGTCTCCCCATCCTCTGTCTCCACACATGTAACAGTGTCACTGAGTACTTAATTACAATGTATGCAATTGTAATTTTAATTAATTTACATTTTGAAACAACCCAGCTGTAGAACACAATGATCATATCTGCTAAGACATTGTAAATAAGTCAAATTAGGCTCACAATCATGGAATGATACATGCACCATTCACTGTAACAGGGCCATGGCCATAATGAAGACAAGGCTGGCGGGGGCACAGAAAGGTTTCAGTTTGCTCAAGAAGAAATCTGATGCGTTGACGTCACGATTTCGATCGATCCTGAAGAAAATCATTGAGGTAGGTGGCAACAGTATCATATAAATGATGCTAACTAGTAAATTAACTGAGTAGCTCATCTATGATGGTCCTGTCTTATACATCCTATGTATAACCTGCCCAGAAAATGTAAACATACTCACATACACTATAAATTATATAAAACACCTGCATAAATTGTGTTTACACACAATAACTGAATTTTACTGAGATACTATTGCATTTTTGTATAGATAGCAGGCCTGGGGTAATAGTAATAGTAATGATAACAATTGTTCAAGTAATAGATGGAACAGAATGCAATGTAATAGTAATAGAAAGCAGAGTAATAGTAATAGTAAGTGTTACTTTGTTATTGAATATTTCAATCACACCAAAATTTTATTTCATTGAAAATAATCAGACAAAAAAATCCTGTATTTTGACATACTGGGACTTGGACAAGCATCATGTTCAGTCTTTCACATGCAGTTTTATTTATTTATTTATTTCCCAACAGTTGTGATAAAAGGTTTAGTATCCGGGGGTGTATACCAACTTTTCTGAGTTTTTCTCAGTTGGTAGCTAGCTTGCACACTATTGACCAAAAGTGAAAAACATCCTATCCTTAAGCCAATAATTAACTGTCCACCAAGCAGCAGCCAAGCAGTATGGGTCTACTATGAGGTAATCAGACGTGACAATAACACTGCTTTTCTGTTTCATTCCAATGAATATATGAAACTTCTTTCTTCATCCGACTGGAATTATGTGATGTTAATTTAATTGGGAAATTTATGAGTTAATTGTAATTTAGTTAATTATACACCCATCATTTAATTTGAATCTATGTACGTGATTAAGTATATTAAATGTTTAATTGAAAGAAAATAGTTCCGGTGGAAAATGTAATAGTAATAGAAATAGCTTGAAATGTAATAGTAATATATTACATTCCCATCAGCATGTAATAGTAATAGCAATGATAATAGAAAGGAAACTAAATAATAGTAATAGTAATCTATTACACTGCAATGTAATAGACCCCAGGCCCGGTAGAGTGTCCTCGGATCAGTAAGGGGTCAAATTACTGTATGTATAATTTGTAATTGATAATAACGAACATCACAGCGCCTGATCAATTGAGGTTGCTCTGAGGTACTTTACACAAATAGTAATTATGACTTTAAATTATATTAAAAATCTTACAAATTATAATTATTCTAAAATGTAGTTTAACAAATTTATCAATATAGTCCTACCGGAAATAATATGTAATAAAATTGTATGTATGTAATAAAATTAAAACAAATTTTTATAATATAAATTTGTTTTAATTAGTGCATACAGATATATTCACATCAGCAGATTATAAAGACTACTCTAAAAGATGCTTTTATACAGCAGTAACAGGAGCAGCGTCTTCACCATCCTGGGTGAATCTGGCAACCGACTAGAATGCGGCCGCAGCAGTCTGGCTATTGCCATGCATGACCATCTGCATAATTGTAGTGCAATAATATAGCTAAATTAATGATTACAGAAAATAATTTTCAATAATTGGGTTGTAGGTCCCGTGATGTTGTGTTGACTAAAATGTACATTTCAGTTTCTCTTCTTCTTTGCAGACAAAGATGATGATGGGAGACATCATGAAGGAAGCAGCATTCTCTCTGACGGAAGCCAAGTTTGCCATGGGTGACTTCAACCACCTTGTGCTGCAAAATGTTAGCAAGGCACAAACTAAGTTGAAGTCTCGTAAAGACAACGTCGCAGGTGTGTCATGCACGAAGTTGATCTGTAGAAATTTCTTTGGAAACAAGGTCTAAAAGTAAAGCATAACAGTGGAACATATATGTATAGTATACTCAAAACATAACAGTGGAACATATATGTATAGTGTGGTATACTCAAAACCAGGAAGAATTAGTCTATGAAATGTCTGTCTTTGATGGTTACTGGGCTGTATGAGACCGCAGAAGCTTGTCAAAGCACTTTGATGCACTGGTAAATGCTACATCTGCATTTGACATGTCATAATATGTGCATGGATAAGATAACAAAGCTTCCTTGTGAACAGGACAGGTTGGCTTACATGAGCAATTTATGCCCCAGTATGTGTGCGTTTAGGTGACCGACGTGTCTAGACATTGTGAGTGCGACCTGTTGACTTGCACTACTCCCGATATGAATTTTGATGATAGTTCGTGATGGGTGCCTCTGCTGTCAGTTGGGTGCCTCTGCTGTCAGTTGCGATGTTTGCTGTTTGGTCACTGCTTCAAAGTTGTCGTGGAATTAGACCCAGTTCCAATGTCAGTGCTGACTTTATAACTGTCTTGATCGCATGTCTTTCTCCTGTTGCAGGTGTCAATCTTCCTGTGTTTGAACACTACACTGACGGCTCGGACAGTAAGTTTCTCATCTTACATGCAGTGGCTTTTGCAGCTGCTGTTTCTACGAGTCATTGCAAAACAGTTCTGACAGTTATAAAAGAAATTGCCAAAAAAATGTCCCTGTGATATGTTTAACGAATTATGTAAGGAAATTAGTTATTTTTTTAACATGCTTGGGTTATAGGTATTAATGTAATATGATTTCTATCCCCAAAGTATTTTCCTTAGTGCTTGTATAAAGGTCGTTTATACATCTTGTGTACATCACACGGGATAGGAAGAAGGAATGATTTCTTTAAAGCTGTTAAAATAGTGTCTTTACTATGGCTCTGTATAATCTTCCAGTCATCCAAATCAGTGTATATACATCGGGAAAAATCATCAGTACCCATACACTCTGTATGACCAAATTAAAATAATTTGAACAGAGATGGTATACATGCACCCATGTAGGTGCTTTCATATGTGAATCTGGATAGATACGCCAAGCAGCCAGAAATTAAATATTGCAACCAAATATTTTTTTATTTTTGTGTGACCTTCACCACTCTGCCTAATTTGGGAATGTGTCCACTTTAGGCTACATGCTGACCGGTCTATCTCGGGGTGGCCAACAAATAGAAAAGCTGAAGAAGAACTACGCGAAGGCAGTTGAGCTTCTTGTGGAGTTGGCGTCACTGCAGACATCATTTGTCACTCTCGATGAAGTGATCAAGACCACCAATAGGCGCGTCAATGCCATAGAGCACGGTCAGTGAAACTCACACAGCATTCTCATTGTGCTTTCATCACGATTTCATCTTGTGTGCAGAATCAATCTTGTATGTTAATCTTTGTTTAGACTGCCCTAATGCATTTGCAGTCAAGTATAGTTATTATGTTTGACACGGAGTGTTTGCGTGCACGTGCATGTGCATGCTGACAGAATCTAGGGGAAAGACCGTTTTGTAGAGCATCATCTTTTTCCTCCAAGATTCCCGATTAAAAAAATGTATGCCGTTTTTTGCAGTTATTATTCCGCGGATAGAGCGAACTTTGGCCTACATAACAACTGAACTGGACGAACGGGAGCGAGAGGAGTTCTACAGGTGAGGTTGATTGGTGCCGTGTTTGTACAAGGTGAGATTGATTGGTGCCGTGTTTGTACAAGGTGCTTTGTTTGGTAACCGGCTGCAACCAAGATGATCTGTTGTTGATAAAGAACTCGAAGGGAGTTAGTAACTAAATTACATGTACATAATTTGTTTGTGGTGTTTTGTTCAACTGTTTCCGTTGTGTATTTCTAATTTAATTAATGCTAGTAGTGTGAATATGTTTAAAAAATAGAATTGACAGATATTTGATAAGGGCGGGCTACACATAGATGAGAAAATTGTTGGACTCTCGATAAGCCAATGGCTTCCTTGTCCACTTTGCCATCTGGAACTTGTTGTTTGGGATGGCAATCTTGTTAAATCTTGTTAAATTAATACATGTAGTTGTTTTGTTGTAAACATTTACCAATGCAATAAACACGCACAAACAAACACATATTTTTCATATATCCAAATGATGCACGTTATTATTCTCTAAATGTTTAATTTTGTTTGATTAAACAAATGTACTGGTTAGAACTTAGTTGTCATATTGGAGTTGGTTGGAACCAACCCTTGAGACATTGGCCGAAACTAGTCGATTGACTATTAATTTTAAATTTTTTACCAAGTATATGTAAAATAGTTCAAATGTTGGTCCCAGTCAAACCCCATCTGCGTTTATTTACGTTATGATGCCATCTTGTGACAGGCTGAAGAAGGTGCAGAAGAAGAAGAAGGACATCAGGGCTGAGGCTGAGGCCCTGAAGGCAAAGATGATGGACGAAGACAAGGAACTCCAGGAAGCCGGCAGCATCTTGGAAAACGATTATGATGAAGATCTGCTGTTTGACTAACGTTTTCTTAATTGGCCAAAATACTTCTCAGAAGACAGCACTGGAGTTTGCAAAGTAAATGTGACAAGCAGCTTCAAGATAGTAATTCCAGCAGAAAAACAGTACAGTCAGATTTGCTGGCTCTAGTTCATTACTTCACAAAACAGTTGGTGTAAAGTTATACGGCTTTACAATTTGTTTGTTAACGAATGGATGTCTTGGTAGAAGATTGGCCAATGTATGACTAAATGTCATTGCCGTTATCACCGTTTGGAGGCATTTACAAATAATGTCAAACTGAACATAGGTATCTTTGGTTTCAATGATGTATTGAACAAAATGAAAATCTTCATATTTCCCATGCAATAGCGATAAACTGGTGGTTTTTTACTCATACACATGTTTTTAGTACTAATGTTCAGTGTAGCAATGCTGGAATTAATGATGTATATTTTACATCACATGTTAGTTTAACAAATAACACGATAAGAGTAGATTATAAATAATGATAATTGTATATATGTATTTATAATAACCTGTGCATGTGTGGCTGACCGAAAGCCAGTGTTTTTGTTAAACTGCTACCTATTGAACATTCCTTATTTTTGCATAATCAGGGCGTACTATATCTACAAACCAAATATATATATATATATATATATATATATATATATATATGCCAACATACATATAGATATATGTTGTGGTTTAGAACAAGTCATAGTTGTAATAATTAATATGCAATCATGAGTGCTAAGAGATTCATCAGCATCAACACATTATTGATATCACGAAATGTGGTTTACTTAGTAAAATTGCAGGTTCCGATGCATAAGGAAGTGTCGGTTCACAACATTGTAAAGTTCACCGTACATGAACAGAAAGGCTAATACAGTGGTGTACAGACTGATGTTAACAGACAATTGCTGTGCAACACGTTGGTACTAAAAGACCTGTGCAAGCGTCAGTCCTCTGTAATATAACAACTTGTGTGCGTCAAAAACAAAGATTCTAAGCGTTTATATGTCAACAAACATATTTTGGAGGATTAAGGGATGTGTTCAAAGACGTACTTTGTATGAAAGGTTACAAACTAGACATAATTATAATCATAATGATGGCACTCACTCTAGATTATTAGATAACGTACTGGGAGGAGGTAAGATATTGTACATCGCATTTAATATACGTACCTCGTCCTATGCATTTTGTAGCTACAAACTGGGCGATGGTAGCTTGCTGCCATAGATGTATTAATTAATAAACTGTATTTGACTACTTTGAAGCGTTTATTCCACTGCTGTAGTCCTAAATCGTAACTCGTTGTGTAATTGTTTATTATAGTTTGAGAAACATGTTTTGGCAATATTTCACCAACAAATTCCTGGTGTTTCCATATGTTCTTATTCCAACAGAATCCTGGTATGTAACGTTATATTTATATTGTAATATACAACAACATTGTAATTTAGTTCAAATATGTATTTATTGTCTTTCTACTACTACTGTATACATATCCATAACTTAGTTCAAATATGTATTTATTGTCTTTCTACTACTAATGTATACATATCCGTAAACATGATATATAAATGAAGATTTGGCACACAACAGCTGTTGGCCAAACCAAATGGCCTGCTCTATCGAAGCAGTTATGACAAATATGACAAATATTTCTGACACCAGTCGCCAAGAAGAACACAAGGACTAAACGAGCAATAGATACCCACACAGAACGCATCTATACTCCAACCTTTATTAAAGGGGAAGTGTAGCACTTATTAATTTTATTTTTAAAATTTGCCCACTCCAAACTAATGCAGTAAGAACATCCAGAATTGTTGCTTTCTTTCTACAGGCTGTATCCAAATGAGGTTGCATCTTTCAGTCATCCTGAATAAAAGAGGTTCACCATGAATGCACGCACACAGTTTAACAGAAACGTTTCATACGAACACAACATATCTAAACATGTTACAGTGTAATTACAACAGCAGTTTTTTGTTTACTACTTGTTTACTTGTTCATGGTTTAACAGAAACATTTCATACGAACACAACATATCCAAACGTGTTAATTACAACAGCAGTTTCTTGTTTATTACAGTTCAAAGACAACATGCTTTTTATTGAATAGGTTGGTATTTTGTACATTTTAATATTTTTTTACACAATTTTTAAAGCATGGTTTTCGTCTCCCAAAAGAACATTAGATAAGATTTGGCACCAGAATGGTATGCTGTTAAAATATCATTAGGCAGCAAAAAAACTTCAGGAAAAACATTGTAAAATCATGTTTGTATAATTGGAAATCATACTGGACAGATCAAGTATTGATTAATTAAAGACGTTTTAGACCAAGTAAATGAACTCCTGCTTGTCGGCCAGTTTTTTTGTTAGGTATTCAAAACATGTACATGTCTAAAGTGTGCTTATCTATGACTATGGTAATAAAGCTAATTTGGAGAATGCATCTGAACATATCCAGCACACTGTGCATCATTTACATGTCGTCCTCGTAATTAACTGATCTTAATTGTTTGTCATTTTGATGTAGGCATACTTGCTGATTAATTACCGATGTTATTACCTTGTGCATGTATCTAGCATATAGCATCGAGTTGTCAGCACACAGGCTACTCACCCATTCCTCGTCCGCGACCCCTTCAACGTCATCCTGCGGCAGTGGTGCATCCTGGGAAGCACTCTGCATCTTGACAGCCATAACTTTGTCGGTCCAGGAAGCTCCCGGCTTATCTGGTGGGGCTGCTGGTGCAGCAGACAATGTGTTCTTCAATACCGTTCTAGACTTAGCAGTCATCTTCACTAAACTATCTGCAAACAAATTAACATGAAATGCTAAAAAGAACAACGTTGTTGCCGCAAAAGACGCACATTCAGGACCGGATACACTACCTTTAATTGTATTCATTTTATAACCCATAAAACTGGTATAAAAAACAATTGCAGAAAATGCATTAAATTGGACAGTTCAGGCTGATTCAGTTGATTCTTATCCAACTTTGGTTGACAGTGGTATTTACAAGTATGAACCTTACCACCAAAGTTCCTCAAAGCGCACCATATTTATTCATACCTGTAAATGGTCCATCCCCCAGTGTCTTTATTTGGACATGTTCATTGTCCTCCAGTTCAATCCTTTCTAGAAGTCGTTCCGTTGTCCATAGTGCTAGGCATCCATCGGAGTTGCAATTCTGTGATATAGCAAGTAAGTTTGCGTTGTTGTTCAGAAGTGCTTTCATCTGTTTTGTAGATAGTAACACGGAGTCTCCCTTCTCTGTCACCTCTGCAATAGGCACACACACACATCCAAAATATGTAATTAACTGTTATTAGTTACATACACAGAAGGTCTCATATAAACAGCGTGCGCCTGCACGCATACGCATGCACACACACCCGAGACATGGATGTAGTTAAGAACTGTGATACGTTACATGTTTCTGACATCAAACATGTTTAAAACGTTTCACTAACGTGATTAAGAATTACTGTACTGTGCCAGTAAATCAAACTCTTCAGGCCAAGCGGGACTTAGTAACAAAGGATAAACATGAAGTTGCTCGATTCTTATACTATTTCTAATAATCCTGAATGTGTTGTTTGCATGTTAGGGTAGACATCTTACCTATGAGAGAATGAGGATGTACACTGAGAATAACAATGATACTTTTAGAGACTATTTATGTTCATAAACAATACGTACTGTACGAGGAATGAAGGAAACCGGTTCGCACTTTCGTTGTCTCACTGAAATCAGGTTCCATTTCTTTGCCAGATTTATCAAACTGTCTCCGACAGCCCCTGATGAAACGAAGTTGGAATATGACGTAGCGGGCCTGGAACCACAAGACGGAGCTTGTAAAGAAAGGACAGTTTCTGGAACTTCGCTTTCAATTACGTTTACAGTTATTGGCTTGTCATAGTTTCCCTATAGTTTAAAGTTAGTTATTACATTATAGTATGTTCCTTAGTTTTGCTTTAAATACCTGTCATAACGAGTCTAAAGCAGCACGGTAACTACTGACACGTATTGAAATGAAACTAATAATACCAATACCAAACACTAGAAAATAGTCCCAAAGATACCTTTGTTTGTGTGGAATCAATGATAATGTGCCTTGATCTGGTGACGATGGTGCCCTCCACTATCGCTCCGTTTCCACTGAAAACATACGTTGCATTACATTTGTATAGTTCCTCAGGCACACAGCAAAGCGTTCAAAGTGTTTGATTTATACCGCGCTCTTCCAACAATCGACACTCAGAGCACGTTACACTTCGCCCCTGACAGACCTGTTCACACAAATACCATTTCAATGTCATCGAAGCACCCCAGCTGTTCGTTCTTATAATTCCACCACAGGAATCCCATTCACTGTCTATTGCCAGGTACTCATATATACAGCTGAGTGAACTGTGGCAACGCGGGGTGAAAGAAATTGCCTAAGCTTCGAAACGGCAGCAAGAGGATTCGAACCCGGGTCTCTCGATTGAGAGTCCGGTGTTACTTTGTACGCCACCACAGCTCCATGCTTGGTAAAGAACTTAACGTTGACACCGTCCAGCAGCCTCAGCATCGTTAGATTCAGAGTTATATCATGCATGCACGATGGAGGCGAAGATCGAATTGTTTGAGCTAGGTCTTGGCTGAAATGTTGCTGTTCTAGGGCGGTTGTATGTCGAGTATGTGTTGGCCCCACATGCTCGCAGAAATTAACTTCCCCCCACCAATATCCAGCTTCCGACGCTTATGAATGGAAGGGGCACAGGCCTAGCTATATAATGCCTTATCATTGCTCCAACACCACAGAAGCAAACACCTACCAAAATATTGATACTGATTCAGCGCAGCCTTACTTCAACCTGAAATTCACACGTTCAACAGAACCTCAAACGAAAACATATCCAACTGCGACTATGACTGAATACAAGACGAGACCAGGATTGATATGTCGATTCCGAGCGCGGAAGATCATTCAGCTTCACTTAGAACCTAATCTTTTGGGCTTTAACTGCAGCGAATTCATCGATCACCGAGTCAAAATCAATGACATTTGTAATTATGTTCTTGCTTAGTTAACAAGAACGTCAGACTACTAAATTGCTCTTGTCCCATACTTCAGCGAAGGTACGCTTTGGTGAGCTTCAGTTTCGAGAAGCTTATCTTACAAGAGGCCACACTCACGCACATTCAAACGTAATTAATCATTTCAATTGTTATGTTACATATAACACGCCTACCCGGTACGGTTCTTATAAGCTAATAGCATGTTAGCTGATCTTGACATTATGCTTGTGCGCACGGCTGGGAAGTTATCGTTTTGCTCATATTGGCATGCGCACCAATACTTTGTCATGTCTCGTCTTAACCGAATTTAGCGATGGGGCGAAAATTACATTCTCAGAGAGGGTATCCATCGATTCACAACTCAGTTTCTGAAATAGTTTATATGTTGTCGATTCATATGCCTACATCGATTCTTCTTTAATGTCACGCTGTAGCATCTGGTGTTTGATTGCGCATTTTCCTCGAGGGGCATTTGGTCTTCGTTGCACATAACTCGCACATATTTGCAAATCTCAATCACGTCTCCACAGGCCCGGCAATAAAAGATCGAGGCTTGTCAGCTTCAGAGCTTTCAACATAGCGTAGATGTTTCAGCTTGGGCATCAGTTTTGTTGCTCCATGCTGTACGTTTTCGGGAAGGTCTTGCATGATCAGGCTTCAGCGCAGGTAACCAGGCTACATTTTCAGACCTGTAAACAGGTCGATGGCATCCATGTAGGTGTACGCGCATCTGGTCAGATCTAGCATAGTACTAGTATGCTGGCTTTATTCACTGCCTCTTCGACGTGTTCGTCTGAGATCAGGCCGGGCCCGGGTCTACATGTAGGTCTATTAACCCCTGCCTAGATCGCGTTAATACCAAGTTTGTATACCGACTGGTTTGGAGTTTATAGCGCCTATTCTATTTCTAGGAAGCCCCCTATTCTAATCACGTGAAAACTTTTTGTGCAGGAATAATATGTTTGTAAACATGGGAAATGCACACAACCATGGCATAGACATAGCGTAAGCATAGCCACGGCATAGGCATAGCCATATGCACAGGCATAGCCGTCGTATTCACCGTTGGAATTCAGTCGGAACCCATTTGCCAGACCATTGAAACGTCGCCACTGGGGCTGACTGCAGAGGTTGGTCGTAATATAGCCTGCTCATTATATGAAATCAACAGAACATTCTTTATCGGTGTGTGACATTACATAGAATTTGGAAAAATGCTAGAAATTGAGTCAACTAAAATTCACTTCCTCTTGTTGCATTTGATGATGTAAACAAAATCTGAGTATTTAGTTTTACCTATTTAAAAAGGCCCGGCCTGGAACAGCCTCAGTTACCCAGGCTTCGTGACATGGCACTACCGTTCGTCAATTAAGTTTGCTTGGAATCAATAATATGTACTTTACATTGTGACGAATTTGATTAGTTACCCGGAATCGGGATAACCAAATTAACTGCCAACTAATTCAGAAAGTAAACTTGTAGGCCTATCAGTTTCCCCGAAGCATTTGAATGAATCAACTTTAAATTGAATCAAAAGACATGTCTTGGGTCTATGCAAATACAACAGTTACTCAAACATAACCATTTGCAACTACATTTAAGAATATCACGCCAGTGGTTTACTAGCAAAACCTTATTGAACACGCAACATCTTAATTTCATGGGCCGCGTGTTAGATAACTTTTCGTCACAAATGTGGTATTCTGGCAATATTCGCTCGCAAAATTAAAACATATGAGTACACACCTATTCCTAAACTTACCAATACGTAATAGCCATGCTGTTTGCCTCCGAACTCAGGTTACGTAAGATGTGTTGGCCTTTATTTACTAAACTAGTTCTCTTTCTGGCAAAATACCAGGTCTGAGACTTTGCGTTGGTATTTTTGGTACAGCAGCCAGCAATGTTACTGTTGTGTCGTTATAGTTGATCGATCCACTTCATTGTTTTATTAGTGTTATGGCCTACAGTACTACAGTAGTAATACGTTTTGAATAGGTATCATTAAACTGTTATAAAAAACTAGTAATCATCATTGTCGCAATATCCCGCCGTCCATAAGTTAATATAACTGATGAATTTTTAGCTAGGTACACAAAACATCACTTAATTCAATACGTACGAGTTAGGCAATGAAAATCGTCGTATATTCCCCTTAAAGAGAATAGAATGCATAACGATTTTCACTGGTTAACTGGTGGGCAGCTAGTTGGGGATTTTGCATTATTAAAATGCCAAAATCATAAAGTTTTAATTTTTTTATTTTATCGGTATTCAACGATTAAATAATACAATAATAACTGTAGCTTCAGCCTTTCTCAGGGCGGGCTTAGACATTTGGTCTTAACTTGGAATAGTGACATTTTCCTAAGAGCTTCCCTCTGACACAGCAAGTAGACGACTTTCTTCGTTGTATTGGTTTATCTCCTTACCTCCTGAAAATAGCTAATCGTTGTGCTAATTAATGGATCCTTCTCAACACAGAGCACCCAAGCAACCCAAGTCATCTTGTACAACTAATTTGGGAATGTTGTGTCAGGATGATACATAAGAATCTTTTCAGTGTTATGTAAACAGTAATGGGAGCTTAGATCCATTGGCTACAAAACCGTAGCATAATATAACATGCATACGTTTACATTACTACAATCCATTGATCCCTATATACGCATACTCGCTGAGAACGTTTGGCGAGCATCCGGCTTGAAAATATACAGGCAAATTTATGTGGACCATTGGAACGTTGTCTCCAATGAGATACGTAAAGCGAAGATCCAGGACTATTAGGATCTACTCCAGGTTCTAGGGGGGCAGCCGTGGCATAGTGGTTAAAGTGTTGGACTCTAAATCTGAGGGTTGTGAGTTCAAGACCCACACTGGGCACGGTTCGTTTTCGAAGCTTAGGCGATTTCGTTTACCCTACTTTGCCTCAGTCTACTCAGCTGCAAATGAGTATAAACACTGTTTGGAAGGTACCTGCGATGGACTAGTGTCCCGTCCAGGAGAGTCAGTAAAACTGCACTCTAAGTTGCTTTGCACTACAGAAACCAGGTTTAAGCACTGGCCATATAAGCCTTCATGGCTTCCTAAGGCGTAATGCCTGGGGGATGACTTTACCTTTTTACTTTTACCAGGATCTACTCCAGGATCTACTCCAGGATGCAGATCAGAGTGCAGTATTCAAAGCAGTGGACGGTCTGTTGAAGGTGGATTCGTCTCAACTGCCGGACACTGATTTTACTGAATAGCATTATGAAAATTCAAACTACAACCGATTCTTCAGAAAGAAACATGAGTAACTGTGAAACTCTGGCACAGAGAGTAGTCGAACATCCCATGACTAATCTTGCTGCCAATGCCGAGAATCACCCAAACTGCTAAACCCAAGTCACCAAGCTTGGAGCCACTACCAACATCACTGCACATATTCCAACACTGATTCATCTGATCAAAGTCTCTTTTCATTCGGGCACTGCTTCTCGGGAGCGCAAGAAGGCTGTCTTAACACCGCTGTTAAAAAACGTACCTTGGATTAAAAAAAACACTAAAAAACTGCCGCCCAGTTTCAAGTTTACCATTCGTGTCTAAATCTTCGAGAAGGTAGCGGCCAAACGTCTCATTCAACATTTCATTGGCAACGGGCTCCACGAGGAGCTACAATAGGCCTACAAACCCCGACATAGTACTGAGACTGCCTTAATGAAAGTGCAGCATGATATCACTTGGCTGGCTACAGATGTGTCCTTCTGGTTTCCTGGATTTATCTGCTACTTTTGACACGATTGATGCATCCATCCTACTAAAGACTGTGAATGACCACCTAGAATATTTGGCTCGGCCCTTAAAAAGGTATGTTCTTATATAGCGAGGTATCCAGTCCGCAGTACCGTTCAAATCGCTTTACACTTCACTTCATTTTATCAGTTATATTTCGTGCAATATCAGTCTTTCTTTAATTTCGTTGATTCGTGCATTCGTTTAACACGAATGACGAACTGCAACGCTTAACAGTACATACATTTGGAAATGTATCTGGAGACTATTGCGCGTCAGTGTAAGGCCAAAAGGTGTCAATGTGGTCTGTCCTATGCTAGTCATATTATATCCAGAGCAAATCCTATATATAGGTATGTGCTCGTGTGCAGTCATGCAAACGTTTCAACGCACTGGTGTTCCATTCACACGCACACGACATAACATGTATTTTGCAGGATACTTGTGGTAATACACACGATGCAGCTTGGGAAAGGTCGCTGGGTCCCAAACTACTGGCATACGAGTCGGGGCAGTCACTCGGCAAAAACATCCATAGTAGCATCGACCATTTCATGTGGATGATTCACGGAGGGGTTAACAACCCAAAATATTCGTGTGAAATGGGGGGGTTCGTTTCAGAAAATGGGATTCGTAAAAGGGGATTCGCGTGAAAACCATGAATCACCGGCTACGACCATTCATGGTCGACGAGGTGACACAAAAGAGGATGGAGATGGTTCGGCCACTGTTCTCCATATGAACAGAAATAGTCTTCCACATGCCGCTCTGAAATGGACACCACCTGGAAAAAAGAATAACTGTGGAAGAAGAAATGAAAATTGCTGGGAAGACCTGGAGTGAACTCAGCTAGTTCGCCTAAGACTGTGCTGGTTGGTGGAGATTTGTTGGGACCTTGTGCTAAATGAGGAGCGTGGAGGATTGTGTGAGTGAGAGTGAACCCGACTAGCATAATCGGATATATATATATATATATATATATATATATATATATATATATATATAATATATATATATATATATATATATATATATATATATATATATATATATATATATATATATATATATATATATATATATATATATATATATATATATATATATATATACACGACACTATTTAACTATGCATCCCAAAATGTAATTATTCTTAGAAGATTATATCCAAATAATGCGCAAACAGTCCCTACGCTCTCTGGTCAAATGTAAGCCGCGTATGTGTGAGACCCTGATGTGTAACTGGGTGGCAATGGTTTCTTGGTCTCTCTCGTGTAACGCGGAGATGTGCGGTGCGGGCTACTTATTGGCTCGGCCGACGCATCACGCCAGGTGGCTGATCGGACCGACTCGCTGATTTCTCCTGACGCACAAGAAAGCCGCGGCTTTGGCAGCTTCTTGACGCGTTTCGATTAATTTGGCGTTATTCAACACCGCTCGGTTGCTGCGTCTACAGTGGAGAGGAACGAGCTTCCGTGTATGTCGGGATGTAACTAACTCGCGAGGAAACCGGGCCGAGAAATAAGGATTTATATATGCGACAGTGACAAAGTCAATGGAATCACTTCATATAATCGGATGGATTTCTATCTAGGATCGGATGTTTCCGTGAGAGGCTTTGCAATGGCGCCATGGAGAGCGCACGGATGTGTCCGGTATCCTCATGACCGCCTCTCTGAGAACTCGCCATGTCAGTCGGATATTGTGCCGGTTTAGAGTGTATTAGTTCATCGGTATGGTCAAGTCGGAGTATTCGGATACTTGAATGTTTTTCAGTGGACATACCTGCAGATCCTGGATCAGGTAACTGAAGGAACATTGACATGTACGCGGGCCCCGGGCAACGTATCCATGACTCCGGGAGTACTTTGCGATTTACGAATGCCCGTTGCTAACGCAGTAACGCGACGGTAAGCAACAGTGATTTCGGCGCACCTTATATATATATATATATATATATATATATATATATATATATATATATATATATATATATATATATATATATATATATATATATATATATATATATATATATATATATATATATATATATATATATATATATAAACACTAGATATTAAAACTCAGTGGGCAGTCAGGATGTTTGAATAAGTATAGTTTGTACCACATAACGTGATTTTAAGATACAAATCATCAGATGGTTTAATTAGTTAAAAGTGAAAGAACCGATTCAAGATATATAAACATCCACATTTACACGACATCTACATTGTTTAGTATAAATTAGACGTAAAAGTAAAATGATCATAATTATATTAAAACAGTATTTCATGTGATGTTTGCATCTATAATTAAATAATATTTTAATTACTAATTTGTTTCCCTTATCGCATATTTGATACCCTGCCGTTGTTTGGTCATAGAGTTAGTTATACTGTTTACGAACATACATAACTATAGCGCCTACCGGTTGGTACGCGCAACTTTTGGTAAACCCAAAAATGACATATGTAGACACAGAACACAAAATTAATATCTAGTTTGACCATAATAATCAATAGGAAAATATAATTCCTAAATAAGTGGGTCTGTTACTGGTCTAATTTGATTTCTGATATTTCAGTGTTTTATTGTCTTGACTATCTTACACATTAACGGGAAGTGATTGTTTTTATTACAAACCCATAAAGCCATGATTCGTAATTTTGAACAAATCCCTCATATACTGAAACGGTAATCGTCATGGAAACGGTGTGTATGTGTGTTAAAATGTAATCTAACTGAGCATTTTAATCACAATATAGAATACAATTTATTATCTGGTTACGCTAATACTGACGAAGATTGTTTGGAACTAACCAAACTATAAGATTATATTCAGCACTTGAACATATTCTTTGTCTTAAAACTTAGGCTCAAAAATACTAGATATCAAAAATGGTAAGCACTTTGCGGGTCAATGTCGACCATGTATGTGTCTCCCATCCTCTCGCCGATCACGTGACAAAGTGACGAGACTTCACAAAGGGTGAAATTCGTGAATTTTCACCGGTTTCATTTTCACGTCAATTAATGTTTGACCAAACATTAAGTAATTTAATAATTTATCTGATGATTTAACAAAAAATTACACAAACAGTTTGTACAAACGGGCTAGCATGTTACAGTGGATAGCAGGTAGGTTTGATATTTCACAAAATGAATTTGAAATGAGACTAAAAAATCGAATTGAGGAGGGGCCTTTAACACAGAATATATCTATATATTTTCTTTTTCAAAACACTTTTTGTTACGTATATATTTATATTTCGTAATCATAAAATGTTCATTTAAAATATTGAAACATTATATGAGACAGCTTTATATGTGTATGTTTGTGGTGAATGTATAAACGGGCCGAATAATCAAACCAGGTTTTATGATACATTAAATACACATTATCAGTACACCATGGAGTTATCCTATATTACATTTCCAGATATACTTCTCGAGAGATTCGGACGGCTATTAATATACAGACCTCCCCGTAGAATAACGTCATCGTAAGCACGTGGAAGTTCGTAGTTCTCGTTATCTCATCATTAAAGCATTACCTCCGTCGGCGATCAACCGCCGGGAACTACGGACTTCCACACGGCTACGATGACGTCATCTAAACCAGGACGTCATTGTCATTAGAACTAATGAAGCCATCTTGCCAAGATTGGCGAAACACTGTACAGGTAAATGAAACGTTGGGATGTGAACAATAATTGTATGTAATGATCAGTTTTATGTTTTGTTTTTCTCTCTTTGTAGGGTCCTTGGAAGGATATTTATCTTCGCTGCTCTGGTGTTCGTGTCGGAAGGTATGACGATTGTAAAGTGTCTTTGTTCGGGTGAAATATATAGAATTAATGGAAGAATGTGGTCGCTTTATCTCCGTTTGCATAAACGTATTAGTATATACTAATTCCATTTATAAACAAACAACCATCATCGGATCACTGCTATTTTATGTCTACATAAATCCCTAGGTAATATTACTAATATTTTTTTTATTTCTTTCTTTTGCAATCATGAGATTGAATAAAAGTACAAGTACAAAATATGGATATTCTAAGATTAAATGCGTACGCTTAGGTTAGAAAATATTTAAAGAAAATGTGTAGTATCACAAGCTAGAGTGTGTGCATGTGCGTGTACGCGTGCGTGTGCATGTGTTCGTGTTTGTTTGCATACGCAACTGATAGTAAAATGCCAAAATTGTCTGAATGTGTCGATCTCGAAGTTCATCTAAATTAACATTGCTATACTTCGTGTGTTAATATTTATTGCTGCAATAAATTTACCGTACGCAATTGTATCAAACTAATAATTCATCCGATGAAAACATTGTACAGTGGAACCTCGTTTTTTGCACACGTCGGTTCCCATGAGTTTTGGCCGGTTTAACGAAGCGTGCGGATTGGTGAATCACGGAGAAATGAAGCAACAAAATATATCCGTGGAGATTTTTACACAAACAAACGTGCAGATAGATGAATCATAGTTTGCCCTATATTGCCGTAGAGCGATCTGAATATATGTCATAAAACTGGCACATTTCATATCACCGCAAAATCATGTATTTTCTGCAGTACTAAGATATGAAAGATTACAACGGTAATACGTTTTGTATGGATATTAATTTTAAACAACCGAAATGTTATAAATAGCGCATTTCCTTTAAAGCTATACTGATCCCGGTGGAAGGGTTATACAAAATAAAACTGTTTGAAACACCAACAACAACACAACAATTACGACATTTAAAAAAGCTGTATTTAGAAATTGACATTTTAATGTCAGGTGGTATCTAAAAATGCGTCATTATGACAGAAAAATGTAATGAAGTATCATAACTAGTTTTGATTAACTTGCACGTATATAAAACACACCTCTTAGCTGCCAACACTACGTGTCGTGTTAATTAACATCTAAAAAGGCTGCGGTTTCACCGTTGCGTGTCGTGGTTTCATCACTTCGTGAGTAGTGTGTTGGCGAAACAATGGAAGTGAGTCACCAGCCTCGTTCGCACCCACACTAGGGAATATTTAATGTTCAACAATACTATGTGCGGATTCCGACTCGCACCCTTTACAACTCGTTGTGCACCCAAATATATAGTAGACAAACCCGCGTCATAAACTTAGATAATATTGTTATATTAGTAAAAAATTCATACTATATTTTGGTATATAATCAGCTGTGTCTTACGTTTTAGTAAATCTAGGTTTGATGTCGGCAACGAAAGACAGCTTATAAAGGCCTGTTTACATCAACGATTTGTGCGACAATTTGTCGGGGGACACCGTATTGTATGACAATGCTTATTTAGATTATGTGCACGTCTTGTCTATGATAATTATACACCCTTCTCAGAACTCAACTGAAGTCTTCAAACTTAAGATTCCATGCTCAACATGGTTTCGTGCTCAACTGGAAGTCACGAACGTTTTGAGTGAGTTGTCAGCTGAGTACAACACGGTGGTGTTTTTCTTCAAAAACATATGTGCCCAAATGAATTTTGATGAGGAATAAACAAACTACATGCTCAAACACTATCAACAATAAGCAGTGATTGGTGAAGACATTCGACTTAAATGCATGTTTTTTATGAACGGCACAGACATTAAACAATGTATCGCTAACGTTACACAGGATGGAAAGACGTGATGAATATACGCCCTGTTAACTAGTAACATCCTAGTCGCACGCGGTGAGCCGTCGAGCGGGCCACAGTAACACCGTCATTTACCCTAGCCTGTCTTCAGGGTGCGTCCGGAGGGTGCGAACGAATTCATCGCAGAAATCCCCGGATCCCCGGCTAATTGTGTACAGTCGAACCCCCCCCCCCTGTCAAAACCCACAGGACGGACCTGTTGTGTAGTCCATTGTATTCCATTCTTTAGATTCATTCCATTCATGACAACCGTTTTTGAGAAAGAATATCGGTGAGTTTATAAACGTGTTTGACTTAAGAATTACGCTTTGTGAAAGTATTGGCAGTATGGTTATTAGCGCGCATTTGTTACTACGACAACATTATTAGTAGTTACATTTTATCACAGAGGCATACGCACAGTATCTGAATTTCATTTCGGAATCCATCTTTAATGGCTTATTCAGTATCACTGCTAATTTTCCCTAAACGGCGTCCCGGCCATATCCCAACGCGCACACCAGTCAAATGGTAGATCCCCTCCTGGTGGGACATTGTTCACGTTTAAGATATATTTAATTAATTGTGATGCATTTTCTATGCGAAATGGTGGTTTGACAGTATGGTTATATAATTGCATTCGAAATGAGTCAATTTAACTTTTTACTATGAAAATTGGCTATAGATATTGGCTCGAATGCGTTAAAGCGGTAGAATATGTAATAAGTGAAGAAAAGCGGTAGACTTGACCCCTATGAAAGTAAGGATTGGCTTCAAAACTCAGAATGGTGCCAGTAGTACCATATATGGGTGTGCCACCTTTGCCTATACTAGTAGCCGAGGCAGTGAATGTATAATTAAACATTTAATTAGCATGTAGACTGTTCTACATTTCTTAAAGCAACTGTTGTCTTTAATGAGAGCTAAATATTGTAATTGTGTCTCCCATTGTAACCATCGCTACTTAGGCGCCCTTTGGGGGAAGCAAACAAAGCGCCCCAAACGCATTATTTTTTTCCTTTTGTAATGACGTTTTTTATATTTATCAGTTGGTATGTATGCACACTGTTTAATTGGTGTACCCGAGTTGACTAATAAAAAACAAATATACAGTGTAATGGTTAAACATTGTTTTTCAAAATATTGACAAAAAACAAAGTCAGGGACCTTCCCCTGTCTATCTCGGAAAAGGCTAGGGCGCTGAAATCGGCCAGCGTATCCATTAAAAACGACGAATTTTCAAAGGCATCACTCAATTTATCTTTGTTTGTTTTGTTTGTAGTTGAGCACAGCGTTGAGCAAGGTTCAGTGCCATAGAACCTACGCAAGGCTCTAATTCGTGCTTTATATCCTCCAGTTCTCTGTACACGAGTCTGGCTAATATTAATGTGCTATAAAAGACCGTAGAGGTGTATCATACTTCAAACAATAATCCATGAATGGTTGAGTTGTTTTCGAAGTCGCCATAGTTTGTTTGATATTGAGAAACTTTGGAAATGTTCCTCACATATAACATCTTGCCTGTTGCCGTGCATGTCGTCGTGCATGTTGCCTTGCCTGTTGCCGTGCATGTTGCCTTGCCTGTTGCCTTGCCTGTTGTCGTGCATGTCGTCGTGCATGTTGCCTTGCCTGTTGCCGTGCATGTTGCCTTGCCTGTTGCCGTGCATGTCGTCGTGCATGTTGCCTTGCTTGTTGCCGTGCATGTTGCCTTGCCTGTTGCCTTGCCTGTTGTCGTGCATGTTGCCTTGCCTGTTGCCGTGCATGTCGTCGTGCATGTTGCCTTGCCTGTTGCCGTGCATGTTGCCTTGCCTGTTGCCTTGCCTGTTGCCTTGCCTGTTGCCGTGCATGTTGCCTTGCCTGTTGCCTTGCCTGTTGCCTTGCCTGTTGCCTTGCCTGTTGTCGTGCATGTTGCCTTGCCTGTTGCCTTGCCTGTTGCCTTGCCTGTTGCCTTGCCTGTTGTCGTGCATGTTGCCTTGCCTGTTGTCGTGCATGTCGTCGTGCATGTTGCCTTGCCTGTTGCCGTGCATGTTGCCTTGCCTGTTGCCTTGCCTGTTGCCGTGCATGTTGCCTTGCCTGTTGCCTTGCCTTTTGCCTTGCCTGTTGCCTTGCCTGTTGCCTTGCCTGTTGTCGTGCATGTTGCCTTGCCTGTTGCCTTGCCTGTTGCCTTGCCTGTTGTCGTGCATGTTTCTCGCTTATTCTGTCATTTTTTAATTTGATTTGTTCAATATAAAAATGTAACCTATACATACATCAAATGTGAACACAAAGTACATTAAGATATCGCTGATTGATTACACCTTACAGAGGTAATGACAACGAACCTAATTAGCTACGTCGGTGACCGCTCTACGCTTCAGATGCCATAGCGTGACTGCAGCGATACAACCCCGGCAACCACCTGAATTACCGCTGCTATTCTTAAATATTTAAAGTGATTGCCATGGCAACTAATACTACGATTGTTATTTTCCGTGTCTGATGAAAAACGAATTGAATCTGTCTGATAATTTGAACGGCAACTCTTCGGTTGCTGCAAGTTTTGGTGTTTTCACAATTGTAAAATCTCTCATGAAAAAAAATTATAGCGAGATGACATACATGATATTTTCTCTACAAAAACAAAATATCTAAATCAACTTGTTGTCACATTTACATTCAGTGCACCACGCTATTAAAAATTACAAACGGCATTGCCACAATTAAATTAAATTACATGCATCTAAAACAATATTTTGAACACTCATTTACTAACATGAGCATAATAACGAACACGTCTGATAAAATGTCAAATGGTATATATATATACATGACATCTGACGAAACATTTCTTTCCTATTTAGGAGGTATTCACAACAATGACTTAATAAATGTTATAGATATAAATGATATTGAAAGTAATTAACCTCAACTAATACGTCGCAGATCTTATTATGGCTTTGATAAATTGAGCAAATTTGCACAGAGAAACACGACATGCTTTAATATATTAAGCACATATATTTATATATATATTTAATATTTAAATTTAAAGTCACATGTTTACAAGAGATTGGAAAGCAGAAAAAGATGATTTCTCGTAACTTGTTTGCATGTTACTGTTTAGTACAAGGTAAAACCTGCAGCGACAAAGGACGGCTGGTGATATATGTTGACAATAAATATAGATCCGAAGTCAAATTAAATCTAAACTGGGAAGGTTTGATAGTCGAAATAAATGGTGGTAGGTAAAGTCATCCCCCAGGCATTACGCCTTAGGAAGCCATGAAGGCTTATATGGCCAGTGCTTAAACCTGGTTTCTGTAGTGCGAAGCAACTTAAAGTGCAGTTATACTGACTCTCCTGGACGGGACACTAGTCCATCGCAGGTACCTTCCAAACAGTGTTTGTACTCATTTGCAGCTGAGTAGACTGAGGCAAAGTAGGGTAAACGAAATTGCCTAAGCTTCGAAAACGAACCGTGCCCAGTGTGGGTCTTGAACTCACAACCCTCGAATTTAGAGTCCAACACCTTAACCACTAGGCCACGGCTGCCCCCCACTCCAAGACAATGACGATGTAATGACAACTTCACTGCTTTTATAAATGAATAGACACCGATTATATCATCTTTGGAAAACAATTGTAATAATATTATTGCATGGGATTTTAATATAAACTTGATCAAAATAAATGAAAATGATACATAGAGTAACTTCTTTGACAGTTTATGTGTTCATCATCACCGAGAAATACTTTCTCTCAGAAGTCGACGGCCCGAGATCGGCCACGGCCCTGACTACCAGCTTCCCCGTTCCCACAGCCCTCGCCCAACCGCTGTTGAATGGCGTTCGCTGAAGGGCCCGAGCCTGAGGAACGCAGAGAAAGGGGAACTCCCCGGGCTCGATGAGACTTCGTCCGCTACCAGAGACTACCACAGACGGACGTGGAAGTGACGACTTTTCGCTCGAGCCTACCGGCGACTCTTCGCTTTTTACGGTTACTGGCTCGCTTTCGGCTCGCCTACTCGGCCGAAGCACAACCACACCGCCATGGGCACCGCCACCCCAATGGCGGCCTACATCGCATCTAACCCCCCAAGGGGGAAGTACTGGCAACCAAGCTACGAGGCGCTCTCGCGCTCGTGAAGTTTTCCGTTCCCCTTCGGAGGTGGAGAATCGGTGCAAGCACGTCAAGTCCCCTTCGCCGCTTCCCCGGCATAAACTACACAGACATGACCATGACCCCGTGCCTGCTAGCTCCCTTCGGTGACGTTGTGTTTGTCGTAATAGACGGGGTTGCCGCCAGCCCGGCCCCCCACGACTCATGTTGTAGTCTCCTGTGGGAGACCACAATTTTTTTTTACGTTTATAGCCAGTGTCATGAGTCACAGGCCCTTCCCTTAAAGGAAACGGGCCTTGTGTCCAGCCTTGCGACTGGACACGTCCGACCAGTTGCCCGTTCCTGCCGGGTTGTCACGAGACTACGACCACCCGGCGAGCCGCTTATTTAACCCACAGGTGGGGACCGGTTATCGGGCTCCTTGTGCTGGAACCGCGCCTACCCGCGGGCCGGAACTCCTCCCGTGATGAGATCCAACCACCCCATTTCACCTATTGGATGGGGTGCGGTCAGCGGGCTCCTAGTGATAGAGCCGCGCCTCATCGGGGGCCGACACTCCTCCCGCGTTGGGTCACCTCGCCCAACGGCGCCCAACGGCGCCCAACGTCACCGTCTTATTTAACCCATAAGTGGGATCTGGTTAGCGGGTTCCTAGTGTTGGAACCACGCCTCTCGGGGGCCAGCACCCCCGCCATCTTACCCCACTCATTTTTGTTGGTGAATTTTCGTTGTGGCGGTAAGCATGGGGTAAGCATGGGGTGGCTCTTTTGTTTACCGATGAGAGCCCACGCCGTGCCAGAACAATGGGGACTAACATCCTCGACCTACCACCTCTTGGTTGGGATCCACGGGCACCACGACGAGGTGCGATGGTTTACCGATGAGAGCCCACGCCGTGCCAGAACAATGGGGACTAACATCCTCGGCCTACCACCTCTTGGTTAGGATCCACGGGCACCACGACGAGGTGCGATGGTTGTCTAGGAGAGGCAGAGGCTATGTCCCATCGTATATCGTCCCCCCTGACCTCGTGTAAGACCGACTCACTCTAGGAATCCCCTCCACAGGGATTCCGAGCCGGTCAGCCGGGTGGAAACGATGGAAGGATTTAGTCATGAAGGTAGCCGTCCCCTCTGACTCACCCTTGACGCGTACCTTACCTACGGCAGACTACTCATCTCTCCGTCCAGGTCGTCATTGCATTACGGCGACCTGGATTTGCGCATCACCAGTTCATTTGCCGAGGCATTTGGCTACCTAAGAGAATCATAGTTACTTTATTTAATATCACACAGCCTTTACCCGCAAATTACTCTTCCTACTAGATTCTCCAGAACATATCGTAGTTTAATAGATAATTTGTTCTGTAAACTTAACAAATTTATACTTGAGAGCACTGAAGCGGTACTACTCAAAACATTTTCTGATCACCAGCCGTATTTTATATCGATAAACGTTTCATTTACAATAAGCTAAATAAATGAAAATGCAAATGCAAATTTAAATTATGACTTATGACGAAATGTTACGGGCAAAAACAAGCACAGCCAATTAAACTGGTGAAATGTATAATAAATATAAAAATACAAACATAAAAAATCATTGTGGATTACTCAAGGATTGCTCAAATCAATTCGATATTGAGACAAACTTTATAAATAATTAAAGTTGACACACCCTAATTCATCAAATTATGAAACTACTAATATTAACTTAATATTAAAGAAGAATATTCGCGAAGCATAATATTAAAGAAAAATATTCGCGAAGCCAAACAAGTGTATTTTGAACAGAGATTTAATCGATTCAGAAATTAATTTCTTTCAAAAACCCGTACAAATCAAAGACTTCCATCATTTGTGATAGAAAATAGAACACAAATAACTGATAGTAAACCACTGGCGTGATATTATTGATTGTAGATGCTTGTGTCTTAGTAACTCTTATAGGTGCATAGGCCCAAAACCACGACTTGTGTTTTCCTTTAAAGTCGTGAAACGATTCGAAAGATTGAAAATAGAAATAACGTAAAATAGAAACATGTAAGTGACCAGCATGTTGTGTTACACTGCCACAGTGGTCAGCATGTTGTGTTACACTGCCACAGTGGTCAGCATGTTGTGTTACACTGCCACAGTGGTCAGCATGTTGTGTTACACTGCCACAGTGGTCAGCATGTTGTGTTACACTGCCACAGTGGTCAGCATTTTGTGTTGCACTGCCACAGTGGTCAGCATGTTGTGTTGCACTGCCACAGTGGTCAGCATGTCGTGTTACACTGCCACAGTGGTCAGCATGTTGTGTTACACTGTCACAGTGGTCAGCATGTTGTGTTGCACTGCCAAAGTGGTCAGCATGTTGTGTTGCACTGCCACAGTGGTCAGCATGGTGTGTTGCACTGTCACAGTGGTCAGCATGTTGTGTTACACTGCCACAGTGGTCAGCATGTTGTGTTACACTGCCATAGTGGTCAGCATGTTGTGTTACGCTGCCACACACCCTGAGTCCGGCGGAGGCCGTGTGTTATCTTAACACGCAAACACACCTTGTGAAAGAGCTCTTTCGGAAATGTAACACCATATTGTTGGAATCAATACCACTGTCTCATGTACGTGTAGGAAATAATCCAGTAGATTGTTTTGTCAAATAGACAAACATAGCTTACACAAGTTTGCATTGTAACGTGTCTGCAAGATCCTGTGGGAGTCATTTTATTGATGCCTTAATCGTTAAGTGCTTCGCCCTAGAGAAATTCAACTCATAAAGTGCTACCCGCGGGAAATATCTGGAGTGAGAACAGAGAGCTACACAACTTCTTGTGAATGTCTAAGGTGGCCGATTAATCTTTGGGGGGTCCCGTGCATTTAAAAAAAATATCTGACAGCAAAAGCTACGTCCCCTGCAAAATTAACAAAACTGCTATCAAAAGCCAAATTGTATCCACAAGAAGTAATGCCATTTCAGTAAAAAGAAAGTTGGCCGTAATGTTAATGTATTATTCATCTCTATATACTTATCTAATGGAATGCTTGACAAAAAGTCAGGGTTTGCTATTTTAAAATCACAAGAGTTCCGAAGAAAATGTCTCACACACGTTGTCCGTCGGGGGCTCCACTGGTTGTACGTTCAATTTATATTGTGTATGGTTCTTGTTAATTTTCTTTTACAAAAGAATGTATAAGTTGTGTGTATTATTTGCATAAAGGACGTAGTTTCAATTGACAGTATAACTTTTGTGTTGATTTCATATTACGACTACGATGCGCAGACAAGTGCAGTTTGCTTGTTTTCAAGGCAGCCGCCTAACTTAAAGGCCAAAATATACGAGCCATTATTTGCCAGAATGATCGGCCGACACGGTGTCGCGGGGTATCCCGGTGAAAGAATCGGTCGTTTAGACACCCCGAGAGACCGATTAGAGAGGCCAATTTGTGGCTATAATATTAGTCGTTCGAATTTGAGCCTGATCCAATTCCAACGACAGTCGGTTCAATTTTGAAAAAGTAGCCAATCAGCCGAACAATAGCTGTTGCACCATGTCATGACCTTTCATAAAAACTCAAGTGAGGATTTGTGCCTGTCAATCGGTCGCACTCACAGTGCCTAGACACGATGGTCGTCTAAACGTATACAATAATTAGCTACGCGTTGTTATCCGACACGGTGTCGCCCGACTAATTGGGGAACAAAATTAATCATTCGTACAAACCGGTGTTTTTTTTACGAAAACGGTACCTGTCCCATGTAAGCCGGCACTTAAGTGTGACATATCGTAGACGGTGTGAACGGTGTATTTGATGCAGACCGTTTGTTATTTTGGTGGACTAACTTTTTATGTTGAGTGAAAATGCGCCTTAATTATTAAACTTGGTTTACATTAAGCGTGCGCTAACTGGGACTCAAATAGTATGTACTTGTGTTTGGTAGCGATCAACAGCAACCGAGGCCGAGAATTTATCATATGCTTCACCGAGAACCGAATCCTCGTTGAGGAGCCAATCATCCGCATCTTCGTGACGTCATCGAGCAAGTTCAACGTCGACGTCAACATCAGTGTGCCGCTGAAGTGGCAACAATACCCGGCGACGAGACATGATCTCAAGCCCGGAGAGATGGTCGTCAAGGAATACCCGTATCAGATGCATTTGACCGGAACAGGGTTCGGCGTCAAAGGTCAGTGGTACTACTTCCGTGGTATCCGATTATTTTGCAATCACGATATTACGCCACCTCTTTTTGTTTTAGGTTTCCGCGTAAACATCTAGTCATAGTTTCCGGCGTTTAGCTTTCTAACATTTATGTTGTTTTTAATTTCTGTAGAACCCCCGCTTTACTAAGCCCCATGTTTAACTCTGAGCACACATTTTGTATAATTTCAAACCCTCTTTCGGTACATCGTGAACCAGTCCTTGCACTGGAGGAATACTAGCAGAATACTCGTTCCAGTTGTGCAACGCCGATTATTGTCTTATTGATGAGGTTTTAATTAAAAATTATTGTTCTGAATTTATTATGAAACGCTAGACTTCTTTGCAGTTTCTAAATGTGTTTGCTATAGTTAGCAACAGACAAATCTGGTAGTAAAAAAAAAACTTTAAAGTTGTATCGGTAGAACAGTAAATACAATGAAAACCATTGCACTGCATCGATGGTTGGCAGCTACCCGTCGGCCTACCGTCGGCCTACCGTCGGCCTAGCGTCGGCCTACCGTCGGTCTACCGTCGGCCTAGCGTCGGCCTACCGTCGGCCTACCGTCGGCCTAGCGTCGGCCTACCGTCGGCATACCGTCGGTTTTTTATATGCCAGATGTCCACCAAAAGTGTTGCCAACTGTTGGTGGGGAACACACACGTAACGACTACATTTCAGTTATCAACTAAAAAAGTAGTCGCCAACATGTTGGCAACTTAAGAATCGGTTGTGTAAGGTTGGCTTTATCAATCTCTAACAATATTGTCAGCCTAACAACACAAATATAATTAGGTTAAGCAAATAATTTGCGTTGGCATTGTAGATTCACAAATTTGTATTCAATATATAATCAAAGTGCACGTATACAGGCTGTACATTGTTATCATTTCTAATTCTCTATTCATTATAATTCATGTTTAATTCACATATGTAATGCATTAACAAAAGATAAATTATGACAATGGAAAAATATTTGCTTTTATTTTAAAAATTCCAACAAAGCATACGTAAATAAAGCCAAATGTGAAACCATCCTTATCTACAGCGTTGTCATGGTGATTATCATTATATGATCTTTGTCACAATCTCAAACCCTTGCCTTTAAAAAAACAATATAATATATATTATACACAGAAAAGTACGCTGATGGCTTCATAGGTCCATTAACTTTGCTACAAGTATAATTATGTTTTCAATTATGTATTGAAGGCACGTAACTAAAAAATATAGTCAACGTTACAAACAAAATTGGAAATAACCGGAAAATAAATTCAATTGGACAAGGAGGTGGCCAGCAGGTGAGGAGTGTTGTCGTAGTTAATACTATTCGAACCGGAGAAAAGGAATTAGCTGCGGACCTGAAAAGTCTTCGATCTCAGCTTACTAACTCATAATTATTATTTTCTTGGTCATCATTTCAACGTCTCGTCAAAGTATGAAAGTTCTTTATAGCTGATTGCAGCTTACATCTTTGATCCACATACTTTATTTCATAATTACTATCGATGTATAATTGACAACATCTACAGCACGAAACCCACTACACTAACGATAACTGGTTTGGGATAACTTTTAAATGATACGTTATCTTGTTCAGTCATTTTGGGTCATGAGCCCATGGGTTCCGTTAAACGAACAATCAGACACGAGTGTGCAAGTTAGCAAGGCGTCATGAGATGAGGTTTTTGGGCCAACAGCTCAGGAAGGGTTTTTTGACAGGTAAAGGTGGATAATAAAATGCCACGTACAACTCTAGTAGCATACGCATTTCAGGAAGGTTTGCCAAGAGAAAATGCGAAATTATTGGTGTTATTCTGGGGAATATGAAGAAAGTGAGTTATGGAACCCGGTAAAATCAGGGTACTACGCTGTAAATATGTATTTCCATAGTCAGGGTCGAATATCTAGCATCATCAATAAGGACCAGACATCGCTAACCCGTAACTCGCAACAAAATTGCACAAAAATAACTTAATTTAAAAGCCAAAAACAAACGCTATTAAATACAATTCTTGGACGCGATAAATCAGCATATGTGAGGTAAATTTGTCTTTTATTCCACTAGTGTCAAATGCATGTACATTAACCGAAGTGTGATTAGCATGCATTTCTAACCTACCTACCTATCTATCCCGTTGGGGCCCATTGGGCTGAAATGCACTTTCTCCCGCTCGCTATGTCTATAACCACTTATTTGACTTCGTTCCAACACAACACTACCCCAGTTTTCGTCTTCGGGCCACCCACATTCCGTTTGCCTTCACATGTTAGTAGCGTAATGCAGTGGCTGACTTCCTTCATTCTTAGGACGTATCCGATCTAATTCTTATTCTAACTTCTGTGTTTACCTTCTTTACCTTTTAGTCTTAATCGAAATAACTTCATTTGAAACTACGCGTTGTCATTTGCAGGGTTGGCATGTAACGAAGTAAAAGTACTTCGTTACAATACTTGAGTAGTTATTTTAAGTAATTGGCGTGTAACGAAGTAGAATTTTTACTAAATACTTTTACTTGTAACGAAGTAGTTTTATCTAAAGTAACGCGAGTTTTTACTCCGTTACTTTTATTTACTTCGCAATATATTTTCGTTAATTTTTTGGGCGAAACTGCTGGCGCTGCTGCGGGTGGCGCTCCACCGTCAACGACATTTCAAAAACTGTTCATAGTCGCCAGGCCAAAAGCTATTAATATCATTCAATCGCATGCCAGTTAGCGATCATATTTGCATGCATACTTCTCTTCGGGAAATCGACGCAACCGCTGTTTTATATCAACGTCAGTGAACGAAGTCTGCCAAATATTGGCATAGGTCAGGTCAAGGCCGTTGACATGAAATGTCACTTCGAGTACACAACGCTTGAACGCCATCTCTAACTACGATGCAAATGTCTCCGTTGCACCATATAAAATATGAATAAGTAAGTTTCCAATACGTATTATAAATATTAAAATTTGCAATTTTGACAATGCATTGATAATCCCCATACGCTGAAACAGTTCTGATATTCGTGAGTTTAAAAACAAGGTTGACACATATATCAGAAGGGCGGGTTATAAGTAGGTGAACATTGTTGGACTCTCGATAAGCCAATGGCTTCCTTGTCCACTTGCCATCTGGGCCTTTGGCTTGGATGGCAAATCTTGTTAAATCTTGTTAAATCGTGGATCTAAAACGAGAACCGATTTTCGCCCATTGGCATTGTCAGCAACGCCAATTAACGGCGTTACCGGCTTACGTCAACATTACACCGCATTTTAGTTTCACGAATAAAATTCATATTGAGATGTTTAATAAATTCATAATAATGATTACTCTGCAGAACTACACAGGAAAGAATTGATACTCTGCCATTTGGCAGCATCCTTTTCCAGCAATGGCTTATTCAAGCTGACCCATAAATAATATCAAAGACAGGGACAGGGGCCCTGTCAGGGCACTTTTAATTGCAATTAGCAACAGCATTCCTCTGTTGCACTGGTCTGTCTTATGATCATTTCTAACCCCAGCTGGTACCAGGTAACCAACACAGCTAGCTGCTAAAGCGTGTTGTTTCAATGTTTGTGTGAGCTGATAAGACATGTCTGGGAAGACATGAGAAGGTGGGGGTCCACAAGTCAGATGGTTTCATCAGCTAGGCATCAAATGTCTTTGTTAATTTTACTATGGGCAGTGCTAGGTTGTATTACCTCTGACCAGTTTCCCTGAGAGGCTACTACTAGTACTGGACTGACACTCTACCTACTCAGATACAATCACACGTGCGTATACATATCCTGTTGTACAATCTAGCTCCTCCCATACCCCAGTGGAACAGGTCGATAAAAGACGAATTCTGCCTCATCATTAACTAAGTTCTGTATTTAACTGAAATTGTTTGATGTTGTGAGCTCTCATTAAAGATAATGTAATTTTCCAAGCATCCAAGTGAACACCGTGTTGAAGGGTGGCGGACCGATTGACCAGCTAAGGCTGTCTGGGAGCACACTGTTATAGGCAGAGTGGTTGCAAAACAGTTGTCAGATGCAAGTTGTGTAATTTATATAATATTTCTCATGATTTTGTTGTTATTTCTAAGTGTTGTACTTTTACTTCTACCTTTACTTCAAGTACTTTTGAAAAGTAGTTTTACTTTTTACTCAAGTACTTTTTTACAAAGTAATTTTACTTTTACTCAAGTAGTTTTTAGGTGAATTACTTTTATTTTACTCAAGTACAAAATTAAAGTAATTCAGTCAACCCTGGCTCATTTGTTAACTTTTAGTATCATTTTAGTTTTAATCGGATTAACTTCACTTGAAACTACGTGTTGTCAATTGTTAACTTTTAGTATCCTCACTAAACATTTGGGTAGACATGTGTCCAGCTTCCGAATATCACTTTCATTTACCCACCCATAATTATAACAACACAGAATCATCTCCTACACTATAATTAACCAGCCTACCCGTTGTTCGCAGGAATCCACATCCAGTCGTCTGGAGACGTGACGGTGCAAGGAGCGAGCATCAACGACCTCTCGACGGACGCCTTCCTCGCTCTGCCCACGCACGTCCTCAGCGTTGACTACTATACCATGAGCTACATCTACAAGAACGAGTCGACGCATTTGCAGGGCCCCACACAATTCGCCATCGTCGGTGTGTTTGACGTGACGCGGGTCATAATAACGTTCCCGCGCGAAAACATGCACCTCAAGTCGTCCGTGGGGAGTTTGACGGATGGCCGAGTACTGCGCGTCATGATCGACCGCTTCCAGACGTTCCAGGTTGGTACCCAAGCACACAGGCGTGCACACTTGTTGTTTATTGGCCTCGACAAAAAAAACTGCGTGAGCGTTTAGTAAATAAAATGATGCAAAACATTTGTCTGGGAAAACGCAGTTATTTATGTCTATTAAGTTCCTCGCAATTTCCAAACAATCGCTATTGTGGTCAAAAACGTAACATTCAAAGGCCAGCTATTGTTTCCTTTAAAAACCTCTCTGTCTTTTTCTAAATAAAAGCATTGTATAAATGCAACATGAAGAGCGAAACAGATATGTGCCAAACACAAATATTCCAGTACAATGACAATACTGATTTGAACGTCTCCGATAATATGTGATGTTTTGCTTAAACAAGACAAATGAAACGAAAGGTTCAAATACATTCATAAACTTGTTAATCGTTCTTATCTATAATGAATATACGAATGTGTCCGATATTATAAGAACTGTCGCCAAAACAGAAAAAATCAGTCAAAGGTTCATAAAAGTTCTGATCAATATGTATATATGGTGGTCTAACGTGTAGCAATTCTCAATCGTTTTCGTTTTATAATCCTTACAAAATCATGGCCACGTCACGGATTTGATGTAATCACCAGCTGGTCTCGCAATGCCTTTTTTCTCAGAGCACAGCATAAAGAATTATCAATCAAACTTTATTTCAGACAAAAGAAATATACATTATGTGCCCATTAACACGAATACTAATTGCTTAGTACGTTAGCCTACTGCTTATGTTGGTTAAATAAGTTGCTGTAAGTTAAATTCAAGTTTAATAACTCCGGCATGCTTGTGGAATAAATTGAACTGTTGAGCTCCACACCGAGCGATAGTTTTGCCATTATATACTCATTCCATGGTCAGTTGCTCACGTTTGCGTGGACACAACAAAAACATATCATTATGTTTACTCGCCCGAGAACAACTCTGGCAAATTGAAGGTGCATTTCTATCAATAAGTAAATACGTCCTAGTATTACTGTCCGTTGATTAAATCGTATCGACGTGTCTGACTCTAGGGCATCGGTGCTCTTATGTATTCCACTGATCTTCTGGCGTAAGGGCAACAATACGTCGTGTTTACTGTATACGGGCCAACATATCACCGCCTAGACCTGCCAACATATCACCGCCTAGACCTGCCAACTCTGACTAATCAGGCTCAGTGCCACTGATTTCCGGACATTTCTTTCGCCTACAGATTTGAGCCTATTAACAGTATGGTTACTGGTTATTAGTATTGTTTCTTTTGGTTATTAATTCGCTTTTGGAATCCGTTAGTATCAATCTGGATTTTAATGTATCAAGTGAAACAAAGGTTTGGTGTGTTATTGTTGCTTAAACACGACAACTACCAGCTAAAGACGATTGATTATATAGTTTTGATCCACGCCAGACAACAATATTACAATGTCTGGACGTGGAGGGCATAGTATCCCACGCACCGTGTTCAGTTATATTTGGTTTCATTCACCCAAAAACGTGCGCATCAACTAGCATCTCATTCTTATCTGGTTGGAACAGTACAACGGTAATTGTCATTTAATTTATTTGAAATGTAAGTATTTAAATTGATATAACTCGGGCGAATGAATGTCACACGTAATGATAGCAGCGGTGTAGACAACGAGCGGTGTAGACAACGGTGTAGACAGCGGTGTAGACAGCGGTGTAGACAACGGTGTAGACAACGGTGTAGACAACGGTGTAGACAACGGTGTAGACAACGGTGTAGACAGCGGTGTAGACAGCGGTGTAGACAACGGTGTAGACAACGGTGTAGACAGCGGTGTAGACAGCGGTGTAGACAACGGTGTAGACAACGGTGTAGACAGCGGTGTAGACAGCGGTGTAGACAACGGTGTAGACAACGGTGTAGACAACGGTGTAGACAACGGTGTAGACAGCGGTGTAGACAGCGGTGTAGACAACGGTGTAGACAACGGTGTAGACAACGGTGTAGACAACGCGAAGGCTACTGAAAGATCCATATTACGCTGTATTTTACCATAACAGTGATGACTTAACCACCCAATAATAACGAGATACCTAAATAATTTATATCGGTCGGTCGGTCGGTCGGTCGGTCGGTCGGTCGGTCGGTCGGTCGGTCGGTCGGTCGGTCGGTCGGTCGGTCGGTCGGTCGGTCGGTCGGTCGGTCGGTCGGTCGGTCGGTCGGTCGGTCGGTCGGTCGGTCGGTCGGTCGGTCGGTCGGTCGGTCGGTCGGTCGGTCGGTCGGTCGGTCGGTCGGTCGGTCGGTCGGTCGGTCGGTCGGTCGGTCGGTCGGTCGGTCGGTCGGTCGGTCGGTCGGTCGGTCGGTCGGTCGGTCGGTCGGTCGGTCGGTCGGTCGGTCGGTCGGTCGGTCGGTCGGTCGGTCGGTCGGTCGGTCGGTCGGTCGGTCGGTCGGTCGGTCGGTCGGTCGGTCGGTCGGTCGGTCGGTCGGTCGGTCGGTCGGTCGGTCGGTCGGTCGGTCGGTCGGTCGGTCGGTCGGTCGGTCGGTCGGTCGGTCGGTCGGTCGGTCGGTCGGTCGGTCGGTCGGTGATTATCATGTGAACTTCTTCCAGTGTGTAAACAAACCACAAGAAAGCATCCCTTTACAACTTTTTATTTTATTGGTAATTATCAATTGAAAAAATTATTTTCACAAATTTAAACCGAAGCCTCCATAGAGTAGCAAGGCTGCCCGGTTGAGTAGTCCAGACAGACGTTTTCTGAAATGTTCTACCCGTATATCAATAACCGTTCATCCACCTTTCGTGTTTGCCAGATCCAGAGCAACGACGACCTGACGGGAACACGCGTCCAATCAGACAAGCCGCTGTCCGTGTTCTCCGGCACTGTTTGGACGAGCGTCTCGGCGGAGTACATGGGCGACCACATGGTGGAACACCTGCCACCCGTCCACAGCTGGGGCAGTGAGTTCTTCACGGTGCCTGTCGCCAACAGATCCAGTGGCGACATGTTCCGAGTGCTCGGTACGGTTCTTGCCCTGTAATGAAATGTTCCAAGTTGATGTACGATTGTTCTTGGTTAACTGATACGGAGCTAGTTGGGAGTTTCGTTTAATTAAAATGCCCACATTATCTAAATGTTTACCGTCAGAAATTGTATAAAAGTTAGTGTAACAGATAAATAAATAATCCTTTGAAAAACGTTAAATCTAACCTTTGGATATGAATATTTATTGGTCTTTAATTCCGGTCTCTATACGTTCTACAACTAGCATATTTTAAATCGCTCCAAATTAAGTAATTTCGAAAATATCGAAAGGTGAAAGATCACCCTAATAACATGTTTCGTATGGAGATTATTTTCATCCTAACAAGATATTATAAATACTAATAAATTATTTTTATCCTAACAAGATATTATAAATACTAATAAATTATTTTTATCCTAACAAGATATTATAAAAACTAATAAATTCAGCTCTGCAATGTGGAAATAATTGTACATTCCCTTTAAAACTGCTTCCTCAACTGATTCAGCCTATTGCAAATCCAGTTCATTGGTGTCCTAAAGTGTAGTGTGTGAATAGTTTATGTAACATCCGCAGTCGATTTAATAAAAAATACCTATTTTTTTCAAATCATCGAAAGAATTTACTTTAGTCGTTAGATTTGGTAAGAATCAGAATAGTAGATATCCAAAATGGTAAACACTGTGTTGGTCAATGCTGGTCATGCGCATGACTTCCATCCTCTCGCTGGTCACATGACACAGTTACGAAATTTCACCAAGGAAGACAATCGTGATTTTTCAGTATTTCGATTTTCACTTCAGTAAATGCTTGAACAAGCATTAACTAATTTAATAGTTTGTCTGATGATTTCGGTCGGTCGGTCGGTCGGTCGGTCGGTCGGTCGGTCGGTCGGTCGGTCGGTCGGTCGGTCGGTCGGTCGGTCGGTCGGTCGGTCGGTCGGTCGGTCGGTCGGTCGGTCGGTCGGTCGGTCGGTCGGTCGGTCGGTCGGTCGGTCGGTCGGTCGGTCGGTCGGTCGGTCGGTCGGTCGGTCGGTCGGTCGGTCGGTCGGTCGGTCGGTCGGTCGGTCGGTCGGTCGGTCGGTCGGTCGGTCGGTCGGTCGGTCGGTCGGTCGGTCGGTCGGTCGGTCGGTCGGTCGGTCGGTCGGTCGGTCGGTCGGTCGGTCGGTCGGTCGGTCGGTCGGTCGGTCGGTCGGTCGGTCGGTCGGTCGGTCGGTCGGTCGGTCGGTCGGTCGGTCGGTCGGTCGGTCGGTCGGTCGGTCGGTCGGTCGGATTTCACAAAAACTGCATACAAAAGTTGCACAAACGAGCTAGCATGTTGCGGTGGATAATAGGTAGGTTTGGGTTTTCGCAATCTTAATTTGAAATGAGACTAGCAAAAAGCGAATTGATTAAGCACCTTTAAATGTCAAATTCACAACCAAAACGGATAATTAAAAATATTTTAGTCAAACTAACTAGGTCGACATGGTCACATATACATCGGATCATTTTAGTTGCATATTGTATACATTGCATTACCCCCTACCCCGCCCCCCCCCCCCTCGCTGGTACATACGTCACTGGTATGTTTTGTTTTTTAAGGGAACGGTGTAATAATATTATGTTTGTCTGTAAAATGTAATCCTATTAACAGTCATAATATTATTATAATACTTCTGAATACTGGGATATGTGAAGCTGCGTATTTGTGTACTTGTGTACTTGTGTACACTAATGCAATTCGTGTGAACGTATTTATATTATGCAGAAATTCGGCGAAAATATTCTGTGTTCTCTAAAAAAATCAGCAAGTTGGTTTCTGCGTCGCTGCACGAAACGATGTCGTCGCCTAGTTGTTAAGACGTATGAATGAGTGGATGGGATTCCTCCAAAATTACTAATGGAAACAGTAGATCAAATCAGTATACCACTTGCAAGAGTATTCAACTTGTCATTAAAAGAGGGAGTTGTTCCGTTTGAATGGAAAGAAGCAAACATCATACCATTATTTAAAAAGGGTTCGAGAAATAAGTCAGAGAATTACAGACCAGTGAGTTTAACGTCAGTGATTTGTAAATTATTAGAAAGGTTAATTAAAGACCATATGGTGGACTTCCTCGTTAAGCATAAATTATTAAATTCATCTCAACATGGATTCCTTAAAGCGAGGTCATGCTTAACAAATATGTTATTTTTTTTGGAAGAAATCACTAAGTGGATAGACGTGGGATCGCCAGTAGATATTATCTACTTAGATTTTCAGAAAGCTTTTGACAAAGTGCCACATCAAAGATTACTACTTAAGTTAAAAGCCCATGGTATCGGGGATGGCATAACTGACTGGATAGAACAATGGCTGACTGATAGAAGACAACGAGTTGTAGTAGATGGAGAAGTTTCAAATTGGAAATCGGTTTTGAGTGGGGTACCTCAAGGATCAGTATTAGGACCTATATTATTCTTAATTTATATCAATGACTTGGACGACAGTATAACAAGTAACGTACTGAAATTTGCGGATGACACAAAACTGTTTAGAAAGGTTAATACTGATGGTGATAAACAACATTTACAAAACGATCTAGACAGATTAGTGAAATGGTCTGAGAAATGGCAGATGCTGTTCAATTTTGAGAAATGTAAATGCCTACATACAGGACATGGGAATTTGAATGTAAACTATAAAATGGGAGATACTGTTCTGGGTACTACTGTAAAAGAAAAGGACTTAGGACTTACAATAAGCGCTGATATGAAAGTTTCAGAGCAGTGTGGTATTGCAGCTTCAAAGGGTAATCAAATTCTTGGATTGATTAGAAGAAACATAGCATACAAGGGAAAAAAGTTAATTATACCTCTTCATAAAGCAATAGTTAGACCTCATTTAGAATACTGTATACAAGCATGGAGATCATATCGTAAGAAGGATATAGATACGCTTGAACGCATACAAAGGAGAGCAACTAAAATGATTCCAGAACTTAGAGACCTTAGTTATGAAGAACGCCTGAAAGAATGTGGTTTAACAACTCTGGAGACAAGGAGGTTAAGAGGAGATCAGATTGAAGTTTTTAAGACATTGAATGGGTATGAAAATATTGATAGCAATATGTTTTTCTCACTCAAGAAGGATAGCAGAACTAGAGGACATGAGGTAAAATTAGTAAAGGATCAATGTAGATTGGACATCAGGAAGCACTCGTTCTCACAGAGGACAATAAATGAATGGAACAAATTGTCAACAGATTGTGTAACTGCTAGCAGCGTGAATATGTTTAAAAACAAGGTTGACACATATCTCAGGAGGGCGGGTTATAAGTAGGTGAACATTGCTGGACTCTCGATAAGCCAATGGCTTCCTTGTCCACTTGCCATCTGGGCCTTTGGCTTGGATGGCAAATCTTGTTAAATCTTGTTAAATCTTGAATCGCAATCACGAGTCCACCCACTACGTGGATCGATGGTGCTTGAGTAGAACGGTTTGCTTGATCATAGCAGATTAACAGTGCAGTTTCGACGTCGGTATCTAGTCAAGTGTAATCTGTATGTTTACTTATGACATGGCATTGTCAAAATTAGGGACCTTAAAATATATTTTCAAGTTCTCTAGATCAATATTAGAACCTATAGCTTTTCGTATTGCCGAACCATCGGGCCTAAAATCATTCACAAAAACGAATACTTGTAAACGTAGTTTGTGTTACTTTAGGCGGTTTTCATTGTTGACGTCTCTCTCGGAAATGCTATATTAGAATTGAGCTACGTCATCGCTAATCGCGCCTTGTGGTTCCTTCATAGCTGGAGTTCGTTCCAGTACATTCTAGTTTCCGAAAAGGCTGTTACTTTATTCCCTAGAGTCGATAAACTTGCACTACAGCTTCTCATGTTCTCTAAATATTTAATTATGTTTGGCCTGACGTCAGAATCTACTGCGTAGTCGTTGATTAGACGATCAGCCAAACGATTATTGATTTCCGTTCCATTTTCAACGTAAGTCTACTGTGTGCTCAGAAAAGCTGCCTACATTTTCTGAAGTGTTTCCGCGTTGTCTGGGGAACCTGGACCGTGAAATCGTGGATGAGTTCCCCCTATACTCGATCTTTTGTTATTCACTGCAAAAACTTGATGTTTTGATGGTGTAACTTAGCGAATCCTCCTGGAACCCCGGCGAAAACTGAGTGTCAGAAATGTGTGACCCGTGACTCTGCTTAGTCAGTTGTTAATTAATTAAAAAATAATGAAAACATTATTTTACTGGATTGAATGCCCAAAACTTCTAAAGTAGGCTGCAACGAGAACATGTGCAATCGTCACAACTGCTATCGTGGTTCGCTGACGACAGGCGAGATATAATCAGAATTGTGACTGAAACCACCTCGCGATTCCCCCGGCGTCCCTGCGTCAGGACTTGTGTGGGTGATGGTTTGTAATGTAATTACGCCCCCGTTGGTGAAATATGACCTCACCAATACTCCCCTGGTCTATCAACAGAACTAATATCCTTGGCCTATGGTCCTGGGAGGAATTGGTTAAAGAGAGTGTTGGCAAGGTGTTTGCCTCGAACTACTGTCGACAACCGAACACGTTATTACAAAATCTGGTTCAATGCACAAATCCGCACTCTAATAAATATCGCATGTTCTGAAACCATTTTCTTGGAGGGAGGATTGAATGCAATTAAAAGTAGATGCGACGCATGAGGTTAACATGTAGCATGGTCTTGTACCGAGAGTTAATGCTGATTGACATCTGAGAAACAGGAGTGGATTCCAGGTTGACATATTTTTGTTGGTTGTAAAAAACTGTGCTGAGGTAGAACATATTGGTAGCACATGGTAGCACATTTTCCGCAAACAACTTAGCATATGCCAACTAAATCCGGTTTGAGAATCAGGAATGGCATAAGAGCACCGGGTCTGTTGTGACCATAGTCTTTCATCGGAGTCATTTCTTATCGTCGTGTTTGTACGGAGTAGCACAGGTAATCGTCGTGTTTGTACGCAGTAGCACAGGTAATCGTCGTGTTTGTACGGAGTAGCACAGGTAATCGGACAAGGCTATTTGTTCTACTGCGCCGCCATGTCGGACGGTTAGGGGACGCTATAAATCACACATGTATCAATTAATATAAAACCATTTTACTAAGAGATTACAATTGGTCAAATGTACACGCGTAAACCGAATTGGCATTCAAGGAAGCATTCAACGCCACGTGGTTTCGACGTTTTGCAGCTCACAAGAGCAACACAAAAGTGCGGGTTTTCGACCCGACAGAGAACCGTCGTACGATGATCGTAGCCTCCATCGACGAAGGCGAGTTCTTCGACTTCGAAGCACCGTCCGACCAAAGTCTTCACGTCATCGCCAGCACGGCCGTACTGGTCGCTGTACGTACCGTCCGTTCTCATCGACTGTTACACATGCACACTAGCACGCCTGTCTCCATTCAATTTGAAACGAATTTTATAAAATTACCCACGCGCGCGCACACGCAAGCGCACACACGCACGCACGTACACACACAAACACATTGGATTGGTGTGTGTGTGTGCGTGCGTGCGTGCGTGCGTGCGTGCGTGCGTGCGTGCGTGCGTGCGTGCGTGCGTGCCAACCAACCAGGGTGTCGGCTGTGGCTCTGATATTCGTGTTCTTCTTTCAGCAATACGCCAAGTCGTACGAGGCTGACGGCGTGCGACGGAACGACCCGTTTATGACGATCGTCCCGCCCGTCGAACAGTTCACCAACTACTACACGTTCTCGACGCTGACGACGCTGTTGCTGCACGTCAACGACGACTTCGACCACTACGTGAACCTCGTCATCCTGACAGAGCTGCTCGACGGCCTGCGCATCGACGGCCAGACGCTCGCCGCCAAACAGATGTTCCGCAACTGGACCTACCTGCCGCACTCCAACTACTCGCACGCCACCGTCAGCGTCCCGGTGGGCGTGCACACGATCTGGCATCACGAGACGACGGCCAACTTCTCGGCGACGCTCTACGGGCTCAAGTTCCAGGAGTCGTACGCGCACCCGCTCGGCCAGAACGTCAAGGTGATCCAGTATGCATGCACGCAGACCTTCATGCTCGCCGACGACGGCTTCGACAACGACTGCGACCAGCGGATGGACGAGGAGCTATGGAACGGCATAGACGACGACGGAGACGGCTTCATTGACGAGGACATCGCCACCTTCTGGAGGACGACCACCGTCGGCGACTCGGCCTCAACTGACGGTTGGTCGTTAGGGGCTTGGTCTGTCGGCCCGACCCCCGCTGGTGAATGGGGCGGAGGTGGGGGAAACGACAACGGCAGGGTGACGACGATGAAGCCATCGCTGCCACCAGACAGTTACCTAGTCACCGAGACCGCGACAACCGTCGACACGGGAGCCAGAGCAGGAGGAAGAGACTCCTCCGGCGGGAAGGGCGACGGCACGAGCGGCGGAGGCTCATCAGGTGGCGAGGATGGAGGCGGTTCCGGATTCTGGTTGGACGGGAAATGGGTTGACATTGGCAGTAACGGAAATGAGACAGGATTTTGGCTGAACGGGACGTGGGTCGAGACGAACTCAACTTCATCCAACAGCACTGGATTCTGGTGGCAAGGGAAGTGGATCACAATAACGGGGCCATCGGGATCGAAAGGAAATCCGGGTGGTGAAAGTGACGATCCGGGATTTTGGTGGAATGGTGAATGGATAAGTTTGAAAAATTCAACAACGACAAACAGTACCGGATTTTGGTTGAACGGGACATGGGTTGATCGCACATCCGGTAACGACACTGGATTTTGGTTTGAAGGGAAGTGGATCCCAATCAACGATTCTCCAGGGTCTAAACATGGATCTGGTGATGGGTCCGTTGATGGGTCTGATAATGGTAAACACGATGATGAGCGAGGATTTTGGTGGGAAGGTAAATGGATTAATTTAAGCAATTCCACTACTTCCAACAGTACTGGATTTTGGCTTAACGGAACTTGGGTCGACTTAGGTACCTCAAGCAACGGAACTGGCTTCTGGTTTGACGGAAAGTGGGTTCCGATAAATGGATCCGCTGGTTCTAACCCTGAAGATGACACCGGATCTGGGACATCCACTAAGGAAGACGGCGGAAACCCCGGGTTTTGGTGGAATGGAGAATGGATTGATCTGAACAATTCCACTAGTTCGAACAGCACCGGTTTTTGGTTGAATGGAACTTGGGTTGACTTAGATACTAGCAACGGAACTGGATTCTGGTTTCAGGGGAAATGGATTCCCATAACCAAGTCGACAAGTTCTGATCCGGAATCTGAGAACGGATCTGGCAAAAACAACGATGGAAACCCGGGATTTTGGTGGAATGGAGAATGGGTTGATCTGAACAATTCCACTACTTCCAACAGTACTGGATTTTGGCTCAACGGAACTTGGGTAGACTTAAGTTCGTCAAGCAACGGGACTGGCTTCTGGTTTGACGGAAAGTGGGTTCCGATAACTGGACACACTGGTTCTGACCATGAACCAGACACCGGATCGGGGACATCCACCAATGAAGACGGTGAAAACCCCGGATTTTGGTGGAATGGAGAATGGGTTGATTTGAACAATTCCACTACTTCCAACAGTACTGGATTCTGGCTTAACGGAACTTGGGTCGACTTAGGTTCATCAAGTAACGGAAATGGCTTCTGGTTTGATGGAAAGTGGATTCCAGTAACCATATATACCGGTTCTGATCCCGAATCAAACAACGGATCAAGGTCATCCACTAATGAAAATGATAAAAGCCCTGGATTTTGGTGGAACGGAAAATGGGTTAGCTTGAACAATTCCACTAATTCGAACAGCACCGGTTTTTGGTTGAACGGAACTTGGGTCGACTTAAGTTCGTCAAGCAACGAAACAGGATTCTGGTTTCAGGGGAAATGGATCCCGATAACAGATTCCGATCCAGAATTGGAGAATGGATCAGGCTCAAACACTGGATCAGGCTCAAATACCGACAGTCCAGGATTTTGGTGGAATGGAGAATGGATTGATTTGAACAATTCCACTACTTCGAATAGTACTGGATTTTGGCACAACGGAACTTGGGTCGACTTAGGTGCGTCAAGCAACGGAACTGGCTTCTGGTTTGACGGAAAGTGGATCCCGATTACAGGATCAGCCGACCCTGATCCAGAATATGAGAATGGATCAGGCAAAAATGACTACGGGAAGACTAATGAAGACGGTAGAAACCCAGGATTTTGGTGGAATGGAGAATGGATTGATCTGAACAATTCCACTAGTTCGAACAGCACAGGTTTTTGGTTGAATGGAACTTGGGTTGATTTAAGTAATAGAAACGAAACTGGATTCTGGTTTCAGGGAAAGTGGGTCCCGATAACCGGATCCACGGATCCTGATCCAGAATCTGATAGTGGATCAGGCAGAAATGACGACGGGAAGACTAATGAAGACGGTGGAAACCCAGGATTTTGGTGGAATGGAGAATGGATTGATCTGAACAATTCCACTAGTTCGAACAGCACAGGTTTTTGGTTAAACGGAACTTGGGTCGATTTAGATACCAGCAATGGAACTGGATTCTGGTTTGAAGGGAAATGGATACCCTTGACCGGATCCGGTTCTGATCCCAAATCAAACACCGGGTCAGGATCAACTACTAACGAACACGGTGGAAACCCAGGATTTTGGTGGAATGGAGAATGGGTTGATATGAACAATTCCAGTACTTCCAACAGTACTGGATTTTGGTTGAACGGAACATGGGTCGACCTTACTACTCGAAACGAAACTGGTTTCTGGTTTCAAGGGAAATGGATTCCAATAACCGGACCTGGTTCTGATAACGATTCAAACACCGGGTCAGGACCATCCACTAATGAAGACGGTGGAAACCCCGGATTTTGGTGGAATGGAGAATGGGTTGATCTGAACAATTCCACTACTTCCAACAGCACCGGTTTTTGGTTGGACGGAACATGGGTAGACTTAGATACTAGAAACGGAACTGGATTCTGGTTTCAGGGGAAATGGATCCCGATAACCGGATCCACAGGTTCAGAATCCGAATCTGACAACGGATCCGGCGCAAACACCAATGGAAACACCGGGTTTTGGTGGAATGGAGAATGGGTTGATATGAGCAATTCTACTACTTCCAACAGCACTGGGTTTTGGCTCAACGGAACTTGGGTCGACTTAAATACGACCAGTAACGGAACAGGATTCTGGTTTCAAGGAAAATGGATCCCGTTAGGCGGATCATCGGGACCAAAGCCTGGACATGGAGGCCAATCCGACACTGACAAAGACAATGATGTCGATAAAGGATTTTGGTGGAACGGAGAATGGATTAATCTGAGCAATTCTACTAGTTCGAACTCTACAGGATTTTATATTAATGGTACTTGGGTTGATTTGAGTACGAGTAACAAAACTGGATTCTGGTTAAATGGAAAATGGATTCCTATAAGTGATTCACCCGGATCTAACTCTGGATCTGGATCAGACACTGGCGATGGAGAGACAGATGACGACAGGGGTTTCTGGTGGAACGGAGAGTGGATTAGGTTGAATAATTCAACCTCTAACAGGACTGGAGTTTGGTTGAATGGTACCTGGGTAGATCTTAGTACACGCAATGAAACGGGATTCTGGTTTGAAGGAAAATGGATCCCCATAGGTGGATCAACCGGATCTAATCCTGAGTCCGGTTCCGGTACTGCGAATGATGGAGACAGCGGTGGGTCTGGATTTTGGTGGAACGGACAGTGGGTTCCTCTGGATAACTCCACCGGAAGTGGTGGAAATGAAACTGGATTCTGGGTAGGCGATAAATGGGTGTCAGTGTCTGGTCGCAACGAAACTGGCTTCTGGTTGGATGGTCGATGGGTCGATCTGACGGGTGCCACGAACCAGACCAGCGGGCCAAGCACGGGCAGTGGCGACGGGACCAGTGACGACGGGGCCAGTGGCGATGGGGCCAGCGGCGAAGGGGCCAGTGGCGACGGGGCCAGTAGTGGCGGGTTTTGGCTAGATGGCCGTTGGGTGAACATTACGCAGTCGTCAAACGGAACCGGATTCTGGTTGGATGGCCAATGGGTGGATATGAACAACGCTTCCGGTAGCAACAGTTCTGGGTTCTGGTGGAACGGCCGATGGGTTTCAACATTCGATCCGAAAACGCCCGGATCGCAGCCCCAAGGAGGGGGCACGAACAATGGTAGTCACTCCGGTGGAGCGCAGGTCGATCCGGGTAATTCAACGGGCAACGAACCGGGAGAGTCGGGCAATTCTGGTGGTGCGACCGGAAACGAAAATGGCTCAGGAGAGTCGGGTGGCAACCACAATGGTGGCGTCGGTGACGTTGGAACGGGTTCTGGATCGAATGGAGGGTCAAATGTAAACAGCACAACAGGGAACGAAACGGGGTTTTGGTGGAACGGTCAGTGGGTGGATAGGAGCAACTCAAGCAGCAGCAACAGCACTGGGTTCTGGTGGAACGGCCACTGGTTCAACTGGGCGGACAAATTCAACAACAATAGCAATTCCGGCGATGGTAACGGCGGTGACAAAGACCACGTGACGACAACTACTACGAAATCAACAACAACCACGACAACTAAAACCACAACAACTATAACGACTGCGCCTTTGGTGAAACCATCGACAACGACCAGTTCCACAACTAGCACGTCGTTGGGAAAGACCGACTCGCCCGGCAGAAAGAATAACGCTACTGCAACGCCGGGAGCTGTGAAGTCACGGACGGCCTTCAACATATTATACGTCGTAATCCCCGCGGCGCTCCTCCTCACAGTGCCGCTTGTGTGTCTCCTCTACTGCGGCGTCGTACGCTTCAAGCGCTGGCGGCGTCGACGCTGGACGGTTGTGCCGGCCATCGTCGTTCCATCGCGCGCCAAGGAGTACGTCGTCACCAGTCCCCGCTCGTCGTCCGGCACTGAGAGCATCGTCGTGAGCAGCGACACGAGTCTGACGACCAGCAGCGAAGGAGACATGTTCTACGACCCCATGCCGATTGAGGACGCTATGCCGGTTGAGGACGTTATGCCGATTGAGGACGTTATGCCCATTGAGGACGTTATGCCGATTGAGATGGAGACTCTCGACCGGGGCCCGATTGCTGCCTACGCCTACGGCGAGATGCCGAAGGGCTTCTACGAAGGCCATCCGACGGGATTCTACGATGGCAAACCGAGGACTTTCGGAGAGCACGACAGTGGCTTCGACGACCTCCTGCGACCGCCGCCCGGCCACTGGAAGGAGCGGTTCCCGGAGCATAAGAACGTCGTGCCGGCTCGCGGACTCACTTCGCTCCAGCACTTTGTCACACGTATCTCGATGCCGTCGTCCAGTGCTCTGGCAGTCATAGAGTACAAGTGAGACTGACTTGCTCGAACCACGGCGGCAGCCTGGCTGCCGACTGACTGCAATAAAGTGCCAAATGTAACACCGATCCTTAAACATGATCAATTTTAACAGTATTGTAATTGTTGTCCTGACTTCGATGATGTGTGCACTGCGCGCGCATGTATGTTGTACATGCATATATATACATATATATATATATATATATATATATATATATATATATATATATATATATATATATATATATATATATATATATATATATATATATATATATATATATATATATATATATATATATATATATATATAGATATAATATACACACACACACACACACACACACACACACACACACACACACACACACACACACACACACACACACACACACACACACACACACACACTGACTCCGTGGTATGTGCACTGCGCGCGTGTATGTATGTTGTACATGTATATATATATATATATATATATATATACACACCAAATTAATTCTCATGCATATATATATATATATATATATATATATATATATATATATATATATATATATATATGCTTGAGAATTAATTTGGTGTATATTTGAATATATACACCACATCAATCCTCATGCATATATAAATATATATATATATATATATATATATATATATATATATATATATGCATGACGATTGATGTGGTGTACCCAAGCTTCAAAATGGTGTAAACTTTATAAATTCTTAGGTAGAAACTTCAATATACATATATATATATATATATATATATATATATATATATATATATATATATATATATATATATATATATATATATATATATACACACACACACACACACATATATATATATATATATATACCGTGTATGATACATGTGTGCGTGTATGTGTGTCCGCACTAGTACAAACATGATGATATGCATTAACATGGCTGTGTAAACACATGTGGTTGTATACAGTTTTGTACTTGGTGTAGAGTTGGTATCTATACTTGGATGTATTAGCAGCAATGCTATGACGTGCGTATTATGTAGGCGAGTGTTTAATTTCGCCTGCTTTGTAAATTTGGCATTTTGCAGCACCGCTACTTTTGACAAGTCAGTTGCGTGTCAGACTTTGAAGTAAATACAACGAGACCATGTAAATATACTTACGATAAGTATTTAATAAACATTATAACAATTCTACAGTGGCACTAGTCCAACCCTGGAATGTTCTGTCTTCGTGATGCGTGGCATGTATCAATGTTAACAAGTAACAATGTTAACTCAAAAACGAGCGGAACATGTTCGTCAACTGTAATTTTGTACGATACTTTGATTAAACATTCACACGAGAAAACAACAATTGTAATTATTTTTGATCATACTTAATTAATAGAAAACAATTCTGGTTCAGATCGTAAGATTATTTAAACTACAACTTCAAATTGTTCGACTAGATGAAAATAAATTATCAATAGGCAAGTACAATACACAAGAAACGTGTTAGTATTACAATTAATAATCAAATAACCGATGATAATAATATAATTATGTAACAGCACATGGCTTATTCTGCATTCCTTCAGCAAGCCACTCAAAATCACGTCGCAAATATGAACGTGTTATAAAAAAATATGAGTAAATAATGTTTCAAATCCACCAAAAAAATACTGACAAACATATGATTGTTGTCTTGCCAATAAATTAAATAGTCTTTTATCAAACGTATTATACAGAGCCTACACAAAAATGTCTAATAGCGGAAAACATAATTCAGTAAGAAATCTAATGACACGGCCCAAAACCACATTCTCGTATACACAAGTTTAACCAACGAGGATCACTTTTGTCTTTAAAACGAAATTTTTCACAACTTGGCGAATTATTTATGGGCTCCAGATCCCTCCTTTTTATTTTATTACAACAATTGTTACGTCATCTGTGATTAATTCACGTACAGTGTAATCATCTTCCCTGGCATTAGTCGCACACCGCCAAAAAACTACCGCCCTATCATAAATCGAACATATATCCGTACTTTTGGTGATTGTGAAAACCAAGTGTCTCTTATCTGACTGAAGCGCAGCTAATGCAAACGAGTGGCTGTTATACGTGGCACGGCGGCGGGGGTGACCAATTACAGGTAACACAACATATCTTTTAAATAGATAATACGTGTTCGAAATTAAAATTAACAATGTCTCTGGGAATACTTCAAGGTGTGTGTGTGAGAGAGAGAGAGAGAGAGAGAGAGAGAGAGAGAGAGGGAGACGGAGAGGGAGAGAGAGAGAGGGAGAGGGAGAGAGACACACACGGCACGCGATAGCCGGATTGAACGTACACTTCAGTGTTTAGAAATTCACCTAAGCGCAACATGCAACAATCCCCGGGCAGAAGGTGGCAAGAAATCCAATACATTTCTCTATGAAAATGTGATATTTGAATATGGTTTCATTTGACCCGAGTCCGATGCACAGAGACATTTTCAGAGCAGTGACCCATCTGGGATCTGGACAGCCACGTGATGTCTTTATAATTACGCGTTTACATTATCATCGACGTACTGGTCGACACTGGATTAGTAGCAGATACGTTAACACCAAACCAAACATAACCATTATGTTGCTGGTAATACTTGACAAAACAATAAATCGACGAAACAGATTTCTATGACTCGTAAAGCCACAAATGAAGTAATGTATCTGAGAATAAGACTGAAATCAACATTATTTTGTCAGTGATTTGTTATTCAGTACAACTATATGCAGCGGTACTGGTTCAACGCTTTCAACGAACGAATCAAAGTATTGCACACCTCATTATAGCCTGCGTGTGCTGCGTGATTACAGTACCCACCCACGGCCATAAATCTCGTCCGATACCGCAGTTTCTCAAGTTCAACTGTTGTTTTGCACCACCGTTTTTAGATCACAAACTGTCTCGACTTTCTTGTGCATCACTTGCGGTTTTTCGCCATACAGACTTTGTCGCCAAAACATCAAATGTCACATCTCAGTCACAGAGACAACAATACATTATCTTTGGCGACAAACTCTGAAGAACATCGACAGCGAATGAATAATTTTTTTTTGATAGATTAGCATTATGTTGAAATTGACCAGAAGGGCACTGAAGGAAGATCTCAGTCGGTCGCACTCTCTGTTCCGTCGTCTTCTGGGTTCCTTGTGTCCTCCGATGACAAGTTCTCGAAGTCAGACAGACAGTTGATGGTATCAGTCTCCTCACTGTCGTAAGAGAACCCGCCTTGGACGGAAACGTGAGCCACCTGGTGGTCTTGCTCGACACTACCGCTACAGCAGCTGCTGCACCGACTGACGGCGCCGTCTCTCGCAACGGCTACCTCGAGGTTGTTTCTCACAACAGGTCCCAGCAGTGCTTGCCCGAACCTGTCGCTCTCTGAGCTGTACACGGCGGTGCCGAAGCGGTCGTCGCGGCCAAGCTGGCCCGGATCCGACGTCTGTGCCATGAGAAGCCCGCCATCTGCCGGTGAACTTGGGTAGGACGACGCTGCCGTTGAGTTGCACTCCATATCGTTGCACTCTTTGCGACAGTACGAAGCCATCATCTGTCGGTGGTATTCGTCGATGATGTCGCTGGCTCTGTCGTTCTCATAGGGGGCGGTGACGAGGTAAGGACCGCTCACTTGCGAGCCTCCCTGTGTGCCCGACCTGCACAGTCCGGCAGTGTTCGGGTTAACAAAGCCTGTGTTGGCCGAAGTAACTCTCGTCGCGAAATAATCGACCTTCACTGCATTCTCCAGATGCTGACGACTTTGGCTATCGTCCGTCTTCGCGCCGTCAAGTGACGCCAATCCGGCGGTGGCGTACGTCCTGACGCTGGTAGAACTGGACCCGTATCTAGATGTCCCGCTAGGATACACATTCGTGGGAAGGTCCCATGAACGGTTGTTGCTTAAGCTTGACAACCAGCTCAGGTCAACCGCCTGACTCCCGGCTGTAGACATGCCGCCGCTGCTACCCGGCTCAAACCCGCCAGTGAACTCTCGCAGGCCGGGGAACCCGCTGACGGCTTGGCGATAGCTTCCGTACGGTTTGTCCCACTGGAACGAAGTGAAATCCCTGTTGTTCTGAACCTCTGCTCTGTGGTTGGAGAACGCGTCGTATGAGCGGTAGTCGGCAAGACTGCCGTGCGGGTAAGGTGAAGCTACCGGCGGCATCGCCCCGTACCAGTAGGACGGGTTGCATGTCTGTCCGTAACACCCCGCGGAGCCGAACATCGACGGGGCGCTGTAGCCGCACGGGTACGCCAATGGCGCCGACTGTCTGGCGTATTCCATTGTGCCGTGAGATGGGGCAAACCGGTCGACGGATTCCGACTTGTGCTGCATCAGCGGCGCTGCGTTGGTGAGCGGCATCAACTTCCGCCCTGCGGCCTCTTCCTCGGCTGCTGGATTCACCGGAGCCGTTGAAGTGCACTTCACAGTGGGTTCCTCTTGTGACGTCATCACCGAACTATGACCGCGGACGTCGGCGACCGACCCTCTCATCTGGCTCGGGGTGCTGCAAGGCTCCGGCTTCACCTCAGCAAAAGTCAGCGTGGTCGTGCTGCTGGAGAAAGACTGAAAAGAAACGTCTGTAGTCGTTCCCCGATGTCGTCCGCCTTCGTCGTCGGCTAAAGCAGCGCTAGACTGCGATGGTGCGTCCGCGTCCTGTGTCGCGAAATTCATAGTTGTGCTTCCGATGTCATCCGCTTCTGTTTTTACGTTGTCGGGCATGCACTGCATCACAAGCGTTGACCCTTTGTCAGCAGAGGGCCGCGTCTCTGCAAAAGTTAGTTTGTCGGAGCATCCGCGTGGAGCAGAGTCGGCGACGTCAGACAATATGCCTGAAATCTGCTGATTCCCACGACTTGACAACAACGTGTCGGCTGAAAACGCGGGCTGTGGCGGGCGCACGCAGAAGCGTCCCCATACGGTCATACCGCCCATACCTGGAGCCGCCGGACCCGGCCAAGGCCCGGGCTGACCTGATGACGGTGCACCACTGCAAGGAGGTGTGTATGTGTCATAGAGAGACGGGGCACACCACTGCATGTTCGGCATCCGTGTGCATATCTGTAAATGAAAAGTGCATTTATTCTAAATGTTCTGCATCCGTGTGTATATCTGTAAATGAAAAGTGCATTTATTCTAAATGTTCAGCATCCGTGTGTATATCTGTAAATGAAAAGTGCATTTATTCTAAATGTTTGGCATCCGTGTGTATATCTGTTAATAAAAAGTGCATTTATTCTAAATGTTCGGCATCCGTGTGAGTATCTGTAAATGAAAAGTGCATTTATTCTAAAATGTTTGGCATCCGTGTGTATATCTATAAATGAAAAGTCCATTTATTCTAAATGTTCGGCATCCGTGTATATCTGTAAATGAAAATTGCATTTATTCTAAATGTTCGGCATCCGTGTGTATATCTGTAAAAGAAAAGTGCATTTATTCTAAATGTTCGGCATCCGTGTGTATATCTGTAAATGAAAAGTGCATTTATTCTAAATGTTCGGCATCCGTGTGTATATCTGTAAATGAAAAGTCCATTTATTCTAAAATGTTCTGCATCCGTGTGTATATCTATAAATGTAAAGTGCATTTATTCTAAATGTTCGGCATCCGTGTGTATATATGTAAATTAAAAGTGCATTTATTCTAAATGTTCGGCATCCGTGTGTATATCTGTAAATGAAAAGTGCATATATTCTAAATGTTCGGCATCCGTGTGTATATCTGTAAATGAAAAGTGCATTTATAAATGCAAGTGGGCAAAATATGCAAAAAGGCTGCTAGGGCTACAGAAAGAGGAATAAATTATGGAAGAAACAGGCAGTTTCACAAACAGACAGACCAACAAACAACACTGTCTGTGCATGTATTAGGTATGTACATATTATATAAATGTAAAGTAATATTTAATCTAAGCAGTCGATGCCATTACCGTGACACTCGTTGCGTGCTTTGTGCTAGGTATAGTAGCGATGTATTTGTCAGTCTTCTTGACAGTCGGCATGCGTAGGGCCGCCGAACACAGACCGAGTGACTTTAGACGCCGCCTCTCCTTGCAGCGCCGGTTCTGAAACCATATCTGAAACACGCAGGTCGTGTGTGTCAGAAATGATAAAGAAAACACGCACGCACGCATGCACGCGAACAGTCAGACGTCTCACCATATTCCACAAAGCCATCAACGGTTACTTATCCTTGTCAGTCGGAATAAACCTTCACCAGCCCCCCCACAGCATAAGTCTCAGCAACTCCACATCAAAGCGGTCAAACCCACCAGCAACAACGGTTTCAAATTTCCCAATTTTCCACGAACACAGAACAATATAAGCTCTGATACCACTGCGCCTAAACATCAACCACCCCATGTGCAGGTATCATTGGGGATGTTGGCCAATATTCAAGACAATATGCTGCAAAAAAATTGCTTAATTTTGCCTTATACTTTCTCCACTTCCTCAACTTATTCTCACCGTCGGTTTTTGCATGAAAAGTATATCACATTAAAACACCGGACATACTCAAACACCAAACAGCAACTGTATTCCGTAATGTCCACCATTCTAAGATTGCTGACATTAGGCTATTACTTCAATAACTTGTTTAAATGGCCGCGTCCTATTCTACCACGTAACAGTACCACCTACCATGTCACCTCAGTAGCTAAGTATAATATATTGTAAAATACTATTGTTTATATTGTAAAAGACGACTGCATGATGTGTGGAAACAGATCATACCATGCCATAATGGTAGAATATACGCACCTTGATCTTGTCGACACAAAGTGTGGTGCGTGCGTGGATGACTTCCCGGTCATCTCGAGTCGGGTAGTTGTTCTCTTGGAATGCCTTCTCGAGCACGGCTAACATGATCGGCGTGTAGTGTGTCTTCTTCTTGCGCTCGTGCGTCACGACTGGCTCTGCAGCACGGGTACGACCACACACTGTTAGTGTCGCCACTGTGGCGTTATCTTATTCCCGGGAGAACACTTCATTGTTTCTTCACGTTAACATCATTTTCGTACAAGTGACACTCGTTGTTTTCCAGACAAACAAACGCAGTCATTATACACCTCAATTTCGACAGACAGGTGACCGATTTTGAAATATGTGTGCGTTCTGCCTAATGGCAACGGTGTTGCTACCCCCCCCCCCATTACTGTCATTGCTGTAGAAAAGAAATATTCTACAGTAATTACCATGAACAGTTTTGTCATAACGCATTTGCTGGAAACGTTCATCATAGTTATCTTGGGTGCGATCATAAATGACTCGTAAATGTACCCACCATTAATTAGTTTATGCATATTTCTTCTACTTCTGTGTGAAATTATGTAAACTGTAAGTCACATATAACTTCTATAACGAAGTGAGTTTCAACGTTACGAATGTATGTAATTAGACCCGACGCATATCTGCAAGTTGATTTGATAGGGGTGTCGACTCAGGCTCTTAGCCAGAGACCCGTCTGCACATCTTGAAGACGGGCAAATGTCTGACGAAGACGGGTAAAATAAAAACAAAAGACTGGCTTTTCATTTTAAAAGATATTTTTTCATAATAAAATTGCTTGGCGACTCTTAGCGCACACGGTCGTGATTCGACGAATGTCGTCGGCGGCAGAATAGCGAATACCGCCGATCTATAGGACTATTTATTTTTAACTTTGACATCGGTTGGAAAATAATGATACTGCGGCTGGTCTCTATTGATTGTAGTCATGTACGTCATTGGTTGGGAAACGCGTTTCTATGGCCTTTCTCGGTGCCTATCCAGTGTAGGCAAAGTCAATCGCCGTACAATGTTTTTATATCTGGCTGTTCCTACTAGTACGGCGAAGATCTCGCTCGGCCGAAACGTAAGTATTTTCATGAAACGTGAAACCTTACAAAAACGCCATAAACAGAGCAATAAACACGTCTTTCGTGTCTGTATGCATTCTTATACGTATATCACTAAAGTTACCTCACAATAACCAAGTAAAAGTGTGAAATTATTACCTTTTTGTCAGAACGCATGTGCTTGTCAAGGTTTGTATATAACCGGATGTTGTTGTGAGCGAGAATAGCACGCGGGATTTCCATAGATCTATATAAGGTCACGCTAAGAATTGCCGTCTGCTGACCATAGAGTTACATAATTAATAATGCCCCTATAAACTACTAACTTACTAACGGGTGTTTTATTTATGTCTGTGCTGCTGGCCCATTCTGGCCTCATTCTACACGAAATCGCGTTTGATCATGTGACCCAAAGGCAACATCACGTGCACAGTATGGCGGGTAATTGTGAAATGTTTTCTATGTCATCGATAAAAGTACTCATAAGTAATTATTTGGAGCACATTTCTTCAGTTTCTTGACGCCCAATCGTCGGTTGTATGTCACGGAATGCACATGTGAAACGGTTAGTGCGTATCGGTTTTAAAACTTAAGTTATTAGTTCCGTAGTCAAATGGCTACGGAACTGCCAAAATGGCGCGTTAGCAAATGCCCCTCAGGCATTTCACCCCAGAGACGAAGAGCGGGGCGAAATTTTTTGCCTAATCCAGTGGCGCTCTCATTTGAAGAAACAATCCCGTGACCCGGATGTTGTGGGGCGAGTTCAAAACGGCACCTGCCAAGCGTGTGAAAGTGAAAAGATGCGATACATAATATATAGTTCACGACAATCGATGCCTTTTTTTGTAAACGTGAATAAAAGCAGCGTTCCTGCGATTGTCCTTGAACAGTCCGAGTCAGCATCCTTTGTTACGTTGGTGGAGATCCATAATGTTGATGTGCCTGTCGCTAATAGCCAAGACGCTACTGTATTTTCGCCCACCGCTGGCACCCTTTGCCGTGGCCAAGTGCGATCGCGGTAGACTTCGAAATCGAGTCTGATTCAGGCTCCGATTCACATACATAATCGGCGTGTAGGCCCTACTATCGACAGCAATGTCCCGGTTGCTGAAATAAGACTCAAACGGCAGCAAACCACGAACGATTAGCTGTGCTCAGGCCTCAGTCTAGTAAATTCTTATTGTTTTTCTGTCCAATAGGCAAAACTGAATTTGGATGATTGCTGTTTTATCAAAGAAGTAATGTTTTAATGTATTACTTTCAAAACCAGTTATATTACTGAGTGCTATATTTTCTATTTGTATTTGTTGCATTGCTTTACTTTTAATGTCAAGCATTTGGTTTGAGTGTGATTGTAGTCACATTTGCTCATATTAGACGTATTTGCATTACATGCATGTGCTTAGTCTTACGATGCTTCAAAACATTACTTCCATGCTTATATATTTAAAATAAAGTGTCGTTACTTTTTTACAAACCTTCTTGTGTTGGTTTTCCTTCTATTAGTATTACTACTGTGTATGTGATAATACCAACCTCGCTGCACAGCTAATAATTAACACTCGATTGGGCCAATAATGGCTAAACCGAATTTGGCCTGCCACTGAAAAAACCCAATTCGGCTAATAATGGCTGTCATTTGACATTTGCTCAACTTGCATTGGCTTACCAGTCCAAAACCCAAATAGGCCAATAATAGCTGACATTATATCAACCAGCATTGAGCCAGTAATGGCTGTCGTAGACACGTTTAAGGTTTTTTTAGAATGTTCAAGACAGGCAAAATTTTATTTCTGGCTAAGGGCCTGTGTCCGCCTATGTCAAGGGAGAAATAAACATTACCTTATAATATTTTCCTTTTTGTGAGTGTTTTTTTTTATTTGGGACACGTGAAATAGAATCATATTGGAAGATACAATTAATGTTAGGAGTCACAACGTAAGCAGTAAGATAACACAACCAGTGATTACAGTACTGTGTTTTAACAGACGAAGTAAACCATTCCTTTCATAGAGAAGAGAGAGAGAGATTGATTTTTTTACTTCCAATTTTTTTAATCGCTGATTTATATGAATTTAACACAAAGCATCAAAATCAACAGTTTTGTGTGTTTTTTAATACAAAAGCACAAAGTGCGCACACTTGTGTAGCTGTATTGACACCAGATAACCTGATAGTCAAATATTTTATGTGTATACCAGATTTAAAAAAATAAAATAAATAAAAAATCTGATTTAAATAAAAACAAATATATATATATATATATATATATATATATATATATGTATATGTGTATATGTGTATATATATATATATATATACATATATATATATATATATATATATATATATATATATATATATATACACACATATATATATATATATACACACACAAACACACCCATATATATATATATATATATATATATATATATATATATATATATATATATATATATATGCACCTGTTTACCTAATTTATTTAACTCAAATTTAATTTAAATTCATAAACTATGTATTTTAAGCATGTGCGCTATATAAGTGTACTTATTATTATATATGTGTGTGTGCGTGCATGCGTGCGTGTGTACTGCAACTAGTAAAGTGTTATAAGTTGAAGTTATTGTAAATTAAATAACTGGTGATGATTACATGTATTAATATTGAGTGATGTCTGGGTGTGATGTCTGGGTGTGATGATGTTTTAACAATGTAAAATAGGTAAGTTCTTATATAGCGCAGTATCCTTAGGACTGCTCAAAGCGCTTTGCACTTCACCCCCTGGCAGACCTGTTCTCATTTATACAGCTGTGTGAACTGTGGCAATGTGGGGTGATCAAACTTGCCAAAGGTTTGAAGCGACCGCAATGGGATTTGAAACCAGGTTCTCTCGATTGAGAGTCCAGCATTCTAACAGGTATGCTATCGCGCCCCATTTTTGGATGTATGAAACATCTACATGCCGAAACAAACTACTTTTCCCAAAGAGTGCATTATAGGCTGCAATCTGTGTATGTGTCTTATTTTGTCTTTAACTTCATACTGATTATGGGAGGTAACAACCGCTGATCTCTAGAGAAATAAGTGGTATCAACAGATACATGCTAGTAAAAAACATTTTGCAACAAAATAATAATAATATTTTTATTGAGGTCATTTGTATTTAAATTATGCGTTAATACTGGTGCCAATGTAATTACTGTATTTAAAAAGGCAATTGGTATTAAAATAGTGCCGTAAATCTGGATGAAGTCTGTTTAGAGATGCTTAATATACATTATATATATATATATATATATATATATATATATATATATATATATATATATATATATATATATATATATATATATATATATATACATATAAATCTTTTGATAATAATTTTTATGAATAAAAGTAATTATCTAAAAAATATAACATGTCACATATAGCACACAGAAAAAAAATACAAGTAATACTGAGACATATACATAATTACACGCAATGAAGCACGCACGCACGCACGCACGCACGCACAATTAAAACACATAATTGTACGATGTTTGATTTCAAAAAAAAAAAAAAAAAAATCATAGCAGCGCCGCCGCACGGAGTTTCGGTGAAACTAAACGACGCCTGGCCATATGCATACGGTAACCTTGGTGCTAAGCGTAGGCGCCGTAGGATATGGCGATGTTTGGGTTTTATTATTTTGTTAAGATCGTTTTGAGAAAGTAAATGTACTTTTTTGACAACGTGACATGTGTATATTTATAATAGATTATATGAGGAAAAGTTTGTGTGCTCTAGGTGGTCGTTTTCATATTTAGGTCAGAAAGTAAACGATCGCCTCTGAATGGTTATTAGTATTAGAAAGCGTTTGAAGTTTATGAAGACGCAGTTAGCAGCGACACCACGTACAGACTTGTGCGAAGCTTCGTGTAGGAACCATCGAAGCAATTGTTGCGTGTTGTCATCGGTAGTCATAAAAAGCAATATATTTTAATGGCTATGCCATTTTTATACCGGAAGTTATATGGAATGGTATAATGAACTCAATGAGATACGAAAACGCAGGTAAACCATTGACATAAAGCCCTAATAAATTACGCCAAATAAGTAAACGATAAAATAGCCAATGGTAATTTAGCCTGCATTGAACTGCCGACCTGGCCAACAAACATGAGAAAACATTAATTTAATGCAGGATATTTTACTGGACTTTATTTGCAGTAGTATTCATTTTGTTGCTAAAATTTAGTCGGGTATCGTCAATCACGATGTGACAATAACAACGGTTAAATTGGGGTTTAGCAAATATGTGGGGTACGGTCCATCTTTATTAAAATATTTTGCTGCAAAATATGTCCGATTTCATGCAGACACAACGCAATTGAAAACATTTATTTATTCATTTACCCACATATCTTACCTTTAATGGACGCCTCGCTTGCCACGAACAACCCCGCGCCCTCCGTCGCCACCACATCGGGCACAACACCACAACCCCGCGCTCCCGACGAAGTCGTGTCTGGAGACATGACCGACATGAAATGTTGGACGGCCGACTCGGGTGTTGTACACGCGCGTTGTGATTGCGGTGCGCCGGGTAGCCCTGGCTCACTGACTGCTGTCATGGCAGACCCGATCACGTCAGCCACGCCCGCGCCGATCTGTGCCGCGAAAGTTCCTGTCGCTTCTTCGCTCATCGCCAATTTGTGCGTGACCCAACTGTGGTAACGCTAAACAAATGTTCTGTCAATAAAGCTAAGCAAGAAAGTTAGCCGATTAGTCTACTCATGAACACGCACATTACAGCGTTGACGGAACGTTACCAACTTAGCTACCCGTGCCCCCTCACCTCACACGTCTAGCCCGTCTTCTGTTGATAATGCTGACTGGAAAATTCACGCACCGCTTCCGTTCTCATTTCTCCCCCCCCCCCCTGTTCGCGCTAGTTGTATTCGATCCGCTATTATTGACACAATCTGTTCAACCGCAGACGTCCATTTGCAGTCAATTTTGAAGATGTTTTCCGCGCTCGAAGTGACAGCTAATTTAAAGTGCGTGTGAACCGTATCGATTTGCGTTTCCTTCTAACATTGCGTAACTGCGACTTTCTTCCAACGAAGCCGCGTTGTCTGGTCCGCGAAATCGTCCCGCATGCAACCCTCTGCCTTTTGTTTGACCGGCTATAAATAACCCGACCGGAGCCACAGTGAGGCTACACACAACACCAGCCTTTTCGGCGCTGTCCTGCAGTGCCACTGACTGCTGCTGATGTCATTGAAAATTTAAACAACGAAGGCTGTCAATACATTATTTATTGTAAACATGAATTTGTATGTTTTACTTTAATCATACATTGTTTACTGTATTGCACACGCAATGCGATTTCGAGGAAATTGTCGGAAGTCTTTCCAACGTGGGAAAGGGCCCGTTTGTTTATACGAACGCATTGGATCAACGCGGAAATAGAGTCACAAGAAAATAGAAGCGGAAACAGCAAGTTTTGTTTAGGAAACAAGTTACATGGAAATGAATCACAACAATGTTTCATTCAAAGACTATTTATACTAAATAGAAAAGTAGTCTTGAACATTTTCACTGATAAATGAGCACAATATAAAAGTTTGAAGACATCGCGGCAGCTGGAAAAAGGTTATTGGTGACGCTGTACGAAGGGCCCAACAGGACCATACTGAATGCCGATATATTAGCTCTACGGGACAGCCATCAGGAAGAGTAAACTGTCTTTCGGAATTCATGTTGGAGACACTGCCTCTGACTACTGTGGCTGAATGGCAGCATTCCTTCCGCACATACCATGTGCAGTAATGGAGTGAACACCCTGCCTCCCACTGACTGGGGCTGGTCATTGCAAGAGGAAGGACAACTGGGTCCTGCACCAGGCCCAGACAGCTCCTCCGCAGGGTTTTTTTGTGGCTGTTAGGGTCAATGTCGGAAGGTATGTGGATGCCGAAAGATTGGACTGCCCTCTGTTCATCCTGCACTGGACAGTCGTGTTCTAAGAGATAAACACAGGTTGCTGACGCCTTGAACAGGTGGGGTTGATGAGAACGCAGTGGTGTAAATGTATTGATAGCATAGCATCTTGTCGAGGCAGTTTGTCTGTATCAGCAATTCTCAAAAGGTCGTTCAATTAATGAACGTGACATATGTGATAAATTTTAAATTGTCTTAATCATGACAAATTTGAACACCCAACTCAAGTACAGAACCTATATTATGGAGACATCATGTTTAGAAGATAGTTAGATCAACAATAACCATGCACTGGGCATTTGCAAAGCACCCTGTCATTTGTTTGGTCGTGACTGATGACGCCCTCGCTGCTCTCACTAAACCACTTTAGCATGGTAAGAACACATTGTTGTTTCTAGCCTTTATGTTTGGCAAACATGTAATACTAATGTATTTAACGTCACATAAAGTTGATACATAGTTAAATTTTCCTCCTTTGAAGTGACTCAAGACTGATCTATGGATTAAATATCTGGCAGCATTGCCCAAGACTTGATAAATTTGAAATGGGAGTCTTGATTGTGATACTTTCTACACATTTGACATGTTGTTTCAATGATATAAAGTGAAACTGGTAATTAGGTAGCATTTAATGAAAAGAAATTATGAGTTCACGTAAGTCGGTCATAAGTATCGTGTAAATGGGCGTCACCATTACGACCAACCACGTCTTGAATAACCCAAAGACGGTAACAATACTCGTGTCCAACATCACAATAACGTCATTGTGTGGACAGTTGAGTAGTGGTTTGCAACACAATTCATGACATATGATTATTGTGATCCACAACCAGTGATATATGTTGTGGTCGTACTGATGACGCTGCACGATTATCATGCCTATCAAGTGTTGAAACTGCAGGTCGAATTGTAATATATAAATTCATGCAGAAGTCAAGTGTAAATCCTTTTAATGACAAAAACAGCATTATAAGGCCTGCTACTGTACCAGCGTTCAGTGTCCCTCGAGACCTGCCAGAGGCCGTCATGTGTGGTAAAATTCGTCATGTGTAGGTTGTGGCTGCACCATTCCTAGACATATCTCTGTTCGCTACAAACGCCACTGGTCTAACACCTAACGCAAAAACACGCCAGGTTTCATGCCTTGGTAGTCATTCCTTTGCCCGGCTTGACACTATGCATTCCTCGTGTGCCTGGCACTTTTCCCAGCATGTTTGCTGAAATCTTGTTGGCGTTACAGTTGGCGTCAACGAGTACAAATGATTGCCTTGTGTGCATGCATCTTTCACCTAGGCATAGTTACCTTTTCGTCCGGGCGCCATTCTCCTCTCTGTCGGCTGCTTGACATGAATGTGTATTGCCGACTCCCACGTGATTTGCATAATCTCGACAGTTTAGCGCCTGATCGTTGATACAACTACTACGATAATATGTGCGCAACAGTGACATCGCAAAGCTGCAGTATGGCATAAATGTTAATTATATATTTACCGAATTGCCCTAAAATCAACTATTGACCATATTTACCTGCATGTTAACGGTTTTAAGCTAAGCAAATACAACTTTTAGCTAAGTAATTAGCATTTTCAGCTAAGTAAGTACTATATTTAGTTGCATATTAACGCTTTAAGCTAAGTAATTACTACATATGTTAACACTGTTTTACGTAGCTAAAATGTGTTAACATACAAATAAAAGTGATATTTACTTACCTTAGAAGTGTTAACAATCAGATAAATGTGGTAATCACTTAGCTTAAAAGCATTACATACGTAACTAAGTGTGACAAAATACATATAAAAGCGGTATTTTCTTAGACAAATCGGTACTATTTCTCATTACTCGTGCTATGTATGAGTCATGCGATAACCAATTACCTAAATATGTTAGGTGTACGCATATCAGTCAACTCGTTGATGCATACCCGCCGTCTTTATTAGCCAGACAAGGCGTCACGTGGTCTACTCTTCTTAGAGAAACGACAAAAACAATAATAACGGAACCCGAATTTCATCAAAGCTGGCATAGAAAAAATTACTGGAGAGCGTTCTAAGCGCAAATGACGGGTTTATCTTTCAACTTGTTCAGACTTTCATACATCCAGTGGGCGAACCAAAGCTTTAACTACAGCGCTAATATGACTACATATAGCCAGGTTATTTAAAACCTGCATTTCCTGAGTACCAAAATCCACTAGTCATCTGTTAGTATCGCCTTAATACGTCTTTTTGGGAACGCGGCAGAACGGTGTCATATTACGGGATACAACACGACCGCATTCTTAACAGGGTATGTATCCCGCTGCATTCCGCGAAACGCGAGCATATACCCTACTTCCCCAGATAGACCCACGAGCCATTCATCCTCCTTACATCATTAATCATCCACGACTTTTATGAATGAAACTCATTTGCATATTTTAAAGTGGGTTTTTCCCAACTAACCGCAACGTCAGCGATGTGTGGGTTTTCCTCAATTAACCGCCACGTCAGCGATACGTTGGTTTTCCCAGTGTCTATTTTTAGTTACCACCAACAACAATCGACCAAAATTGCCGTACTCATACATAAAAAATGTTAACCCTCGAATTGAAATCCTTTGTGTGGGTAAGAAATTGTAAACTAAAATGTTGTTATACAGAATCTCGTAATTATATAAATATATTGATATGTAACTCACTTTCAATAAAAAACATGCATATCGGTGTGTTTATGCATTTTATGTGTGTCTAGTACAGGAGTTTTAGGTAAACCTAAAAATTCCAAATAAAAAGCAAATGTTTGCATCACAGATCCATGAAAGGGTCTAGAGTAACGTACTAAAAATCCCCACGAATCCGCCTTGAGCTAAACGCTGATTTCAAGATGGCGTCCAAGATGGCGTTGGGTTACTCCTGGACCACTTATGCTACAGTGCAAATGTTGGTATCTAGGGTAGGATTTTCCTTCGTGCACCATTAAGACATTGTAGAGGCACCAGAACATGCATGTATTTAATTTTTTACTTTAATCAGGGAAAATATAAAGGGAAAAGGCGGAAAAAACTTGTTTATTCCAAACGTTTTATTACGCCAGTAAGCAGCATAGCATTCAAATCAGCGTTACATGAGCAATTCGCAAAATGTCGCCATTTCGTATATGATAATCTTAATTAATCATAAAAAGAATGTATCTTTAATGTATATACTTATACAATATGTTGTTGTGATGCTCTAATAATAAAGACATACGTGTGATAAAATTGCATTTATGCTTGCGATAATTTTTATGCCCGATAGTTTCCGCAATGTTGGCTATAAAAGTACGTTCAAAACGTGACGCCATTAGCCAGTCCGTCTGCATCGTAAAATATGTACCATAATATTAATCTAATTATAATTTTACAAACATAATTCTAACAATAGTATGATACTCATCATAATTACCACCTACAGTGAACCGTAGTACTCATAATTTTACGAACAGGAGTCTTCAAAGGTTGACCATACGGTCGTAACGTGTGACGTCACTGCTTACACTAATTTTTTAAAACTGCAAACTATAAACCAACGCGTGTTGTCAGCATTATTCAATGCTTAACATTTATTACACTACAATTATTATATAATGTGGGCTACTCTACTTTTTAAAAAGAATTCCCGTTTAAGTACAAGAATCAGTTTAATGTTACAAGAATCGGCGGCGTCATTTCGTCACGTTTGGATCGCCGGTAAACGCTCGATACGCAACAAAATACGCAGATCGCCGTTGCAACATCTTCGACGACGACAGCAATGAATAATCATGACAAGCAGCCAAGACAAAATGCCTCAGTGTGCGGACATGCCTCAGCGTGCGGACATGTTTCAGCGTGCGGACATGCCTCAGCGTGCGGACATGTTTCAGCGTGCGGACATGTTTCAGCGTGCGGACATGCCTCAGCGTGCGGACATGTTTCAGCGTGCGGACATGCCTCAGTGTGCGGACATGCCTCAGCGTGCGGACATGTTTCAGCGTGCGGACATGTTTCAGCGTGCGGACATGCCTCAGTGTGCGGACATGTTTCAGCGTGCGGACATGTTTCAGCGTGCGGACATGCCTCAGCGTGCGGACATGCCTCAGCGTGCGGACATGCCTCAGTGTGCGGACATGCCTCAGTGTGCTGACATGCCTCAGTGTGCGGACATGCCTTAGCGTGCGGACATGTTTCAGCGTGCGGACATGCCTCAGCGTGCGGACATGCATGGACTTTTACTTGGCACCCCTGCATGCTACGGCTCCTTAATGTTGACCCTTCCGAAATTAGTGCAGTAATTTCTTCTCGACCAGTTTGTACGGCCTGCAAAATAAGAATATATAATCAACCCATCGAACCCACTTTCTTTAATTGTCTAAAACAGCCAGAATATCTGCCTTTCGTTCATATCGCCACCACGCACGTGCGCGCGAACACCCACATACACACGCACGCCACATCCACACACGCGGCCACACGCACACATGCATTGAGAACACGATAACGAACGAAGTCCTCGTACAAATCATAACGATAGCTGATGAATACGAGCGTACCACCGACTGATGTTTGACACGTATTGCGCAAGGTAGAAGATGAGCAGGTACGGCTGCTGAGCCACCCACACCTCCGACTCTCGGTTGGCGATAGCAACCGCCGTCAGCTCGGCGCATCTCTCAGCGGTCATCCGATCCTCCACTGGTATGGCCGGCTTGTTGTACATCTGAAATACCAGCGCTGCACTGCTGTACTGGGTGAAGACGAACAGGGACACAACATTGCATCAGAAAATGGCACACTTTATCACCCACTAGCAAAGCAACAAAGGGTGCCTACTGTGATATTTTGTCATACAAAGCGCTTTGAACAGTCCCTAAGACTGGATACCGCGCTATATCAGAATGTACGTTTAGATGATGCTGTGAGACAGATGGATAGCTTCAGAGGGCAAATACTATTCTCTGTTTCGAGTTAATTGTGTGCAACACCCTAAATTTGTCAAAACAGTGTTTCAGTAACCGTACACTGATACAAGGTTTTGCAGCAATATCTATGTCCCGAAAAAAATACCTGAAGCTAATATAATAACACAGGCTTCGACATTAACACTGGCTCGAATCCCTCATCGAGCCAGTTCGGGTCAGAAGTTTTTGCTGGCCCATGTTCCCGTTCGACAAGTAGTTGGTCGTCTTCTTTGACGATGACGTGACATAAGAGTTCCACGGCCAAAATTATGAAGTAACCAGTTAATAAGCGGTGCCCATGCCGATCACAATTGACAGTGCAAACGTCAATTTCGCTCGGTTACGTCACGACCACGGCACTATCGGCGGTGCCACACAATTTCCGTAGCTGTTATCGCGCATATTTATTTAATTCGCTTAAGCTACGCAAAATAATGTTTTTAGCTGAGATTATTGTAGTTTATTAATATAACATAAGAGAGTAGTTCATTAGCATAATAATACAGAAAACGATGACTAGTTCGCAGCGTCATGCTCCAGTCACGGAAGCACACCTGCAGTTTACATGAACATTACTTGACAAATGGGAGCAGGTCGATGCCCACGCGAACGCAACAGCAGACGTTACACTTGGTACAAACTTTGCACTGGCGATGCAAACGAATTAATTTTATAACGATTGGGGGAAACATTATATTTGTCATTATATTGTTACTTCACTTCTTACTGATACACAGGAAGAAATCGTTTACATTGACCCTCTCTATTGTTTAGCGGTGATGTTGCAATTCATTTATTTGTGTCTACGCGTTTGTCTACTGCGTTTGTCTACTGCGTTTGTCTACTGCGTTCGTGTACCGCGTTCGTGTACCGTAGCCGGCGTAGGTGTAGCATTTCCGCAATGGTCAATGGCGATATTGTGTATCGTGTATGTATCGTGATATACAGGAATACCAGCGTATCATCCCTGTCCTAGCTAATCAGTAGTTTTCGATGAACACAAGGCTGTTTGGTAGCCAGACTAATCAGCTAAACATTTACATTTAGGCCCTACATTCACCAAACTACCACGACGCACACATCCTGTTTCATATCCGAGAAAATACCTGGGCCTGTAACTTTTGTGGGGGCCAGTAACTTTTCTAATCTACTGGCTTGCTAGGCCACTGGCTACAAAAGCCTAATGTTAAGGTCTGTAACAACACCCTCTGAAACATTAATTACTGTGTGGACAATAATCACCAAAACGATAGCATAATACTAGGTTCAATTTAGTCCCAAATCACCTTCATTTTGCACTGGTTATGGACATGATACTCGAGGCTCGAATAAGTCAAGGCAAAACTCCCAAAATTATAATGTTTCAGATCTTAAACCCTTCAAATGTCATATAATGTTTAACAATGCCCACTGATATTCAGGTAATACTAGCTAATGCAACATTCTGTCAGAGAACATCTCCTCAAAGCAGCTTAACAGTTTCAACAGAATCTGTCTAAGCACATGAAGAGCTAAGAACAAAGCGAGACTGCCATAATATTATGTACCCTGCCTGGCTCTTCAGTGAAGGCGGTTCTGGATAAGTCAGAAAAGACTGGGCCTGGGTGAACAAGGGTGACGTCAATGTGGTCATCGGAATGCTCAATACACACACTCTCAAACCAGAGCTGAAACAAGAAGTAGACAGCAGTGACCATGTCACTCTGCATCAAATCACAGCAATGACAGCGATAAATAAATAATTATAAGTAATATATGAACCAAGCAATATAATTTAGCACAAGGAGCAGTAACAAATAGTGACAAATGCTGTGAAAAGAGACAATCAAACTGCTGCAGATACAATGTAAATGCAAACAATACTAAGTAAGAAAAATATACAAACTTCAAAACGATGCATATTTCATCCCGTTAATGCTTTCACTTGTGTGCAAAATAAACAGCCGACATACTTTTATACCATAACTGTTTAGCAACCCATAGCTTCACCTCATCGCACAGTGAACAACTTTTGCATAATAATTTATGTATTGTTAAAAATATTTGTTTACTAATTTTCTTTTCTTATTGTCTACATAAATTATTCGTTGTGCACGTGAACAAGATTATTTCATCAGTTGCAGTTGTTGGTAACTTTGGGTTGTGATCATTTCTGAGCATTGCATAAACAGAGTTGGGGCCATTCGAAGTTCAACTAAAAATGCATTTTATCTTTGCTGAATGCTGATGTAGTCCTCTGTGCAATTAAACATGAACTCACATTTACAGCTGCCTTGCTTGCGCAGTATGTGCTAGACATGGGCAGCCCTGAAAGCATGATACACAACGCTGTCAAGCTCTCAGCACGAGAACGCGCGCACGCATGCACGCACGCACATTCCTCTATTTTAGGTCAATGGGTACCTACAGATTGCAATACATAAGATCGGATTGCTTGACATACCTTGCTTCCACCAGATGACCGCGTTCGGTATTGCCACCTAGTGACTACTCTAAATACTAGTTCAAACGCAATATACTATGCTGCCACCTAGTGACTACGTTAATTCTTATTTAAAGGCAGTATTCTATGCTGCCACCTATCGACCACCTCCATTACATGTGACATACATGTTCCATAAAACGCAACTGCACATTTTCTGGTGCTTTTTAAAGGTGCAACTGTCTTAGGCTACTTTATACAGTAGGAAAATACTTCCTTCCCCATCCAGTAAAACCAAGGATTAGAGCATTCCATATGTCATGTCATTCCCATTTACTACATAACCTTAACATGTTCAGCAGCGGATCCAGGGGGGTCTTAGGGGTCTCAAGACCCCCCTAGGCCATGAAGCGGGGGTCTCAGACCCCCCTGTGTCCGTGGCAAATATTACGGTAAAACAATACGAAGGGGAAACCGGGACTAGTCCGCCCCTGGGGCAAATTCGCCAACTGGCTTTTATTCCACGCCGTTGCAGAATTTAGTAATTTCGGTCACACGATTAAGTCACATGATCATCAAGCTACATGCAGCGCAGTGTTCGAAATGAGCACCGACTCTTGGGGTCCCCCAAATTTTTTTTCTTAAAAATCTTCTTTTCAGGCGCTGTAATGGCTATTAATGCCTATTTTCGTGGAAAAAAACTTGCTTGCTATAGTTATTTGGACCTGTAGTTATTTTACCAACTTAGGTTGAATGCACTGGTTGTAAGTCGCTCTGAATAAGAGCGTCCGTTAAATGACTAAATTGTAAATTGTGATCTAAGCTATTGTTACTGGAGTAATGCGCTTGCAGACACAGCTAGTGCTCTGTAATTCTGAGAAGTAAAATGCCATGGTAATATGTGCCTCAACTAGATATTCATTGGCGGCATTACTGCAGACACCCAACAGAAAACAAAACACAAACTCATCAATGATATGAGTGGAATGATTTCAGATGTTTTTAACAGAGATTGACTCAATGACAATAGAGTGAGCTGAATGAATCAGCTAAACAATCAACATAATGATGTCGAATCCTGCAAAAACCGTCAAGTTCTGTGAAAACCGTTGAGTTCTTGTTGCGAGATTGATCAAGTTCTGCGAAAACTGTCGAGTTCTGCGAAAACCGTCGAGTTTTAGCACTCACACGCAGCAACAAATGCAACAGCGGAAGGGTAATTACATCGGTACAACGATAAAATGTGAGACCCCCTCAAGCTTACATTTTTCTTTCTTATGCGAGATCCCTCATGCCATAAGGCCATGGGACGTCCATGAGTTGCTGGCTGGAAAGTTGTGAATTAGAATACAACATTTTTTTTATTTTGTTTTGATCAAATTTCAGTATTTATAAGTGGCTTTAGTTAAACATTTAGAGTGCTCAGTAAGGCCCTTATATCAGAGCTATTGTTTGGATCTTGCGTTGTTGCTCTATCCAGTGTCAGTGATATTTAGTTGCCGCCCACCAAATATGTCTCTACATTGGGGCACGTCCGCCTGTGTGCTACGGGGCAAGGATGCCCAGGATCACTTGTGAACATAAACACACTAACATGCACTCTAATAAAGACTTCCAACTGTCCAGTTTAGTGTTGTTTTCTAGTAAAAAAGTTACGAAACCAGATTTTATTTCACCATGTTCTAGCCGATGCAGTGCCAAACGTTGTTTTTTGTTTGCCTGGTTTATTTCATAGATACAACAGAATTTGTGAGGATTTTAAGTTTCTAACAAAAGTGTGTCGCACACATGACGTTTTTTGACATAAAAATAAAACAAAGCTGCACTGTTCCTGTGTATTTGCTGCTTAACGTACGTGTGGGGCGAACTTGCCCCGGCCCCTGGGTGGACATGCCCCGGCATGAGGCAAGTCCGCCCATGCTTAGATAGCTCTACTTAGAGTCAGATTTGGATATTGGCTTGTAACAGTTTTGGCATTTTTTTAATATCACAACTGTGGACAAGATATTTTCATTCAATATAAGGCTGAAACTGATCCTCTAGCTCTACAAATACAGTCGCCAGATCTATTAGAGTGTCCATGGGGACGGCCTAGTCCCTGTCTCCCCCCTATATAGGCCTATATCGGAACTAGTGTCAACGTAACGACTGAAGTATTAGCAGCCAGCTAACATTAACCCTTATGTAAGTAAAGCAACACGTGTCTCCCCCCCTGCCCCGGTTCGTAAGTAGAACGACATATGACTACGACTGACTGAGACAAAAAAGCCTAGATCCGCACCTGCATGTTAGTATTATCCACATTGCAGCCATACTAACCGAGACAGGGTGATGTTATTAGATGTTAACAAGCAAGAAACTGAATATCTTCAATGCGGGAAACTAAAAAATAGTTCAACCAACTGATGAAGCCGATGGAGTGACATGTTACAAAAGGTCCAGTCCGGGCGAATATTGGGCTTGGTTTATGCGTAGGAAACTTTAAATGTCGAGTTCAACACTGCACTAACATTTTCAAGAAGCATACCCATACTGGTGATCTTAATTACCCCGGTAACTGACCTATTTTTGAAGCAAGGCTGCCAATTACCACCAGCTGGCCTCGCTTCTGCTTGACCATTTGTGGCAGAACGGCAGTAGTCAGTGATATTGGACCAAGGACGTTCAGTTCCAACATCTCTCTCTGCACCTCTAGTGCCGTGTTAATGGATTCACCATGCTGTGAACGTCCAGCATTGTTCACCAGAACATCAATCTACAGTGAAAGTAACCAATGTCAGCACTGCAAAAAATTATAATAATAATAAACAGATTAAGTCATGATTTCAAGGACTAGGTATATTATAAACCACTATGGCCAGTCTAGCCTATATTGATTCTCCGCCTATATTAAAAGATACATTGAAAGGTATCAACATTCTTGTACTATTATTTACTCTTATATATGTGGAAGATAATTAACTTAAATCCCTATATATATACATCGCCTTGTAGTTACTAGCTAATTATATACTGACAGATCAAATGTTGTCTTTCAAAATTAAAATAAATTTATTTTAATGTCTATCGATGCATTTAGTTTTTTTGTTTATTATATGTGTATATGTGCACATGTGTATATCAGCTACTGTATGAACTTTTGATTGTAATCTTTACTATGGCATGTTCATGTATTATTAGCTAAATTATTCTCTAAATCTATTATTGCTATTATTATACTACAATTATTATTCAAGGTGGCTCTCGTGATAGCGGCATTTAAATGCCTTAAGAGTCTCCTGACCATTTGTATATGCTAAATTATAATATGTACTTGTAATTATTGGTCTAATAAATTTCATTTCATTCTTTCATTCATTAATCAAGTGTTTACTTACAATTTATTTTCAGGATTACAACCATGCCATGCTGGGAAGCGGAAATGATTATTTTACAAATCATTAATGGGAACATCCTACACTAGAGCTAGCTACGGTTGGATATTGAAATTGGCCACTCTATCAATCTGGTTTTGCCAGATGTACACATGCACTTGGTGAAGCGACTTGAATTTGGTGTAGATCATTTACAGAAATACGCGGAATATCAAATAGAATAAGTATTACTATTGCATATATATTATACACAAACGTATTGTAGACATATTTTAGGAAACAGGTTTTGTTAATTATTAGTCAGAGGGAGTATTTTAGAGTAAGTTAGTTTCGGATTCTGTCAGGGAATTCAGCGAGCATTAATAGGGGTGTTTACAATTCGAAAATAGTGAATAGTCAGTAACAATGAATATTGGCTAGAATAAGTATTAGTATTATACATATATTGTTCACCAACTTCTTGTAGACATATATTAAGAAACCGTTGTTGTTAACAGAGGTAGTATTTTTTTTTCCCGGATTCAAACTCAACGAGTGATAAAAAGGAGTTTGTTTACAGGTCATTCAACCCGTGCATCGAGCTATCGTTTACATTGGCTAATATATATATATAAGATAAAGTGATTTATTTACTTAAATTACATACATAAGGTAATATCTGACATAGGGGTAGTCAACGTTTTCGGTAAAAAGGAATTAACAGCAGGATTTTAGCGTAAATTAGTACACACTGACTTCGATGTTTTGTTACACAGTGTTCTCCGTATTCGCTAGGTGGCAGGATTTTTAGCCTAAAGTGTTCTTTTGATCACAAAAACAGCCTTATTCAAGGCTAACGTAGCAAACTAATTAAAACTAAATTGTATGATGGCGCCGTGCAAACGGCAGTTAAAGGCCACAAGGCACTTAATTTGTGGTAGTTGCAGTAACTGGGTGGATTTCGTCAAGTCTGGGTGCGAGAAGTCCTGGGCTGAGGTCCAGGCAGATGGTTTCAGTTTTGAGTGTAGGGGATGCGCAAGGATGAAGGAACTAGAGGTGGAGTTGGAAGAGCTGAGGCTGCTCGTTGTGGCAATGGTGGGAAGGGAACAGGGGAGTTGTGCCAGTAGTTCCGGTGGGGGAACAGTAGACGATAAAGTGGGGAAAGACACAAGAGATGCTAGGGAGAGCTCACCTCAGCCTGGGAGGAAGCTGAGAGGAGGGAAGGTAACAGGTCATAGGGAGACGGGAAGGAAAGGAACGGGAGGGAAGACAACCGGGGTGAAGGAGAGGGGAGTAGGGGAGACAGGAGGGAAGGAGAAGGGAGTGGGGGAGACAGGAGGGAAGACAACCGGAGTGAAGGAGAGGGGACTAGCGGAGATAGGAGGGAAGGAGAAGGGAGTGGGGGAGATGGGAGGGAAAACAACCGGAGTGAAGGAGAGGGGAGTAGGGGAGACAGGAGGGAAGGAGAAGGGAGTGGGGGAGACGGAAGGGAAAACAACCGGAGTGAAGGAGAGGGGAGAGACAAGAGCAAAGGAGTGGGAAGTGGGGGAGACAGGAGGGAAGGGGTCAGGACAGAATGTGATGGAGGGGATCGAAAGGAAGAGTTATTCTGCAGCAGTGATAGAGGGGGTGAGGAAGAGAGCGAGGGTGTTTGTGGGGGATTCGATAGTTAGGAAGACCGACAGAGTCTTAAACAAGGGAGATGATGTGGTGGTCTGCTTGCCTGGAGCCAAAATAGAGGCCATAACTCAGAGGGTAAAAAACATCGTAGGCTCGGGTAAGGGTGGATCTGTTTTAGTACACGTAGGGACAAATAACGTAGAGAGGGAGGGTACAACTGCCATAGTTAGGAAATATAGGCAGTTGGTCAGAACACTAAAACAGATGCAGGTTGAGCAGGTAATACTGTCAGGGATTTTACCTGTAATGGGCAGGAGAGGTCACAAATATCGAAATTGTCGGGGGATGGCAATTAATATGTTAGTCCAGAGGCTGTGTAGGGAAGAGGAAGTTGGATTTGTGGATTTATGGGGAAGTTTTGTTGGGAGGGCTGATATGTACATGAAGGATGGGCTTCATTTAAGTGGAAAGGGGGCGGCAGTATTCGCGGACAAACTTTCAGCAGCAGTAGATAGCGACTTGGGTACAATGACAAATATTTTTGGAAGTAAACATTCTTTAAACTAGAAGTGCAGGGGGGTTACCTAGAGGTGTCTCAAGCAGAACAAGAGGCCACTAGCACAGATAAACCAATATCAAATCATCCGAAAAACATCTCTGAAAAAGGTTATAGATGCGTATGTTTAAATGCAAGGAGCATAGTAAATAAGAAAAACGAATTAAACATTATGGTAGAAGATATTGACCCTCACATAATTGGTATAACTGAATCATGGGCCAACATAGATATAACAGATGCTGAATTAGGACTGACAGGATACGTAATGTTTAGGAAAGATCGAATAGGAAGAAGGGGCGGGGGAGTTATTTTATATGTTAAAGAATCTATTCAGGCTTATGAAATAAAACTAGAAAGGGAAGCAGATTGCGATGAAGCTGTTTGGTGCAAAATTGTTTCAGGAAATTCAAAATTAACTATTGGATTAGTTTACCGAAGTCCAAACATAAACGAAGAGGACAACACAAAAATAAAAAACGCTATAAAGGAAGTTAGTAAAGGGGAATGTATCATAATGGGAGATTTTAACCATGGACATATACAATGGAATTCTCTAGAGAGCACAGGGATTGAGGATCAACAATTTCTATGTTTAATCCAGGATAGCTTTCTTACTCAGCATGTACTAGAACCAACCAGGGGAGAAAATGTATTAGATATAGTTTTGGCATCACAAAAATAATTAGTGGACAATGTAAAAATATTTGAACCATTGGGTAATAGTGACCATAATCAAATACATTTTGACATCAATGTAAAATCAGAAAGTAAAAATAAGAAAACGTACAAGAGAAACTTCCACAAAGGTAATTACAAAGATATGAGAAAATACTTAGCACAGCTAGATTGGAATAACATGCTGATGAATAAGACCGCAATTGAATGTTGGAATATTCTAAAATATGAAATTGAGAGTATCATCGATAAATTTGTTCCCTTCCGAAAACAAGGAAAACGGTGTAGAAAGAAACACTTGTCAAAAGAGGCAATTAGAAAAATAATGCTAAAACAAACTATGTGGAGGGTTTATAGGCGTACCAGAAAGGAAGAAGACTATGCAAAATACAAAGAGGCACTTAATGCAGCTACAACTGAAATCAGACAATCTAAAAGAAGCTATGAGCAAAAACTGGCATGTAACATAAAAAATGACAGCAAGAGTTTTTATGCATATGTCAGGAGTAAACAAAACGTACAAGACAAGGTTGGACCTCTAGAAGACAGTGCTGGAAATATAATATCACAGGGGTTTTTAATGGTGGAAGACCTAAATGGTTACTTCAGTTCAGTGTTTACAAAAGAAGATATTAGTTCATTACCAGTTGCTGGGGCTAAATCTGACTATTTAGGACCATTAGTTGTAACTCCAGAATTGGTGGCTAAGAAAATAAAGGCAATGAAGCATAACAAATCACCGGGAGTGGATAGGATTCCTCCAAAATTACTAATGGAAACAGTAGATCAAATCAGTATACCACTTGCAAGAGTATTCAACTTGTCATTAAAAGAGGGAGTTGTTCCGTTTGAATGGAAAGAAGCAAACATCATACCATTATTTAAAAAGGGTTCGAGAAATAAGTCAGAAAATTACAGACCAGTGAGTTTAACGTCAGTGATTTGTAAATTATTAGAAAGGTTAATTAAAGACCAAATGGTGGACTTCCTCGTTAAGCATAAATTATTAAATTCATCTCAACATGGATTCCTTAAAGCGAGGTCATGCTTAACAAATATGTTATGTTTTTTGGAAGAAATCACTAAGTGGATAGACGTGGGATCGCCAGTAGATATTATCTACTTAGATTTTCAGAAAGCTTTTGACAAAGTGCCACATCAAAGATTGCTACTTAAATTAAAAGCCCATGGTATCGGGGATAGCATAACTGACTGGATAGAACAATGGCTGACTGACAGAAGACAACGAGTTGTAGTAGATGGAGAAGTTTCAAATTGGAAATCGGTTTTGAGTGGGGTACCTCAAGGATCAGTATTAGGACCTATATTATTCTTAATTTATATCAATGACTTGGACGACAGTATAACAAGTAACGTACTGAAATTTGCGGATGACACAAAATTGTTTAGAAAGGTTAATACTGATGGTGATAAACAACATTTACAAAACGATCTAGACAGATTAGTGAAATGGTCTGAGAAATGGCAGATGCTGTTCAATTTTGGGAAATGTAAATGCCTACATACAGGACATGGGAACTTGAATGTAAACTATAAAATGGGAGATACTGTTCTGGGTACTACTGTAAAAGAAAAGGACTTAGGAGTTACAATAAGCGCTGATATGAAAGTTTCAGAGCAGTGTGGTGTTGCAGCTTCAAAGGGTAATCAAATTCTTGGATTGATTAGAAGAAACATAACATACAAGGGAAAAAAGTTAATTATACCTCTTTATAAAGCAATAGTTAGACCTCATTTAGAATACTGTATACAAGCATGGAGACCATATCGTAAGAAGGATATAGATACGCTTGAACGCATACAAAGGAGAGCAACTAAAATGATTCCAGAACTTAGAGACCTTAGTTATGAAGAACGCCTGAAAGAATGTGGTTTAACAACTCTAGAGACAAGGAGGTTAAGAGGAGATCAGATTGAAGTTTTTAAGATATTTAATGGGTATGAAAATATTGATAGAAATATGTTTTTCTCACTCAAGAAGGATAGCAGAACTAGAGGACATGAGGTAAAATTAGTAAAGGATCAATGTAGATTGGACATCAGGAAGCACTTGTTCTCACAGAGGACAATAAATGAATGGAACAAACTGTCTACAGATTGTGTAACTGCTAGCAGCGTGAATATGTTTAAAAACAAGGTTGACACATATATCAGGAGGGCGGGTTATAAGTAGGTGAACATTGTTGGACTCTCGATAAGCCAATGGCTTCCTTGTCCACTTGCCATCTGGGCCTTTGGCTTGGATGGCAAATCTTGTTAAATCTTGTTAAATCTGTACATCTGACTAGCCTCTATTATCAGGTCACCCCTTTAATAAGCCAACTTTATCTCAGTCACCTGGGTGGCCACATTGGAGAGGTTCCGTTGAACACCTGCACAACAATATATATTAATTTATGATACTCAATTGCAACATGTTTGATAAACTGTGAAATTATATTGAGAGTGGCTGTCACATTTCTACTTGGATACTTTGCAAGTCAAAAGCATAGCATTTTATCTCATGATTACTATTAAATACTAGTGTAACATAAACCGTCTATGGTAACACCATTAGTTTATCACATATTGTGATAAGCTATATACCAGCTATGCCAGGGCTGAGCCCAATCAAAGCTACCTGCTTGAAATAGTTGATAACGTGTTCGACCGCAGGTTTATGTGTTGCACACTGAAGCATGTCGAGTGGCAGAACAAGGATATCTTCTTTCTTGACGTTCCCGCTCACTGGCAAACACACAAAGTTACTGACATGGCAGTAGTATAAGTCATAATATCCAAATTTAGACAGGTGGTAAAACTGAGTTTCAGATTTTGTCGTCAACTTTGCAATAAACAAGAACAGCTGTAAGGATACCAGATAACAACATTGGTGAAATATTTAAATTAAACAAGAATGAAAGTGAAACATTGACTTTACGCAGGCACTGTTTCTTCACTCTCTCGAGCTCTTCCTCTCTTCTGGCTGACAGTACTAATCTGCAGCCTGCCTTTGCCAGTTCATACGCCAGATGCTCTCCAATGCCACTCGATGCTCCTGTTATCCACACGACTTGCCCCTTCAGGATATCTGCACAAAAGTTATGAAGTTGTTATTTTACCACAGAGGAAAACTTGCCATAAAGTTAGCATGAACACACTTAGTTTCTGTACCACAGTCAGTTATGAACTGTCATGAGTATTCAAAGTTTTATACCTAGAGCTTTGAATAGAAACTTTACACTCCACATGTGACAATGCAAAAACACATGATGGTACACTTGTACAAGTACACATAAACATATACACTTGTACAGGTACACATAAACAGATACACTTGTACAAGTACACATAAACATATACACTTGTACATGTATGCTTGGTACATTTGTACAAGTACACATAAACAGATACACTTGTACAAGTACATATAAACATATACACTTGTACAAGTACACATAAACAGATACACTTGTACAGGTATGGTTGGTACACTTGTACAAGTGCACATAAACAGATACACTTGCACAGGTATGCTTGGTACACTTGTACAAGTACACATAAACAGATACACTTGTACAGGTATGCTTGGTACACTTGTACAAGTACACATAAACAGATACACTTGTACCGGTATGCTTGGACAGGACCTGGTATACTTGGGCAGCCTAGTTGCTAAAAAGTGAAAGACAAACCTGGTTTCTTTCCAAAGGTCTCCTTCCAAAGTAGAGAAAGGTCAGCGTCCCCGTATGCCAACCGAGCCACCTGGACCAGTAAGTAGACCATCCCCAGCAATCCAATCCAAATGTACCATTCCATAGAGCCTATGTCAACATGCACATGTCATTGCATTAAAGTTAAATTCAATATTGTGCACTGTCATCAATTCATTGTGTTATTTGCAGTGGGTGAATAACATAAGCAGTCAGTTTAATAAAAAACGTGCATAGATCATAAGATTGAATAAACTGCATAAGTGTGAATGACATATGTTATGGTATATAGAGGTAGACTTCACATTCACACTTTAGCTCTTTTTCGGTTTGGTCAAACAAAAACTAATTTAACAGTTTCTTTGATAATTTCATCACAAAATAAAAAATTGTACAAATGAGCTAGCATGTCTTGTCCGATCGAGATGAGCAAAAATTGTAATTGAGGATGGCACTTTTACCGAATCATAGGAAGATCTTTTTGCGATAGCAAGGATTTAGCCTCGATTTACAAGTCTCTGTGAGGTGGCGCCCCCATGCGTCACTCTCACAATAGCCTCTTTCCAGTAGGTGAGCAGCAGTTCCCCACAAAGTGCTTTTAGATTATGGTGGGGGTCGGTCACAGAGGGTGACCTAGTGACGTAGTGACCCCCACCGATGTCATGTGAATTGTATTGAAGACAGTAGTGGTAAAGTTAGTATTGGTAGTCGGTAGCTGACAGGCATGAGATACTATAAACACTTTTTGGGGGCTGGCACACTTGTTGAGATTATTTGATGTATCTTATTTTTTTATGATGTATGCTTGCCTGATTTCCTGCTACTTAATTAATTAATCTAAATGTCATTCCTTGGCCTATTTCAATCTACACTGGACTTGTGTTGTTATTTTGCATAAAGTGCTTTTAGGAGTTTAAAACCCCTCCCACACACGCACACCCACATCATACACCATTTGAAAGCTGAATGTCTCCCCATCGAAATGAAATATGATGGCGTGCAGTAAGCATGGAGCAAAGCCAAAGGTCGAATGAGGCAACTGTAAAATAATAATTTTCAAAATTGTGTCATTCTGCAAATATCATAAAAATTACAACGGTTGAGTATTTACTTTACTCAAATACACGCATCCACATAATATACCATTTGAAAGTTTAGTATCCCCTATCAAAAACTAGTAGCTATCAAGCAGGCTTGTTAACAAATGCATGTCAATGCATTTTAATGCAAATGTTTCACTTCATTCAAATGCAAATGCGAATGCAAATGCCATTTTCCAGGAATGCATGCAAATGTTTTGGGGTCACATTCAATTGCAAATGCAAATGTTTTGGTTACACATTTGCAAATGCATTTGAATTAATTTCAAATGTTTGGCTTTATATTAACGTTTTGTTTTACTTGGAGAAAAAACAATGTAATATATACAAACACATTATTAATTTATTTAATAAATACAGTAGTACATTATTGTAATCAGTAAGTACACTGAGTCACGTGGTTCCAGGTCTGCAGAAGTGGTGGAAATGGGACAGAGAAATAGACAATTGACAGTTTACTGGGAATGAAAGGCTAAATCATTCAGGTAGGCCAGAAAGGAAGGGGAACCCAAGACAATAGACTGCCCACTGGTGGGGTTACTGGGAAGATAACCTGATGGATACTTTTACTTCAACCTGATGGATAATTACCACTAATCACTTTCTCTGGCTGTACATATTTAAGGCTGGCATTGCTAATGTTTACTATCCCATTGAGCTGCCATCCCAACAGTGCCATTACAACACAAGGGATTCATTTGTCTGCATTGTTTGATTTGTTTCAATGAACAGGTAATCTCTGAAGCCATCAACTTATAGACTAGCTGGTCTTTTCTTGCTGTATGAATAACAGCTCAGGCATTGAGCGAGTTCATAAATAACATTTGTAACATTCGTATTAAGACGGTCTTCATATGTGGCGATTTTAATGTTGATCTCCTACAGTATGATAAACACAACACTACAAACAATTTCACTGACCAGTTGTACAGTCTTGGATTACACCCTTTAATAACAAGACCTACTAGGATCACAAGTCACTCGAAAACTCTTACAGATAATATATTCACAACAAACTTATCATTAATTATACAGTGTGGTTTGATAATAAATGATATGAGTGATCATTTGCCCATCTTCCAAATAACTGAATGCACCCATTTTAAATGCAGCAAAGTAGTTGACAACAGAAGGAGAATAGTGAATGATCAAAAGTTAAACGTGCTAATGAACGAGCTTAAAGAAACTAACTGGAACAAAATACTGTGTAGTGAAGATGTAAATTAAATGTATAATACTTTTACTGACAACTTGACAAAGATATACAATACAGTATGTCCCATCGTTAATCAGAAAACCATTAACAAACGGACAGACAAGCCATGGATGACCAGTTCATTAAAACAAGCATGCAAGAAAGAAAGTCTGCTGTACAGACAGTTCTTGAAGAGAAGATCAACTGCTAGTGAAGAAAAATACAAAAGATATAAGAACAAATTGACAGGCATACTAAGATATTGTGAGAAACAACATTACACAGAACTTTTGGAAAAAAACAAGGGAAACAATCAATAGTCTCATAAACAAAAAAACTAAGGGAACTACTTACCTTAGTTCTGCTTTCTACTCATTATATTGTACTCTCATCATGCCATATTTAAATTACTGTTGTGAAATTTGGGGCAATACTTATAAGAGCCAAATACATCCTTTGCATATTATTCAGAAAAGAGCTATTAGAATATGTCAACAAGCTGACTATATGTCTCACACTAAACCAATTGTTTATCAACTGAAAACTTTAGCAGTACAGGACATGGTGAATTTTAATAGCATGGTGTTTATGTACAAGGTATACAACAGTCTATTACCTGCTAACATTCTGCTGTACTTCCAGAAAGTTAATGCTAGCCACAATCACAACATCCGTAAGAAAAACTGTGATTTTAAAATAAGATATAGTAGGACTACAAAAAATCTGACTGTATTAGTGTAAAAGGACCAAAGATATGAAGTTGTGCAATTCAATTTATCAATTCAAGAAAAATTATAAAGCTTTACTCTTGCTTAGGTATGACTAATTTCCTTGCATTTCCTTTCAACATTTTCTAATTGTCTATCTATAATTATGTGTCCATTGTTCCACATTTGTGATAGTTATGTTTACAACTATGTATGATTGAAAATGTACATGTATCGATTATGTTGAATAAAATTCAATTCAATTCAATTCAATTGACCAGTTGACCGAGAGAGCACTTTTTCACAGAGCACTTTGTGAAAGTGGATTCACAGGTCAGACAATGATTTAATAATCTGCTGAGGGTATTGCTTTCACTACAGAGCAATTTTTTTCAGTGGCATGTTGTGAACTTGTGAAAAAGAATCTAACAATAATAATTATTCAAAGAATTATGCATGCATTTTATTGTGCATTTGACATATCAATTGTTTGTGGGTCGCATTCAAATGCAAATGTTTAAGGTACGCATTCAAATGCAGATGCATTGACACTTTTATGGAGGCATTTGAATGCGTATTCAAATGCTCAACATTCAAATGCATTTGTTAATAGGCCTGCTATTAAGTGGTGCTGTAAGCGTACGTGTGGAGGGAAGATCAAAAAAGGTCACCATCAACTGATGACTACATTGGTTGTGTATTTATTTTACCACCTACACACAATATACCAATGGAACAATTAAACAAATCAAAGTCTCCCTGTCAAAATGAGTATGATCTAGAGCTGACAAGTTGTGCAGTAGGTGTAAAGTGACGGTCAATGAAGGTTGTTGTCAAATGACGAATTTTCTAAATTGTGTCATTACAAACATTATAAAAATAGGACGGCTGTGTATTTTCTTTACCTCACTACACACACCCATATTATATATCACTAGCTTATACCCGTCCATGTAGCAAAAGGGGTGAAACAACATTTGATTTTCAAATAGACCGCCGTTATGTTTTTTAGGATTCCTGTAAAATTTGCCCTATGATTTGATTTTCTTCAACATTTCACAACACATTGACGCTCCAAACACACTTACTGTGTGTAATTCAACAAAATCACATAACTTTCAGAAAAACACACCCAAAGCACATAGGCCTACCCCTCAAAGGACATAGGCCTACACCTCAAAGCGCATAGGCCAGGGGTCGGCAACCTGCGGCCCACGGGCCAACTGCGGCCCGCAGAGCTATTTCATGCGTCCCGCGGACTGATAGCGAGATTATGCATAGCGCGGCCCGCGACTGCAATATTGACATAAAAAATAGTACGTCTTGTCTAGACTAAATTCTAGACGAGACGTCTAGGCGAAACACATCACATAATGCAACTCGGTAATACCATTTCCACGTGATGAACATATCAAACATTTCTCACTTCCTTTAAACTTTAATTAATTCACTTTTGCCAACATGCAGACATGAATGTTCTATCTTTTTGTGTTTGTGTGATAATGTTTTGTTTTTAATAAAAATCGTCATCACTCGTTAAATCACTGGCAGTTCCAGCACCTTCCGTCTGAGAGGAATGTGCAATATTAACAATTCCTGCACTAAAACGAAGTGCCCTGGCTAGGTTGGGTTGCCATGCTGTGCCACGCGTACGAGCTGAGACATGAGATTAGCATATTCGTGGAGAAGAAGGGTGCAGAAGTACCGGCATTCACTGACACCTTATGGATGTGCGATTTTGCATTTTAGTCTACGTCACAGAGCACCTCACTCTGCTGAACGCCAAACTCCAGAGAAGAGAACAACTAATTAATGAACTGTGTCAGTTTGTCTCCGCTTTCGAGACCAGGTTTCGATTGTGGGAAACACAACTGCGGGATGCAAATTACTTCCCGACACTCATGGAAAACAAACTAGCTACTCCGGACATGTAGGCCTTCGTAGCATTCATTGAGCTGCTGAGACGGGAGTTTGCTCACAGCTCGCAACAGGGTGTGAAAAAAAACTTCAACGTGTCTAAAATTGTTTGGCTAGGGCAGTTACACGATCTCCTCTTTTCTCTCGCTCAGTGCCACTTCTAAAATAATTGCATTGGCTCCCTGTGCGATACCGCATTACTTTTAAGATCTGTACAATTACCTATCAAGCCCTTTCTACCAAACAACCTGCATATTTACATTCAATGCTCACTCCAGCAAGACAGCCCAGACAGCTTCGGTCGTCTGGTTCTGGTTTACTTTCTGTTCCCAGAGTTAAAACAAACACTGGAACTCGAGCTTTCTCGGTTGCCGCACCAACTCTGTGGAATTCACCCCCGACAGCGTAAAATCAGCAAGAAATATAGCTTCATTTCGCCAATAATCTGAAAACCTATCTTATCAAAATTGCCTAAAATTAGCTTCTTTGCACATCTATCCATCGGTTGACGACCTTTTGCATTGTACATGGTCACGAGAATGCCCAATCCTTTGGATTTGTTCCGCCACTGAGCTCGGATTTTCCAAGGATATTGGCGCCAAAGAAGTAATTTTATTATTATTATTATAAGATGAACTTCGTATAATGCAAGCCATGAACAGGTGGACATTTGGATGACGTGCTGAGGCTCGCAGTGTCAAGACTGCAGCCAGATGTGGGACACTTGGTGGCGCAGCAACATCTCTAGCATCAGACGTCAGTGGCACACGGGTCAATATGGCATCAGCGGCATGCCAAGAACACATAACATGAATAATGTGTATTTTTGAACAGCATAGTGACCATCGAACTGTTGTTCAAAATCAGATCTATTTACAACAGCACTCGATACCACTGCTACACACAACGTATGTATGTTGCATGCATATATATATATATATATATATATATATATATATATATTGTACGTGTTACAAGAATGATAATATCCTTGTGCGTGCGTGCGTGCTTGCATGCGTGTATGTGTGGCCCGCTGACCTATTCCAAATCACTAATTTGGCCCTCCGTTCAAAAAGGTTGCCGAACCCTGGCATAGGCCAACCCTTCAAAGGACATAGGCCTACACCTCAAAGCACATAGGTCTACCCCTAGTGGACCATTTCAATAATTGTTTTACCAACATAGTTCATCGCCTTAATGTAAACTTAACACAAACAGGTAATGACCCAACACAATTTATAAAAAAGCATCAAGTTTTTTCTGTACACCTACATATTCTGAGGAAATAATTAACATAGTAAAAAAAGCAAAATTCAAAGAAAACAAATTGTACCACAAATTGCAAATCAACTTGCACACATTTTCAATAATTCACTTATGACTGGCATTGTGCCCAGCAAACTAAAAATAGCAAAGGTTATCCCCTTATATAAAAGTGAAAGCCCTGAACTATTCTCAAATTATAGACCTATTTCCATCCTTCCATGCCTCTCAAAAATACTGGAACGCCTAATGTACAATAGGCTTTAATTTTTTTTAGCAGAACACAACATAATATAAAAAAAACAATACAGATTTAGGAAAACTATTCTACGTATATGGCACTGATTGATTTGGTTGATAAAATATCAAGTAACATGGACCATAAAAAGTATAATATAGGTGTTTTTCTTGATCTCTCCAAGGCTTTCGATACAATAGATTGTAACATTTTAATAAATAAACTTCAATGCTATGGTATAAGAGGTAACGCCTGCAACTGGTTTAAAAGCTATCTTAATAACAGAAGACAGTATGTATCGTATAACAAAGCAGACATAAATATATGACAATTACATGTGGAGTTCCACAAGGATCTATATTAGGCCCATTACTCTTTATTTTATATATAAATGATATTGAAAATGTATCAGATATCCTAAATCCTATACTGTTTGCAGATGACACAAGTCTCTTTCATGCTCATACATCCTTCAACACTCCCAAGAGGTAAACATAGAAATACAAAAAATCTCAACATGGTTCCATACCAACAAACTTTCCCTAAACACCAAAAAGTCCAATTTTATCATATCCACACCAAAAGGAAAAAATACAATATCAACGGTGCCTTAATACAAGTAGATGGAAACAAAATAAAGCATGTCAAATTCACCAAATTCCTAGGGATATTTATAGATGAGCACTTAAGTTGGACAACACATATTGGCAATCTATCAAAACAAGTAGCACGGAATATGTGGGAATGCTTAAGAAAAATTAAAAAATTTTTTTATTTTACGTTGCATGTACTTCATTCTGGTGCTTTTCAAAGTGGAATGATGGTGTGCAGGTACATCTGGATTAAAAATGAGTAAACATATTTTTTTGCGGTTTGCTATTACATGTTGTTGCCAGTACATTGAAAAGCAGGTTGTCAAAATGCTGAAGACTGTTCTACTGCCAAAGTGGTACACTTGGCATATCTGCATATTCTTTCACGTACACGACACACAGGTATTGCTGCTGTTACAACGGGTTGCAGGAATACTATATGCACTTATTATTGTCTATAATATTTGGATCAGAACTTAAATGTTGATCAACACATGAAATCATCACCATTGATGTTGTATGTATATTATAATAAAAAAGTTTTTAATTGTTTGTAAACTATGTGACAACTATTCTACATATTGTTTCCTGTATTTTCTTGCATAATTATATTGACTAATAATATTACTACCTATCACTGAGTGATTGGGGCTGTAATTATATTATGAAATATGCATTTGTCATCTATGTGACATATAGATGTCATGTAGTGTTGTTAAAATAACAAATTAATGTCATGCAGGGGTCCACATCATGTAAATGATCTCCATCTCCTTTGTACAATACAGACAGCTTAAGTTCAGCCAATGTAATCTGGCTACATCGATCACGTAGATATTTATCAAATAGGTGTCATGTAGATGACACAAAGTTCATAATTGTGTATACAGGCTGTACCGGTACATATAGAATGCATTGTGCTATATCCATATCACAGTGATACTGTACAATTCATTCAACATAATAACACTTCATTTAATAATTTTAAAGCATCTCTCTCCCACCTTGTTAGATGTACTTGTAATATGTTATGCTAATGAATTAAATCCTTAATTATGGTTAATTAGAGTAATGCAGTAAAAATTCAGTTGCACTGGGTACATATAATTTTCAGTTATTACACTTCATAATTAATTTGATATAATTTATGTCACGGCAGTTTATTGCATGCATAAAAATACCACAAATGAGGCTAAACAATAATATAGAGACCTTTATCAGCTGCATTTTTGTTACAACAATTGTGTAATTCCATATAAATATATGTAGTCTCTCCTTTTTCTGGCTTTTTAGTTTCCTCATGCGTGCAGTCTTCTCTGTTCAGTGTAACTACACTTGCTTTGCCACGTCGACGCCTCCTGCCACCCATTCCTCTTGATGCACTCTGCCCTCTTTCTGCACCGCTTCCTCTCCATGCACCCCTTCTTTTCATGCCACCTCTTTCTCTTCTTGCATTTCTGTACGTAGAACCATTGAAACTCTGTGGGTGAAAGGATGTGATGTTGCTAAATTAACCAATACAGTTGATGGCATACATTTTGTCACCACTTTAAAAAAAAATTATTGACATTGTTTACTTCATTATAAACAAGGAAAAGTTTACTGTGGTGGGACACACAAATGCAACAGTTTTCACAGAAGATCGTGGCACTCAAGAAAATAAAATGTGCTGTCTTATTTACTTTTATTTTATAACAGTTATGCGCGAAAGAATCGCCAGTCTTATTCCGCGAAATGGGAAACGAAAACGAATGCATGCAAACCAAAATGATGTCAACAACTTCAAAAACTATTACGACACATAGATCGACATGGTTTAACCAATAGACCGTATACACGAAACAGGCCTTACACGTACGTCTTTTCTGGTATTAGATGATTACATGTTGGTCCCTAATTACGCTAGTAACACGATATAGGTAATAGGCAACAGCACGCTCGAGACGAACATAAATTATAATCGGACAAATCAAATGTATGAATAATATAGAATGCTTTTTGACGGACACGGCTTGTTGATAACAATCATTGAAACAAATCTCAAACGAAGGTAATTTCTCAGACACAGTGACAAACGGAATATTTACGACAATTTGTGCTATTACGTACCTCCAACTCCGTTGACAAACCATCTGTTACTATGGAAGCCATGTTGCTTATCAGTGGCAGGCGCTGACATAATACAAGCTCCGCCTCCTCGGGTCGCGAGCTTCTCGGAACTTGCCGAAAGCTGTTCGGGAAGTGCACTGACCAGCGCCGTCGAGTGTTGTAAGGGTCGAAGCGTCGATTTAAAAATTGCGTCTTCTTCATTTTGACACGTTTGGTCGGTCGGCATATGTTACAGTGTATATAATTTACACTAAATAACACGATTTTATAATAAAAAAAATTGTTTTACGAACACCTACTGTACCTTTAAGTTGGACAACACATATTGGCAACCTATCAAAACAAGTAGCACGGAATGTGGGAATGCTTAACAAATTAAAACATTTTCTCCCTATGTATATAATGAGAACTATTTATTGTTCATTGATCTTATCACATTTACAACATTGCACTACATTCTGGGAAAATTCATATTGTACAAACTTAAACAAACTAAGAATACTACAGAAGAAAACTATTAGGATAATCACAAATTCTCATTACATCGCACACACTGATCCTCTATTCTCAAAGTTAAAACTATTAAAATTGGATGATCTATATAAACATCAACTAGGTATTTTTATGTATAAAGCAGCAAATAACAAACTCCCAGATTCTATGTCATCAATGCTTACAAGAATACAAAATATCCACAAACATAATCTAAGAAACCAAAATAGCTATTATATCCAAAACATAAGAACAAACAGCAGGAAATGTACAATAAACTATTCAGGACCAGTATTCTGGAATGCATTACCTAGTAAATTAAAACAGCTAGTGTCCATTAACCAATTTAAAAATAAACTGAAAGAATTGTTACTCTCTAAATATCAATGACTTTACAGTAAACACTGCAAATAAGAAACTTTGTATTTGTACAAAATGTACTCTATATCTACATTTATTTTCACATGGCGGAGAAGACCGTGTGTTTTATGTTTGTGTAATATTTAATGTAGTTAGGATCATGTATTACTTAATGTATTCATGCTCACATTTAATGAATGCATGAAAATTGTGTAGTTAGTGTATTATTTATTCATATAATTCAAAGTACAAATTATATGTTGATATTTAAGCAACATTGTTGAGACTCAATTTGTATTTGTATAACATATACTTTACATCTACCGTTATTTTAACATGGTAGAAAAAAACCATGAATTGATGTTTGTGTAGTATTTAATGTATTCATAGTTCCTGCATTACTTAATGTGTTCATGTTCATATTGTAATGTATTCGTGTGCAATAATTACTAGATATACTAGATATTAGTGCAGTATTTGTTCATAAAATTCTAATTACAATTTGTATGTACATATTTAAGCAATTTTTTTACATTATATTGTATTTCACTTACAATAAGGGGGCAGCCGTGGCTTAGTGGTTAAGGTGTTGGACTCTAAATTCAAGGGTTGTGAGTTCAAGACCCACACTGGACATGGTTCGTTTTCGAATCTTAGGCAATTTCGTTTACCCTACTTTGCCTCAGTCTACTCATCTGTAAATGAGTACAAACACTGTTTGGAAGGTACCTGCGATGGACTAGTGTCCCGTCCAGGAGGGTCAGTATAACTGCACTCTAAGCTGCTTCGCACTACAGAAACCAGGTTTAAGCACTGGCCATATAAGCCTTCATGGCTTCCTAAGTCGTAATGCCTGGGGGATGACTTTACCTTTACCTTTACCTCACTTACAATAATGTTGCTTAGTATATGTTTTTGGCTTAAACCGCGGGGTTTCTTTCTCCTTGGTTGCTCCGCTATTTGTATAATTTGTGACTCACATCATATTGTAAGTATCTTAAAATGTATGTGTAGCCAAAATAAAGTTATTCATTCAAGGCACATAGGCCTGCCCCTCAAAGCACATAGGCCTACCCCTCAAAGCACATAGACTCACCCCTCAAAGCACATAGGCATACCCGTCAAAACACATAGACCGACTCTTCAAAGCACATAGATCTTCCCCTCAAAGCACATAGGCCTAACACACAATTTTGGCCCAGTCCGGTGAATGATTTAGAAATGTTGCTAGGTTTACTATGTTGTTATCGAATTAAAGATCTAATGAAGTAGTAAAAACATTAACTCTACCAATAAATCCAGTGTGAAAGTACTCAGAAAAATTCACTGATTAAACATACAAGAAGGTAGTTATTTTCTACCGGTCAGACAAAGACGGACACAGTGGGCGATTTGAGTGTTGAACCACTCCGTAACATTTGTTGGCCACAGACCACATTAACATTTCAATTCAAATCTTAATGTCTCCCTATCACAATGTGGTAACAGATGGGGCTGTCTAATGGTGCAGTAAGTATGGAGTGAAGGTCAAACAAGGTCACTGTGAAATGTATAATTTCTTAAATTATGCCCTTCTGCAAACGTTATAAATTTTTAGGTGAAAGATTAATGTCTCCCCATCAAAATGAAGTATGATGTGGAGATAACAAGTGATGCAGTAGGGGTGGACTGAAAGTCAAATATGGTCTCCTTCAAATGAAGAATTTTCGAAATTGCACCATTCTGCAAATGCTGTAAAATTGCAATGTCAGTGCCAATGCAGACTATGGCCTATGCCTTAATCCAGATGTCATATGGTCTATGACCATATGGTGACCTTGTTAGGCATACATTATTAAATCCATCTCAACATGGATTCCTAAAAGCAAGGTCATGCTTAACAAATATGTTTTTTGGAAGAAATCACTAAGTGGTTAGACGAGGGATTACCAGTGGATATTATATACTTAGATTTTCAGAAAGCTTTTGACAAAGTGCCACATTAAAGATTACTACTTAAATTAAAAGCCCATGGTATCGGGGACGGCATAACTGACTGGATAGAACAATGGCTGACTGACAGAAGACAGTGTGCTGTAGTAGATGGGGAGGTTTCAAAGTGGAAATCAGTTTTGAGTGGGTTACCACAAAGATCAGTATTAGGACCTTTATTATTCTTAATATATATTAATGACTTCGATGATAATATAACAAGCAATGTACCGAACGGATGGCACAAAAGTGCTTAGAAGGGTTAACAATAAACAACATTTACAAAACGATCTAGACAGATTAGTTAAATGGTTTGAGAAATGGCAGACGCTGTTAAATTTTGGGAAATGTAAATGTCTACATACAGGAAATGGGAACTTGGATGTAAACTATACAATGGGAGGTACCGTTCTGGGTACTACTACAAAAAAGGACTTAGAAATAACAAGTGCTGATATGAAAGTTTCACAGCAGTGTGGTATTGCAGCTTCAAAGAGTAATCAAATTCTTGGGTTGATTAGGAGAAATATAGCACACAAGGACAAAAAGGTAATTATACCTTTGTATAAAGCAATAGTGTCATTTAGAGTACTGTATACAAGCTTGGAGACCATATCGTAAGAAAGATATAGATACGCTGAAAGAATGCAGAGGAGAGCAACTAAAATGATTCCAGAACTGAGAGACCTTAGTTATGAAGAACAACTGAAAAGACGTGGTTTAACAACCCTAGAGACAAGGTGGTTAAGAGGAGATCAAATTGATCAAGTTTTTAAGATATTGAATGTGTATGAAAATATTAATATAAAAAAATTGTCTCACTCAAGAAAGATGATAGAACTAGAGGACATGAGGTAACATTAGTAAAGGATCAGTGTAGACTGGATATCAGGAAGTACTCTTTCTCACAGAGGACAATCAATGAATGGAACAAATTATCTACAGATTGTGTAACTGCTAGCAGCGTGAATATGTTTAAAAACAAGGTTGACACATATCTCAGGAGGGCGAATTACACAAATTAAAAATTTTTGGACTTGATAAGCCAATGGCAATGGCTTTCTTGTCCACTTGTCAATGGGTCTGCGCCTTTGCTTTGGACGGCAATCTTGTTAAATCTTGTTTTTGTTATGTTTGTAGCTTATGTTACATTATGGAAGTTATGTATGTACTTGTTTGCACCCCACATACACCACTGGCATTGCTCTGGCCATTGTCATCAACAGTATGCATCACTTGCAGTAAGGGTGGAGATAAGATCATGCAGTAGTGCCAGTACCAGTAATAGCATTATATACCTGGTAAGTAGGGTTGAAAAAAATAATGATTAAAAAATATATATATTTTAATAGGATTTTTAAATTTAAATCGGATTTGATTTTTAAAAATCTGGTATATAGATATAAGACATTAGGAAATGTCCGCAAAGCTTCACCCCCTGTAGTTGCATAATCTGTCTTTGAAAGGAAAGTATACTGTGTGTCTGTGGCTGTAGAAGTGCTAATTATTGTTTGCTGAGAGAGAGAGGATTAGCACCTGTCTAGGGCTCTGTATACTCTATGGGTCTCCAACCTGACTGCAAACTGGTACAATATTAATCAATTGTCACCAAGACTCTCACTGGAGTCAACATAATGAACTGGTAACAACTAGCACAAGCTCTAAGTGGACTTTAACTCAGGGCTTCTGACTTGAAAAGATAGTTCCTCTTGAAGACAAGTTTGTGTGGCTTCACTTCATTCAAAAACAGAATAGCTTAGACATACACAATGTCATAAAATATTTGACTATCAGGTTATCTGGTGACAATAAACTACACAAGTATGCGTACATTGTGCCTTTGTATTAAAAAAACATACAAAACTTTGTTGATCTTGATGCTTGTAAACAATTATTTGTGTTAAATTCATATAAATCAGCGATTAAAAAATCGGAAATAAAAAATCTTAAATCAGTGATTTTAGGAGTGATTTAAATCAATGATTTAAGTGAAATGATTTAAATCAAACAACCCTGCAGTGTTGGTAAGTCAAATTTACTAAAAGTAAAAGTTTCGCCATTTTCTCTTTTGTACAAATGTAAAAACAAACGTTGTCGCCACTGCGTTCAACAACCTATATCGTGCTATCACCTGTCTTGTTTTGACTTTTGGGCGGACACTCTGAAGTGTTGTTTTTGAGTGATTATTGAACGCCGGAAATACGTTTCACAAAACGAGGCAGCGACGGAAATTGCCATAAAAAATGTTTTCGAAAAGCTTCGATCACGTAGTGTACAGTAATACTCAACGCATTAAAATCAGGCTTCCTTTAAATTATTGCATTTACTAGCTCTGACACAAGTGATAGGGCCGTTCGGTTACTGATATCTGGAGTATTTACAGTCTATTGAGTGCACCGCGACGTCACACTCCCCGACACTGTCACTGTCACGTACTGGCACTGCGCCATTCAGTCTCAGCCTCAGCCCAGGCTGCCTTCAGGCTTAGGCATATCACCTCCGCCACTGGCACCGCACAACTTCGAAACTTAGCGCTTACCTTACCTAACTTTATTGTTGATCACTGCGTATTGTAATGATTATTACTGGTCTGCTAACAGGCAGAATTACTCAAACAAACAATATCAATGCCAGTTGAACGCAGCTACTTTTCTTTATTTTTTAAAAAGTTGGAACACTGCCACACATACAAGACGAACTCTGGCGCAACGGAACTACGGAAACTACATAAAACATGAATATAACATCCCTCTTTCTTTAAGAAAAAATGTTATTCACATCACTCCACAGTTTACAAACTCTGCAAGGCTTGAACAGTTCAGGATTAGACACTTGGACAACAGCAGGGGCAGATCCAGGGTTTAGAAAATAGGCTGTGCAGCTATTAGTTTATCTAGTTATTACTCCACGTTATTTCACCTACGAAGCAAATATTTCCTTAAAAATCCAAATATAAATGTACCAGATATAACAGAGCTGCTGCTCTGAAAATAAGCCTCTGATCGGCCCTTATTTTCAGAGCATGCTCTGGAAATAAAGCTGTGCAGCTATGAGTTTATCTAGTTATTTCTCCACATTATTTCATCTACAAAGCAAATATTTCCTTAAAAATCCTAATATAAATGTAGCAGATATAACAGAGCTGCTGCTCTAAAAATAAGCCTCTGATCGGCCCTTATTTTCAGAGCATGCTATGAAAATAAGCCTTTAATCGGCCCTTATTTTCAGAGCATGCTCTGAAAATAAGCCTCCGATCGGCCCTTATTTTCTGAGCATGCTCTGAAAATAAGCCTCTATATATAATCGGCCCTTATTTTCAGAGCATGCTCTGAAACTAAGCCTCCGATCGGCCCTTATTTTCAGAGCATGCTCTGAAAATAGCCTAAGGCTAAGCCTTAGAAAAATGGGGGTCCAGGGTAATGCATGAAGCGCCTCGGGGGGTGACGTTTTTTAGACAAAACACTTGAAATGGTGTAATTTGGAACACCCATACTCTGGTTTTAAGCGAGTTAAGGCCTAATGTAATCAACCCAAAATTCAGACATGCGACATCGTACTAATTTTTCGTTTACAATACGGATTTTTGGGAGGAAGTACGGCTTTCGGCCGTGTGCCGTTTTAGTACGGATTTGCCGAAAATAAAAAAAATCGTGTAATCTATGTATTTTCTTGTATTCGTCACATAAGTATAACTTCTAACATCAAATTTGCAGTAGACGATGTGCAACTACTTTTGAGTCTACAGTTTCTGCAAAACGCAGCGGATTTTGTTTAATTTACACCTGTAGGTAGTCTATAGGCCTGTTCCATCGAAGAAAATGCGGCACCTTGTCACTACCTTTATAATTAGTTTATACTAAATAATATAATAATATTTCCTGACATTATCGAACTACTATTTGATGGATGAGATGTAGCAAGTAGCCTACAAGTATATGGCCTATAGATCTGTGGTAGACACTGGTCAGTGATGCGTATCGTTATGCATGGTTGGACATCAAGTGCCCACTGAGGTCAATTGCACTAGTACATTATCGTAGCCTGCCACACGAATGGGTCGACAGTGAACACTGTGTGCTGATGACATTACATTGAGGTACAAGATACATTACTATACGCACATTTCATTGTCAATGCTGTTTAGCTTAGTTAGCTAGTATTTAGTATTCATGTTATTTTGTTACTCCTTTCAGAGTGCAACAGTTGATCATTTCCTGATTAAAGACAACTGTCATATGAAGGAAAGTGGTTTTCTTTATGATCAACTGCACGTCATTTGCTGCAACGAGTGTAACCCGCGTCATCCCTTGAGCTGAGCTTGACGACCATAGACATCCAGTGTGTCGTGTCGGGGCTGTGGCTTCTCGACTGGACAGAAACCCCAAGAAGTAGCGATCGCGCTCTTGGGCAACCACAACTCTGTCCATCTCGTCCAGCAGGCCTACACCGGACCAGCTGCTGCATGCCGAGGGCCGAAATTGGACCGGCCCAGGGTGGATGTGGGAGTCTCAGAGGAACAATGGAATGTTTTTTCACGCCGATGGGTCGCGTTTGCCATGGGATCGGGCATCGATCCTCACAACTCCTCCTCCCAGCTATTCCAGTGTGCGGCCGATGAACTCGGGAATGGACTACTAAAATCGGACCCTGGCATTATCGTGAAGCCCACAGATGAGCTGATGGCTGCAACGAAAGCCATGGCGGTGATAGCTGTCGCCACCGGCGTCAACCGGGCTGAGCTGGTTCTCCTCCGCCAAGAGCGCAAAGAATCTTTCCGGTCGTTTGCAGCCCGTGTACGTGGTAAGGCCGAAACTTGCGCCTACTCCGTCCAATGTGCCTGCCCGGTTCCAACCGCTGTCGACTTCACAGAAATAATCGTCAGGGACGTCCTCATCGCCGGGATCGCCGACATGGATATTCGCCGTGAAATCCTCGGGGCAGACAAAATACTCGAGCGCACCGTGAACGATGTCATTACCCTAGTTGAGGGATAAGAGATGGCGCGAAACGCCCTTCCTTCATCGGCTGCTGGCATCTCGTCTTTCAAAAGAATCACAACGACCTCGGTACCCGCGCCCGTATCTTCCCAGCCGGGACGTGGTCAGACCGCGATCTGCCCCGATTGCAAGACGGTATTCGCTCTGTTCTCTGAGGGCGCAAGAGGATGGAACACCAAACCACACCGCGTCTGTCTCGCCTGCTACCGAGCACGCCGCGGAAGGCGCCCGAGCGAGCGACCACGCAACCGCAGCATGCAGCCGCCACAGCCGGAAGTTGCTACCACGCTCACCCAAGTGTCGGCCTTCACTAGTGCTCCATGCCAGCATCGCCGTCGTCGACGTCGGCGACCCGCCAACGAGCCACCCGCGCAATCATTTGTGAAATTGTCGCACCACATCTGGTCTAAAGGCGAGTGGCGAAAGACGCGGTTCCTCGACCACCCGACACTCCAGGTGCAGGTCTCCGTGACACCATCAGACTACCTCGCCTTCGGACGCCCATGCCCCACAACCAACCCGTCAATCATCACGGCCATAGACGATACCGGCGCGCAATCATGCCTATGGTCGATGTCAGGGTTCCTGGCTGCTGGATTCTCTGCAGCAGACCTCTTGCCTGTGTCTGTTGACTTGACCGCGGCCAACAAGACGCGTAGTGAAATCATTGGGGCCGTGGTTCTCCGCCTCAGCGCATCGTCTTCTGCTAATGATCGACAGTCCTGCGCGACAATGGTGTATGTGAGTCCAGCCGCGCACGGGTTCTACCTCAGCTGCGAGGCCATGGTGGACCTTGGCATCGTTCCTGTCGACTTCCCCTCGATCGGCCCGTTACCGCGCATTCCAGTTTCTGCACCTTCCATCGACGGACCTCCTGGCCCCCGCAACCAACAGGACTGTGGACTCCGTGCCAGTAACGCTGGGCGCGTATCGGCCCTTGCTGAGAGCGACGGACCCTGCTCATGCCCTCCACGCACTATAGTCCCCAATCGTCCAACCGTGCTTCCCTTCGATTGCACGGAGGCAAATAACGCAACGATGAAGGCATGGCTACTCCAGGAATTTGCATCGTCAACATTTAACACATGCCCTCACCGCCCCCTGCCCTGTATGGCAGGGCCCCCAGTGGAGATCCATCTCACGAAAGGTGCAACTCCTAAGGCGGTGCACACCCCGGCCTTGATCCCTGTGCATTGGCAGGAGCGCGTACACCAGGATCTCCTGCGTGACGAGGCCCTTGGCGTCATCGAACGTGTGCCACATGGTGAAGCTGTGAAATGGTGTCACCGAATGGTGGTCACCCGGAAACAGAACGGCTCCCCACGAAGGACTGTCGACCTTTCCCCACTGAACAAGCATTGTGCACGCGAAACATTCTCCAGTGAATCTCCATTCCATCTGGCGAGACGCGTGCCCGGCGAATCCTGGAAAACCGTAACGGATGCTTGGAACGGCTATCATTCTGTTCCCCTCCGAGATTCGGACAGGCACCTGACGACGTTCATCACCCCTTTCGGCAGATGGCGATACACTCGTCCACCACAAGGCTTCCTATCATCTGGGGACGGGTACAACCGCCGTTTTGATGAGATCATTGCCAACTTCCAGCGCAAGGAGCGATGCATCAATGACACCGTTCACTGGGATGTTGAGCTGCAGAATCATTGGTGGAGGATCATAAATTACCTCATCCTCGTCGGCAGAGCAGGGGTAGTCCTCAACCCGGACAAATTCCAGTTCGCACAACGTACCGTAGACTTCGCCGGATTCCGCATTTCCGACGCTACGATTGAGCCACTCCCGAAATATCTGGACGCTATCCGGGATTTCCCGACACCAACATCCACGACCGACGTCCGGTCCTGGTTCGGTTTGGTTAACCAAGTGACGAACTATGCTCAACTCCGGGATATCATGAGACCATTCAAGCCATTCTTGAGCCCAAAGACACCCTTCCGTTGGTCAGTAGACCTGGAGAGCGCATTCCAAGCCTCAAAGTCGAGCATTATCGAGGCAATCAGATATGGTGTCGAGATCTTCGACCTACGAAGACGGACGTGCCTTCGACCCGATTGGTCGAAGCTCGGGATCGGTTATTTCCTTAGTCAAAAACATTGTGATTGTGCAACGACCTTGCCGGGGTGTTGCGACGATGGATGGAAGATAATCTTGGCGGGCTCCCGTTTCCTTACCCCTACCGAGCAACGCTACGCGCCAATAAAGGGCGAGGCCTTGGCTGTTGCATGGGGCCTAGAACAGTCACGCTACTTCACACAGGGCTGCGATGACCTTGTCGTCGTCGTCACTGATCACAAGCCTCTGGTCAAGATCCTTGGCGACCGAACACTCGACGAAATTAACAATTCTCGGATATTTCGCCTCAAACAACGGACACTGCCTTGGCATTTCGAAGTGACGTATCTCCCCGGGAAGACAAACACCGCTGCTGATGCAACATCTCGCCATCCATCACAAAGTGAGTATGCACAGTTCACAAGTCTCACCCTATGCTCCGGAATGGATTCTGCGGAGTGCGCAATTATCGCAGCCACTCGTCGCGATGCTTCATCATTCACCGCGCTATCCTGGGAGCGCATCGCCATGGAGACGTCATCAGATCCTGGCATGCGCCTGCTCATGGTGGCCATTGAAAAAGGCTTCCCAGACACACGTCGCGCAACGGACGACACCGTTGCGGCATTCTGGATGTACCGGGAGAGCCTTTGTGTCTCAGACGGGGCCGTCCTATACCAGGATCGGGTGGTAATTCCTCCCTCCCTTCGCAACGAGGTACTTCGCACTCTCCATTCTGCCCACCAGGGAGTGTCATCGATGGAATCCCGTGCCCGTTCGATCGTATTCTGGCCGGGCATATTCACCGCCATTCAGGAGACCCGAGATAGATGTCGGTCATGCAACAAAACAGCACCGTCACAAGCTGCGACTCCCCCAGCGGCGTTTGACACGCCGTCGACTCCGTTTGAGTCAGTTTTCACGGACTTCTGCGATTACGGCGGATGCCATTATCTCGTCGTTGGTGACCGTCTGTCGGGTTGGGTGGACATCTACAAAACGCCCCCGGGTACACCCTACTCCGGAGCTACTGGCCTCATTGCCTGTCTTCGCCAGATGTTCGCCACTTTCGGCATCCCTGAAATCCTGTCAAGTGATGGGGGCCCTGAATTCAGGGAGGCTTGGTCGGCAAAGGAGAATGCTATGCGCGCTCGATTCGCGCGCACCTCTGAGGCCCTAAATGCCCACTCGCGGGCCCTACCTCCCCTGGTGACCGGCGCGAGAGTATATGTCCAAAACCCAGCGTGGGCCCCATCCGAACAAATGGGACAGATCAGGCGTCGTCGTGGACGTAGGAGACAATGAACAGTACCTGGTCAAGATTGACGGCTCGGGCCGACTCACCCCTCCCCCCACAACAGACGGTTCTTAAGGCAATTTGTCCAGCCCTCTACATATATCGGCGAGCCACGCCCATACACGATGACAGCAACCACGCCGGATCAGTATCATGCAACCACTGCGCCAGAGCTCCATCCACCAGCTACGCCAGCGTCTCCTACTGTATCAAAACCCCAGGCGGCAACAACGCCATCGTCTCCAGCAGCCGCTGCGCCAGAGATTCATCCAGCTACCGCAACTCCTGATGTAGATGCACCTCCAGCAACCTTCGACGGGCCACCTTCATCGCTACCTCGTACTCCCTCTGCACGGCCTCCGGAACAGTCATCGCCTCGAGTCCTGCGCGCACCACGATTGCGTCGACCGCCTCGTCGTTACGAGCCAGTGTAAGACGTGGGTGTAAGTCTTTAGTTCATGAACGTGGGGGGATGATGGATGAGATGTAGCAAGTAGCCTACAAGTATATGGCCTATAGATCTGTGGTAGACACTGGTCAGTGATGCGTATCGTTATGCATGGTTGGACATCAAGTGCCCACTGAGGTCAATTACACTAGTACATTATACCCGTAGCCTGCCACACGAATGGGTCGACAGTGAACACTATGTGCTGATGACATTACATTGAGGTACAATATACATTACTATACGCACATTTCACTGTCAATGCTGTTTAGCTTAGTTAGCTAGTATTTAGTATTCATGTTATTTTGTTACTCCTTTCAGAGTGCAACAGTTGATCATTTCCTGATTAAAGACAACTGTCATATGAAGGAGAGTGGTTTTCTTCACTCTTCTCGTATATGCAACGTCTTTTGCTGGGATAATCCATTATAATTTAAGAGTCCGTCGTAATGATATATATATTACGTAGTGTCCACGTTAGCAGGTGACCACGCATCTACCAACGGAAGTCATGGATATCTTCAAACATTCGCAATTCGTTAACTACTGCGAATTCAGACTTCCACAATATGAATTAATGATTTGTTTTAACACACGGGATCGTTATTTATTATGCGAGCACGATCCAACAAAAATAACGATCGTTGCATGGGGCGGCCCGATTCAGTACTGTCAGATATTTTAAATTTAATGCATAGTTATAGCAATATTTGTTACAAAAGTTGTCCATCAAATGAAACGTTTTAAAGTGTTAATGCGCCACCCATGGTAGTTTGAGGTCACACGATTGACACTGGTACAGTTGGCGTGTTAATCGCCACAGTATTAGAATTAAACAATTAATGTTAACACTTTCAGCTCAGCAAATCAAGCGTCTCAAGAACATAATGTCATATCGTCTTTGAGAAGCTTCCGTCAGTAATTAAAGCAATGAGTGCTCTTTAAATTACCAGGCCGTTGTAAATATATGTTCAGGGGCAGATTTAGGAAATGATAAGGGGGAGGGGCGCAGCATTGCGCCGACTGCTCAGTTGGATGATTTGCTAACCATCGTGGATAATTTTATAATCACATTAATTAAACGAAAAAAACAAAATCATCAGATCAAGAAACACGTTGAACCGTTTAATGTATTAGCGTATTGTACGTATGTGTATGCATGGTTAGTGTGCATCATGTCAGCAGCAGCTAGTTCATAAAATTAAGCCCTCAGAAGATTCGTGAAAAAGACAACTTTTGTTGGGGTGATTCTTATTGTTCTTGTCAATAATTGCTTTGATGTCGAGTTTGATGTCCTTGCGTACATGAAGTTCAAATCAAGTGTTTCCGTACGTGAATTCACGAGATACTGTGGACAAATTTGTGTTCAGACATGTGTCATATAACTGGTTCAAAACATGTAAATTCGCGTATTTCAACTGGTTCAAATCACCAGTTTCCGCACGTGAATTCACGAGATACTGTGGACAAATTTGTGTTCAGACATGTGTCATCATATATATATATATATATATATATATATATATATATATATATATATATATATATATATATATATATATATATATATATATATATATATATATATAATTAAAAATAATGCGCCAGCGGTGCCATCTGGCGATCAAACACGTTATTAAACACAACTCGTGTTGACATTGGCGCGAAGAAACGTGAATATCGAAAACAACGCAGGTTTGTTACATTTCTCGTTGTTCAAGTAAATAAATGTGATTGTAAAGTATATGTTGTTACTCATAGCGTATCGGTCACTATTGCAAACTAAATATATGCCTGTTTAGTAGCTGCTTAGGGGATATTTGTCCACCAAAAACGAAATAAAATCGCAAAAGGAAATATGGCGGCCGACCATTTTATCGGTCGCGCCCCCTGACGGGGTTAGTTGAAACATTTTCAATGGGGCTAGTTGAAACATGTATCAACTAGCCCCTTGCTACGCTATGTGCAATAATACGTTTCGGAATTGATCGTACTAATACATAAACATGTAAATACAGTATATATCATTCACTGCAATTTGAGGTCTGATTTATTAAACCAATTACAATTAGTATCATTTAATTTCAGGTGAACTATCCAATGAGGATGTACAAACGCAAAACAGACCGAGGTCGCCCCGATCATGAACAGATCATAACGGCAGTTCGGAAGGTAGTCGACACTGGTCTCCCATGTCGCAACGTAGCCGACGAACATGGCATCCCGCACTGCACGCTGTGCTGATATTGCATCAGGTATCGCTCGAATGGTGGCGATGGAGACATGCGTACTGGTTATTTCAACGTCCAGTCTGTGTTATCCATCGACGAGGAGCAACTACTCGTAGACTACGTGCAAAGAGCGGCCGCATTGTATTATGGGCTGAACAGATGCGACGTCTTGCATTCGACTACGCAAAGAAACTAGAAAAGAAAATGCCAAATTCTTGGGCTTCTAACGAAAAAGCTGGGGTCGACTGGCTAACTGGTTTCTTAAAACGACACAGGGAGATCGCATTACGGACGCCGGAAGCGAGTCTCTCCGACGTGCCATGAGTTTCAACAGGGCGAACGTCGCCTTATTCAACGACAACTTAGAGCGGCTGTACCTACGCGAGGCATTTACGCCAGCTAGAATCTGGAATGTTGATGAAATGGGCTGCACCAATGTGCAGAAACCCAGTAAGATCATCGCGTCGACTGGTGTCAAACAAGTTGGAGCAATCGTGTCCGCCGAAAGGGGACAGCTTGTGGCTGTGTGCTGCGCGGTCAGTGCGATTGGTAACACTGTCCCACCAATGTTCGTGTTCCCGAGGGTGCACTACAAAGATTCCTTTGTGAACGGTGCTCCCCCCAACTCCATTGGCGCCGCACACCCATCTGGCTGGATGACAGTTGAAAACTTCTTGACATTTATGAAGCATTTCGTGCGTCATGTGCGTTGCTCTCAAGAAGAAACTGTGCTATTGATTCTCGATAATCACGAATCCCATCTGTCAATTGAGTTCCTAGAATTCGCTAAAGAGAACGGGGTGATCATGCTCTCATTCCCCCCGCACACATCTAATAAGTTGCAGCCGCTCGATCGTTCCGTTTACGGACCGTTCAAAAAGTATTACAACTCGGCCTGCGATGGGTGGATAGTCGGGCATCCGGGTCGCACGATGACAATCTACGACATTGCGGGAGTGGTGGGAACCGCATTTCCCAGGGCCATGACCCCCGCAAACATCCTGTCGGGTTTTCGCGTGAGTGGCATTTCGCCCTTCGACAGGTTCAACTTTAATGAGGATGATTTCCTACCATCAGCTGTAACTGACATGCCGAATCCACATCAACCACCGACAACCACCGTTGCGGCCGTGCATCAGCCACCGACAACAACCGTTGCGGCCGTGCATCAACCACCGACAACCAGCGTTGCGGCCGTGCATCAACCACCGACAACCACCGTTGCGGCCGTGCATCAACCACCGACAACCACCGTTGCGACCGTGCATCAACCACCAGAAGCCAGTATTGCAGTATAACCGTCACACAGGCTGTCGATGTGCTGAACTCTCTCCCATCAACGTCACGCGCGGGTGGATCTGTGTCATCAACCTCGATTGCTATTTCTCCGGAACACGTCAGACCATTTCCCAAAGCCTGCCCTCGGAAAGGGATTCGTCGCAGCCGAAAATCTGGACGCACAAGGGTGCTGACCGACACTCCTGAGAAGAATGCGATTATTCAGGAACAGCAACAAAAATCATGCAAAAGGAAAGGTGGTGCAAAAACATCCAGAGTTGCCAGGGCCTTGGTGGTCTCCAAAAAAGCAAAACCAGCACCCGTGAATGACGACGATTCATGCGAACCCTTTAGTAACAGCCTGCCAGGTGAAAAATGGGTGCAATGCACTGCATGTAAAATGTGGGCACATGAAAACTGTACGTCTGGCGACAAATGCTTTATGTGTGACCATTGTCAATAATAACCTACGCACTCCGCCAGTTCAGTAAATTAGCCTCCTACAAGTTTGATGGCCATGTTTCACTGTTAAGTGTTAATGTTAACGTTCCTCGTTATAATAATATGTTGTGGGCACCTGCCCTGCTTATAAAAACATATTAATTATAATGTTTTGACATTTAATTAATTGTTTTTATGAATAAAAACCGTCATATCAACGAAAAAAGGTGTTTCAACTTACCCCGGTACATGTTTCAACTTGCCCCGCATATGGGGCTTGTTGGAACACTTGGACTACCTCCAAAAAAGTAGATACATGTAAAAAATTACTGTAGGTACAATATTTTTATGGCTGTTTAGATATGCGTGATGCATTTTGTTGCAGGTTAAGCCTATTTCGTGTATTTGCCAAAATAAACAAAATCGTTTCAACTAGCCCCGGTCTCCCCTATATAACTGGTTCAGAACATGTAAATTCACGTATTTCAACTGGTTCAAATCACCTGTTTCCGCACGTGAATTCACGAGATTCTGTGGACAAATTTGTGTCCAGACACGTGTATTAACTGGGTGATTTGATCCTGAGTGAGTCCCTGTCTTGTGGGTTAACCATCTATAGTGAGCGCAATGACAAACCTTAAAGCGGTGGACGATTATTTCCTGCCCCGCACCCAGCTGGCTTACCGCTCAAGTCTACAGGAAAATTATTTATGTGGGACAATGCTACTTGTGATTGACTCGGAATCGTGGCTAGTTTGCTGAAAACAAAAGTACAAGTCAGATGTATATTTGTATACGAGCTTTTATAGTAAGCCAACTGATTATGCAAGAATACAATATGCATATATAATATAAAACGACATCATCAAATCTAGGTAATTGAAAATTCACCAACTAACAGCAAAGGTGGGGGGACTGACCACACCAGGTCAATTCTGTAATGGCCAATTTCAGAATGGCTCCTCCCACCCCACGATGTGTCTGTGTAGAGTAGTAGAGATATTATGTTACATTTTCAACACGCCAGAATCAGCTATTTCCCACTCTCCTTGAAGTGGTATAATGATTAATAAATAACCTTGTGTGGGGACTGGGACAAGGTGTTGGATTATTCACCAGTTACCAGTGCATTAAGGACAATGTACGATACAGTTACGGAATGTTTAGGTCAAACAGTCAGTATTCATGTGAAATAGCCAACATGGTTGAGCTTATTATATGTTGTATCATAAGTCTATACGCATGAATACTGTTATTAAATTAATACGAACATGTTTGTATTTGCACGTGTTACGGCAAGTCCTGGTTCACTCCTGATTGTGGCCAGTGGTCTTCTTTTCTTTCTTCTTGTCTTTCTTTTTGACGTATTAAATGTAGCCGACCCTAGACATTTTCATGACAAGGTAAGGAAAATACATAATTGATTTGCGACCCTGTATAAATCCAAGCTTAAGGAGAAACAAATATTTGCGTCCGACCCAATCTCTACCTGTCAAAATACTGGAAATATGTTTTTATTATATCGGTCTGAAGACATTGTGGGTGAAATTGTTTTTTTTTGTGCTTGAGTAATATAAGCCATGTACAGTACTCGAATCTTATCGGCGGTGGGTCATTCGGACATATTGGTGTCCCGGCACTTTCGTGTGGAATTTTTCGGTAAAGAAAACTGTTAAAACGATACTTCTTATATGTGCGCTTTATAAAAGGAACCCTTCGTCATGTCCGATCTTTATCTTTAGATTGAAGTTTTTTATTTTCGCTATTTCTCGAAATACTTCCCAGTGTTCTTATTCCAAAATCGGCTGACCCCATTGCCTATAGTCCTCTGTTTACAAGGTCGACATTCGGTGTAATATGAGTACACATTAAATAATATATATCGTGTACGGTGACCCCCCTGAACTATATGTTAGGTATCAAACATTTTGAATAATTTAAGTTTTCCGACATAAAAACCCATGTTCCCCGATTCATTGTCGTTTATGTCACAACTACTTCAACGTGATGCCTCTATTGAATATCTGAAAAGAACTATCATCTCCACGTAGTTTCACAGTTATGCGACCGCCATATGTGAATATCCAAAACGATAGCGACATATTTTACTGACTGCGATTCACATTCGATACTCGACGTTTCGATCTGGACAGGAGACAGGTGAGCAGGTTTATTACATGTCATATACAAACGGTCCGCACCTCATGAAATACAGGTCGAACAAAGCAAATCAGTGGTAAACTGATCACACAAGCAGCATAGGCCGATCATTATCTTAATATATGGATAACATTGCTCATGAATTGAATGGTGTGTCATCTACGTCACAGTTTTGTCAAGCATGATGTAGAACAAAGGCAGCATATATTATGTGCCCGAACCTCATAATTATTATCTTTTATACATTTTACAACCCCCTTCTAAATTTAATTCGCATACAATTAAAGCTTACTCACTGGAAAGGTTATATGATCTTCTTCATATTAATATAAAAATGCACGTACAGCTAGAACCATATACCCGTTTCTCCAGGTCCACACGTGCCTAAACACGTGAATGCACGTGCATATGCGTACAACTAGAACCGTACCAGTTTCCCCAGCTTTACACGTGCATAAATACGTGAGTTCACGTGAATACACGTACAGCTAGAACCGGACCTGTTTCACTCAATTTGTTCCACACGTGCCTAAAATGTGAATTTACGTGAATACACGTACCAGTTTCCCTTGTTCCACACGTGCATAGACACGTGAATACACGTACAGCTAGAACTGTACTAGTTTTCCTTGTTCCACGCGTGAATGGACACGTGAATACACGTACAGCTAGAACCGTACCAGTTTTCCTTGTTCCACGCGTGCATGGACACGCGAATACACGTACAGCTAGAACCGTACCAGTTTTCCTTGTTCCACGCGTGCATGGACACGCGAATACACGTACAGCTAGAACCGTACCAGTTTTCCTTGTTCCACGCGTGCATGGACACGCGAATACACGTACAGCTAGAACCGTACCAGTTTTCCTTGTTCCACGCGTGCATGGACACGCGAATACACGTACAGCTAGAACCGTACCAGTTTTCCTTGTTCCACGCGTGCATGGACACGCGAATACACGTACAGCTAGAACCGTACCAGTTTTCCTTGTTCCACGCGTGCATGGACACGCGAATACACGTACAGCTAGAACCGTACCAGTTTTCCTTGTTCCACGCGTGCATGGACACGCGAATACACGCACAGCTAGAACCGTACCTGTTTCACTTGATTTGTTCCACACGTGCCTAAAATGTGAATTTACGTGAATACACGTACAGCTAGAACCGGCGGGCGGGCGGGCGGGCGGGCGGGCGGGCGGGCGGGCGGGCGGGCGGGCGGGCGGGCGGGCGGGCGGGCGGGCGGGCGGGCGGGCGGGCGGGCGGGCGGGCGGGCGGGCGGGCGGGCGGGCGGGCGGGCGGGCGGGCGGGCGGGCGGGCGGGCGGGCGGGCGGGCGGGCGGGCGGGCGGGCGGGCGGGCGGGCGGGCGGGCGGGCGGGCGGGCGGGCGGGCGGGCGGGCGGGCGGGCGGGCGGGCGGGCGGGCGGGCGGGCGGGCGGGCGGGCGGGCGGGCGGGCGGGCGGGCGGGCGGGCGGGCGGGCGGGCGGGCGGGCGGGCGGGCGGGCGGGCGGGCGGGCGGGCGGGCGGGCGGGCGGGCGGGCGGGCGGGCGGGCGGGCGGGCGGGCGGGCGGGCGGGCGGGCGGGCGGGCGGGCGGGCGGGCGGGCGGGCGGGCGGGCGGGCGGGCGGGCGGGCGGGCGGGCGGGCGGGCGGGCGGGCGGGCGGGCGGGCGGGCGGGCGGGCGGGCGGGCGGGCGGGCGGGCGGGCGGGCGGGCGGGCGGGCGGGCGGGCGGGCGGGCGCCTCCTCTGGATCTGCTGTTTGAGTTGAATACACACATGAGTAGTTCAAGAGTAATTGGTATTATGTCCTTGAGAAGCTCCCGTTTTCGTTTTTGCCAGTTAATTAAGCGGTTTCTTGTAGTGGTCGACATAATGAAGATCGTAACTAAGTTAGCCTAACTATACATCATGTTATGAATGAGAGGAACCGATCATTTCAAACGGACCTTAACTTTTGGAGTACGTGGAATTAAGTTCCACTCGTCACAGAAAAATTTAAATTCGATCTTGGAACAATTCCATTAGGACATTTTTTATTGTGTAGATTAAAAAAGAACTAGAAACAGGACTTGGACATAATAAATGGGTTGTCATCTCTATATTTGCCCCGGGCCCATCTTGGCCTCAAGAGTTCGGAAGTTTATTATCTTAATAGGAACAATATTGCTACTGAATTGAGCGGTGTGTTATCTACGTCACGGTCATCTACGTCACCGTTTTTATAATTATAATATTTGACAAAGCGCCTCTACGGTGAAAGATTCGGGAACCTGGTTATACATGTTTACAACCCTCTTCTAAATTTAAGTCGCATACAATTAAAGCTTATTCACTGGAAAGGTTATAATTACGATGTTCTTCATAATAATATAAAACTTGTCAAAATGCTTTCGTTTATTTGCCATCACGTACATCTAGAACCGCACCCGCTTCCAAAGTACCACACGTGCATATACACGTGAATTCATGTGAACACACGTACAGCAAGAACCGTACAAGTGTCCCCAGTTTTACACGTACATAGAAGACACGTACAGCTACAAATGTACACCTAGCTGTTTCACTTGTGCCACATGTGCCTAAAAACTGGAATTCACGTGAATACATGCACGTACAGCTAGAACCGTACAAATTTCCCTTGTTCCACACGTACAGCAACACGTGAATTTATGTGAATTACTCAATTACTGTACCAGTTTCACTTATAATTGCTCCACACGTGAATAAACGCGTGAATACACGTGAATAGACGTACATCTAGAACCGTGCCCGTTTCCATTGTTCCACACGTGCTCTCAGCTTAATTAAAGTTAATTATGAAATAAGAGTAAAGCCCAAAAAACTTGTTTTTTAATCAAAACGGGGGGCGTGCGTGCGCCTCCCCGCGCCCCCTCTGGATCAGCGCCTGGTGTTAGCGCCTGGTGTTATAGATGAGTACACACATGAGTAGTATAATATTTATACATATCATGTCCCGTTTTCATCTGTCAGTAAATTTAACGGTTTCTTGTAGTGGTCGACATAATAACGATCGTAAGTTAGCCTACCACGTCTTATGAACGACGAGAACAGATCATTTCAAATGGACCTTAACTTTTGGAATGGAATTAACTTCAACTCGTCACATAAACATTAAAAATTCGATCTTGAAACATATACATTGGGTGTATCATGTAGGACATTTTGATTGCGTATATTGAAAAAGAAGTGGAAACAGGCCTTGGACATAATAAATGGGTTGTCACCTCAATATCTGTCCCGGGCCCACCTTGGCGTCAAGAGGTCGGAAGTTTACTTTTACAGGCTAACCTGGACTGGAAAGCCGACACGATATCATGCCTGAGATGTTTGCGGAGGTGGACAGTGATAAATATGGGGCCAGTAGCTCAGTTAGTTCGCGCGGCAAATTTAAATTCTTTGTAGACGGCACTGGTTTGGATCTTGCCTTGGTGTATTGAGACCGAGTAGTTTTCTAGGTTTCACTGTCATAGATAAGAATACCAGACTTTTACATCCAGTTAATGTTTTAATGCTCAAGCACACGTGAAAATACATGCTGTTGTTTTCTTGCAGGTTACTTTGTTGAGTGCTCTGGGTGGGCACAATGTGGGTGACACCATCCGGAGAATGTTTGCTAAGATGGGGACACACCAGTTGTGGTCTCATTTCAACATGAAAGGAAGGAAGCGTAAGCGTTCGTTTGAGGACCTGCCACTCCACAAAGTTATGTGTAGTAAGCATTCCTAAAACCCTTCACTTTATATAGGCCTAACATCGAAATGAACCAATTTATCCAATAAGCTCTACATATGTTTTTATGCATGCTTGCTTATATTTTCTTGTTTTTATAAAATTCTGCACAACTGCAATATACTCATGTGTTGTTCCGTAAAACCCCCAAAGAACGCCTCAATAGTTCTTTTACATATATTTTAATCACATCTGAAAATAAGACATTTTTGGGAAGACACGTATCAAAAGTAAAGCACGTTTTCAAAATATGATTCTACCCAAAGAATGTATGTAAATGTATTTAAATCATAGGATATTTTGTTAACAGAAGCGTGCAGACGAATCTATCTAAAATGTAAAGATGGTGAAATCTCAACCCATATAAAACATACCTTATTATAAGCCTATCAAGACAAGCACAGGTGTACTCGGTCACATTTGTGGTGGTGAGGTACATTCCTATCAGATACAATTTCTACAAGTATCTAGGTTAACTTTCTGATGAGGGACTTCAATATTTTAACATGTTCTGTTAAACTTTGAATTACCTTCAGGCATGGCCGGGTTCTGTTACAGACAATCTAATACTATTACTTCTTATTGTTTTTATTGCTATTACATTAATTATAATATATTACTATTACCATGACATATATTACTATTACTGGATCGTTATTACTATCGCTGAATGTCAATTAACTATTTTATTATGGGTCTGTGAACCCTAGAATTACCAATGAACTCAGTCTTTGTAGTACTAGCTAAACATACATTTGTACATCATTTGAAAATCTGAGATGAGAACATTTATCCAAATTTGAACAAAGGTTCTGTGTGGCAATGTTACCTTGTGGCAATTGGCAATTTGAAAAAAGAACTCAGAAGTTCCGCTTACTTTGAATTCAATACAGGTTGCAGCTCCTGCTCTAAGATAACATTTGTTGCCTGCCTGCACACATCTGAAATCATGCCCTTTTGTGTGTTAGGAATGTGTGAAACCATAGCCACCTATATTAGTAATTGGCTTGCTACTCCTGCATTGTTTCGTTTAGCAGGTATTTCTGAATGCATCAAATTGTCAGCTTACTGGTCTTTTCGAGTTGTTTGAATAACGGCTCAGCCATTGTCTATACATTGTTTACAATTATTAGCAGTTAGAATAACATGCAAACAAACGTGATCTCTTTGTAAGTTCGCAGCAGTAGATGTAATAGAAAAGTAATAGACTATTATCTATTATTTTAGGATCTATTACAATTACTATTACATAAACTATTACTATTACAGAAACAAACGTCTATTACCTATTACAGTTACTATATTACATATTACTATTACCCCATAATAATGTGATGCAATTGTTTTTTAAATGAGTCATAATAATAAATAAGCTGTATATTTGCAGGCTCGACTGTCTTCCACTAGGCACAACCCCCAATGATTCGGAGTGTGCGTGCGTGCGTGCGTTCGTGCGTGCGTGCGTGCGTGCGTGCGTGCGTGCGTGCGTGCGTGCGTGCGTGCGTGCGTGCGTGCGTGCGTGCGTGCGTGCGTGTACATGGATATGAGTAATATTTGAAATTGTAACATGTTTAATGCAAAGATGCAGTTGTGTTAGCGCCTGGTGTTATAGATGAGTACACACATGAGTAGTATAATATTTATACATATCATGTCCCGTTTTCATCTGTCAGTAAATTTAACGGTTTCTTGTAGTGGTCGACATAATAACGATCGTAAGTTAGCCTACCACGTCTTATGAACGACGAGAACAGATCATTTCAAATGGACCTTAACTTTTGGAATGGAATTAACTTCAACTCGTCACATAAACATTAAAAATTCGATCTTGAAACATATACATTGGGTGTATCATGTAGGACATTTTGATTGCGTATATTGAAAAAGAAGTGGAAACAGGCCTTGGACATAATAAATGGGTTGTCACCTCTTCCACTAGGCACAACCCCCAATGATTCGGAGTGTGCGTGCGTGCGTGCGTGCGTGCGTTCGTGCGTGCGTGCGTGCGTGCGTGCGTGCGTGCGGGCGTGCGTGCGTGTACATGGATATGAGTAATATTTGAAATTGTAACATGTTTAATGCAAAGATGCAGTTGTTCTTGAAATAAATGTCGAAAATTCAACAATATTTGTTGTGTCTTGCTTGTTTTTAGAGAGGATTTTAAGTTACTGTAAGGCATCAGAAATGTTGCGGGAAGGTGCCAGAAATGTAACAGAAACGTAACGGGAAGGTGCCAGAAAGGTAGCATAAACGTAATGGAAAGGTGCAAGAAAGGTAGCAGAAACGTTGCGGGAAGGTGCCACAAAGGTAGTAGAAACTTTGCGTGAAGGTGTCAGAAAGGTAGCAGAAACGTTGTGGGAAGGTGCCAGAAATGTAACATAAACGTTACGTGAAGGTGCCAGAAAGGTAGCATAAACGTAGTGGAAAGGTGCAAGAAAGGTCGCAGAAACGTTGTGGGAAGGTGCCAGAAAGGTAGCAGTGACATAGCGGGAAGGTATCAGAAAGGTAGCAGAAACATTGCGGGAAGGTGCTAGAAATATATCAGAGACGTTGCGGGAAGGTGTCAGAAAGGTAGCAGAGACGTTGCGGGAAGGTGTCAGAAAGGTAGCAGAAACATTGCTGGAAGGTGCCATAAAGGTAGCATAAACGTAGTGGAAAGTTGCAAGAAAGGTAGCAGAAACGTTGCGGGAAGGTGCCACAAAGGTAGTAGAAACGTTGTGGGAAGGTGCCAGAAAGGTAGCAGTGACATTGCGGGAAGGTGTCAGAAAGGTAGCAGAAACATTGCGGGAAGGTGCTAGAAATGTAGCAGAGACGTTGCGGGAAGGTGTCAGAAAGGTAGCAAAGACGTTGCGGGAAGGTGTCAGAAAGGTAGCAGAAACATTGCTGGAAGGTGACAGAAAGGTAGCAGAAACGTTGCGGGAAGGTGTCAGAAAGGTAGCAGAAAAGTTGTGGGAAGTTGCCAGAAAGGTAGTAGAAACGTTGCGGGAAGGTTCCAGAAAGATAGCAGAAATGTTGCGGGAAAGTGCCAGAAAGGTAGCAGAAATGTTGCTGGAAGGTTCCAGAAAGATTGCAGAAACGTTGCGGGAAGGTAGCAGAAAGGTAGCAGAAACGTTGCGGGGAGGTGTCAGAAAGGTAGCAGAAATGTTGCTGGTAGGTGCCACAAAGGTAGCAGAAACGTTGCGGGAAGATTCCAGAAAGATAGCAGAAACGTTGCGGGAAGGTGTCAGAAAGATAGCAGAAATGTTGTGGGAAGGTGCCAGAAACGGGAAGTAAGGTACTAGACACGTTGTAGAAAGATACCAGGAAGGTGCCAGAGAGGTTGTACATGGTCATTTCAATACGTTGTAGCAGCCTTTCTGGTAGTCCACAGAAATACGTAATAACTGCTAAAAAAACGTAGTCGCAACCAAACCGCTACGTTGCCAATATACGTACTAACGTAGTTACAACGGAAAATTGTTAGCTGGGTAGGCGCTATTCTTAAACTACATCCCAACGGCAACGGAAAAGGAATGCGGACTATAGAAGCTACACGTACCATGCATGCATCCGTGAAGTATGTAGTGGCGCACGAAGCCTGCAAACTCGGTGTGTCGCCAGAAAGTTCTACAATATACCAGTATAACCTGTTGCATCCCCCCTGGGCCCTGGAAAAACGCCACCGTATGTGGGTACATAGGGTGCATAGGCACATAAGCAAAAGTGTCACTGTGCATCATAATTTTAGTGTGTCAAGATCCGTCTCATGTTTGTATCAGTACAGAGAAAAACTCCCAAGGCCTTAACTATATGCATAATTAGGCCTATACATAAACATTTGATTTAGGCCTATTATTTGTTATACAGACATGTATTCTATATACTTGTATGTGAACTACGAATCAATGTAGATATACAACAACTATAAAACGGATGTATGCATAATAGATGGGGGTGAGTCTTTCTCAAAACGAACGTAGAGAGGGTGCAGACCATCGTTAAGACGCGTGACAAGGGGGTGGAAGGGTCTCAAACAGAAAAAATAGTGTGACATGCTTTATAGATAGTTCCCTGAAAGTTAATGTTCTAGGTAGTATTTGGCATTTCCCCATATGAACGACTCGTGTAATAAAAATGACAATGGAGGTCCTATAACCTATAGGCCTACAACATTTTTATAAAGTTCAATAATTATAACAAATCCAAATAGACATGCATGATAACCATATAATAAACATCACAAACATGATGATTATTACCATATGACATTGGGGGAATTTCGGAACAACCTTAATTAGGGTGCGTTCCTTGTTTGCTCTTACCCAGTTTAGACCCGCGCGCGTCTATACATAATAATCATAGATCCTAAACTAATAATCAACGCCTTTATATATCTGTCAAGATTAGTGGTCAACTATATATTATAACTGTTCCCTTAAATATGAAAAGCCGCTGATTTGAATTAATTACACTGATAGGTTCATCGATCATAATTATTCTGTACAACAACGAAACTCAACACTTCGCTCATAATCTGGGAGCACCTGCTTTACTAGGACAGACGTGAGCGAAATTGCCGCGGGAACCCGTGATTTGGTATGGGCAGAACCCGTTCATCTGTTGTTGTCAATCCAATATGGCGGATGTATGAGAGTGTATTTTTATGAGCGGAATACGTAAGGTTTGTGTTTATTATGCACCGTACCGGATTTCCGATTTCTTATGGCAACCGGAGAAAACAATGGCATACTTGACAAGTACACGCGACGTTTCACTATTTTATTTTGCCTAATCAAACGATTCCAACCGTTTTTTTCACCGTTGTGTCTTGACTCTTGTTGTGTTGTAGGACGTGAAAGCCATGCATGTTGACTCCTCCGACATCGAAGTAACAATCTTTGATTAATTTTATTCGGCGAAGGAAAATTGGACATTCAGAATGGCCAATACAAGTACCCGAAGACGGGTCAAACTATATATGCTAAACGAGGATCGATTATGGGACGACCGTGGTACGGGTCACGTCTCATCCGTGTATGTAGAGAAATTGAAGGGAATGTCACTCCTGGTTCGATCAGAAACCGACGGTGTGTATTATTTGTTTGCCGTATAATTTAATCCACTCTTGATAACGGTATTTTATGCCAGTATTTCTAAATCCACGTCAGTTGTTTTTGGTGTGTGACACAATCATGTTTCAGCCCAAATATACCCTAATATATCGCCATAATATATTGTCATTCAGTAGAACGTACTACTGGTGACGATTTGCTTTCAACTTCTTCTTGGAGGCACTGTCAGAAGTGCAACGAATACAAATAATTCTCATTTACTATTGTTATCTGCCAACTAGTGAAACCGAAGGTGCATATATCAAAATATTAATATGGACGGAAGTTGGGCAACATTTCCAGTCAGAAAAATACCATATACCAATAATACAAAAAAACTTGTTCAGAACCATGAGGAATATCTTGTAAGACCATAACATTTCATTAAAAAACTTAAGACGTGTAGGTAACAAGCAAGAGTCGGCATTGTTGAATCATAGATTATTTATTTCTAGTGCCAGTGTTTTTTTTTTGTCTCCCTCAACACCCTAATTGGTGTATAAAGCCACTTTCCATTATACTGTATGAATGACTTGTCTTGTTTTCAGGATTAGTATTATTGGAATCAAAAATACAGTCACACACAGCATATCAGAAACAACAGGTGAGTTGAGAAATCAGACATCATAAAAATAGCATGACATAGATAAGTGATGTTGGTATGATTGAAGTAATGTACGTGATTTTTTTTAAAGTTTGTTGGCAGAGATGATAGAGTATCAATATCGCTGCCACTATTCAATACTAACCAAATTTTTATGCCCTTTACTGGGCTAGTGCTATCGGTGGCCATTTGGGCCAAAAAAATTGTCTAAACAAAAGTTTGCACTAATTTGGCCACCAGCATTTTTGAAAAGAATACATGAGCGCATACATGTTGTCTTGATGAATGTAAAAAGAATTGTTAAAATAATTTGTATTTGGCTAAAAAAAATTGGGGGCTTTAGCCAAAATGGCTAAACAGTTTACAACATCAGAGCTAGTCCTGCTTTATTTGCCTCAAAAAATGTGCAATTAAACATTTGTGCAACCCATAAGTATAAGTAACATATTTCTATTGTTTGGCAGGATACCTTGATAGTTTGGTCGGAAGCAGATAACTATGACTTTGCGTTGAGTTTTCAAGAAAAGGCAGGATGTGACGAGATCTGGGAGAAGATCTGTCAGGTATTTGCGGTTTTCTATATGATGTCATACAAAGTGGAGTCTGAAATATACATATCTAAACATGAACAGCATACTGTATACATTTTTTTGAATTGATCTGAATTGTATAATTATTATGTATGGTGCATAATAAATTATTATTGATGAATTGTGTTTGTTTAGTTCTTTGTCATCATCATAGTAAAATGTAATAGTTTTGTTCTTGGTATTAAGAGGAAGTTTTTGTAGGAAAGCCGATTGTTTAATGTGGTTTAGTATACAAATCTGATTGATATGTCTTGACTGCATTTAACATGTGCACAATGTTTTATAGGTACAAGGGAAGGATCCATCTGTGGACATCACTCAGGACCTAGAACAGGAATCGGAGGAAGTTGAAGATGACCGCTTCGACGAGCCATCTGACACAGCCCTGCCGTGTGAATTACCCGCTTGTGAACTTAGCAAGCTGGAAGAGATCTCAGAACTGTTCAACAGTGTGCTTCTATCACCGATTCGGCGAGAAAAACTGGCACTAGCCATCGAAAATGACAGCTACATACAGAAATTAATCGACATATTTCACATGTGCGAGGACCTGGAGAACATCGATGGTTTGCATCATCTGTATGACATCTTCAAGAGTATATTTCTGCTGAACAAGAACGCTCTATTTGAGATCATGTTTGCCGACGACATGATCTTCGATGTGATCGGTGTGTTAGAATACCATCCATCATTGCCTCAGAAGTCGAACCATCGTGATTACCTTCGGACACAGGCACACTTTCGTGAGGTGATCTCACTAAACAATAGTGACCTGGTACAGAAGATACACCAGACGTACCGTGTACAATATATCCAGGATGTCATACTGCCAACGCCATCAATGTTTGAGGAAAATATGCTCTCTACGCTCAGCTCGTTCATCTTCTTCAACAAGGTGGAAATTGTCAACATGATTCAGGTAAGAATAACATTGACTGAAACTATAGCTGTGACTATCTTAATGAACAAACACAGGGGAAACTTCGCTCAATTCAGATGTATTGTATCCACTGCACATCGCATCCACCCTGCCATATTGGCATCATTGGAAAGCTGATCTATTATGGGATGCATTTACTAGGGCAAAATCAGTCGCATGTTACTATATAACCAGTCAGAGGTTTAAGACTGAGACTAAACGTAAACAAAGTTAACAAACCACATTATTCATTGAATAATAATGAGGACATGATCACGTGATACAAATCGCAATGGCTGATTGGCTCAGCTAGAAACGTGCATGCTCTGAACACTGGAATGCGACCTTTACCCCCATGCGAAACCATGCTTGTTTTGATTTGAGTTTGATGCACAGAGACTTATATCAAATCTATGTTTATTAATAAATTATTTAATTGCTGTTGACTGGGGAACTTAGTCGAGTCAGATGGATCAAATAGCTACATTGAAATGAACATACAGTCGCGCCTCGTTATTACGCGGCTTCAGATATAACGCGGTCGGGCATGGACCCCGATTTTCTTCCGCCAGGGGAAAATGCCAAATGGGCCTGCTTAAACCTACTTAGAATTGCTTTGACAATTCTCAAGAAACATTAGACGAACAATGTCAGCGAACCAGTATCAACGTGTTGTTTGTTTTGCGCTACTGCCGACATCAATCGCTGTCGCTGGTTTCGCTCTGACGGTTTGTAAATTGCAATCGAGATTCACAAATACGCCTCGCGTAAGAATCAGATCAACAGTTGTAAATGCATTTAGCATGCAATACCAACATAACACTTGGGTGAAATGTCATGCTTCCATCACATCATAAATTTAATAGTTTTCGCGAAGCGAAACCAACATGCCAAATTTCTAACCCAAGGCTCTGCCAGTACGAGAAAATACAAATTTGTCATCCCCATATGAAATGATGAATAGTAGTGCATAATAAATTTATGCTTCGATTGAAAGACGAAGTGAAACAATTATTAATTATACCTATTGTTGTTTTCTGTGTTTTATCTGCTTACATGCTACGTTTGTCAAATCATATACGTTTTCAGCTGCTCAGATCAAGGTTATTATTTTCAATTCGAATGCCTATTGGTGCAGTACATCATCATCGTAGTAGATCTATTCCATAACGGTATACGTACATGTGTTTCATTCAGTTCAAGAATCAACAGGATGTGACTTTGTAAAAATAATACATGTTGATGCTAGTATAAGTTTAATAAGTTCCATAAACTGCATGTTGGCGTATAAGACAGTGCTGCAAGCACACAGGGCTTCGGCAGCGTTCATGCCATGGACTTGGTGCAGCGGGCAGCGATCGCTGTTGTTTAGTAGCTCCCTCGTGGCATATATGGGAACACTTAACATGGTCCTAAGTCGTGGACCCCGACCACCACATTATAACGAGGCCCAACTGTAATTTCTGAAGACCACGATTGAGTGACAGTTGACACTGACAGCTGGGCAGTCGGAATAAACCCCTATTGATCGATTTTTAGAATTTAAACAGCACTGAATGGTTTATGAGCTTTTCTCTAATAAAACTACAAAATAATATATTTAAATTTATAAATTTTGTGTGTGTGCATTTTGGTATGCATTGATGTTATTATGTGAGCATTCAAGAAACAAAAGTGTAACTGCTTACTCATACTGTAGATCATACATTACATATGTAAGTTTTCTTTTCAAATTTTATCAAGCATTGACTGGTAAATTTAACATTCTATCAAATTAACACTGTTATGTGAAATATAATGTGTAACTAAAATGTACAAAATCTCACTTATATTGTACTGACTGCCTTCGTAGTTGAAATTTAGAAAGCAAAGAGTCAATAGTATACGTCATTAGACATGACCGGGCTAGTTTGCTACACAATGTACAAGTAGTAAATGAACCTATTAAATGCCACCACTGCTCCTTTGTATGTGATGCAGTAGTATGTCCTAACAACAGTGCCTGCAGACTGACAAATAACCAGTAGTAGGTCAGCAACATTTGACTGGTGGCTGTTGCTGCTGGCAGCTTGCCAACTGTGACATGCTCTGATTAGCATTTGTGTGTAACTAACTGGTCTGGCAGGCTAAGTGGTGCTGCCCTGTATATTCACATATTGACATTGCTATTTATATGGCTTACTACTGCTGCTACCAATGTACACTAACTTGTGTGTTTGTGGCTGCAGGTTTAAAAATATTGTGTTGACCATTCAGTAACACTGAATTTGACATGAATCATCATGGGTTGTTTTGATAATTTTAATGAAAAAAATTGGTAAATGAAACAGATTTTGCATTTTATGTTGATCATTCTTGTATTGTTTTCTGCAATTTACCACACATAGTTCCATAAAACGTTTATTTTCCCCCATTTATTTAACATGGTATTCAATACATGCACACTTGTTTGTTAGTGATCCCCTCGTTCTCTGCCATGATATCAGCCTAATTAAGATATTAACCCTTTGTTCCCATTTAAGGTTGCTGGGGTGACTACCTTGATTTTTTCTAATCACGTGCTACGAAATATTGAACTGAATGTTGGCACCACAAATAATGGCACTAACATCGTATTTCGCCAATCCATCTTTTTAAAAACTAGTCTTTGGAAATCCCCAGACTTTTTGGAAACTCTGACAATGTTTTCGTACTAATGACGTGTGTTTCGAACTAGTGTAATTCCATTCACTGTGAACACGTAGCACATCTGGTTACTGTGCTTCTAGTACACATCAGTATTGTATCTACAGTCGCGCCCCGTTATTACGCGGATTCGGATATAACGCGGTCGGTCGTGGACCCCGATTTTCTGCCGTCAGGGAAAAATGCCAAATGCGCCTGCTTAAAGCTACTTAGAATTGCTTTGACAATTCTCAAGAAACATTAGGCGAACAATGTCAATGAACGAGTATCAACGTGTTGTTTGTTTTGCGCTGTTGCCGACATCAATCGCTGTCGCTGGCTTAGCTTCGACGGTTTGTAAATTGCAATCGAGATTCACAAATACGCCTTGCGTAAGAATCAGATCAACAGTTTTAAATGCATTTAGTATGCAATACCAACATAACACTTGGATGAAATGACATGCCTCCAGTACATCCTAAATTTAATCGTGTTCACAACGCGAAACCAACATGCCGAATTCCTAACCCAAGGCTCTAACGGTGCGCGAAAATACGAATTCGTCATCCGTATATAAAACGATGAATCAATGTTAAGTGGTGCGTAATAAATGTATGCTTCGGTCCTGATCGGTTGAAAGACGAAGTTAAACAATTATTAATTCTACCTATTGTCGTTTTCTGTGTTTTATCAGCTTACATACTACATTTGTCAAATCATGCACGTTTTCGGCTGCTCAGATCCAGGTTATTATTTTCGATTCGTAGGCGGTATACGTACATGTGTTTTATTCAGTTCAAGAATCAACAGGGTGTGACATTTAAAAATAATACACGTTGATGCTAGTGTAATAAGTTCCATAAACTGCATGTTGGCGTATAAGATATTGTTGCAAGCACACATGGCTTCAACAGCGTTCATGGACTTGGTGCAGCGGGCGGCAACCGCTGTTGTTTAGCAGCTCCCTGATGGAAACACCTAACGCGCCTCGCTTACAACGCGGTCGGAAGTCGTGGACCCCGACCACCACGTTATAACGAGGCTCGACTGTACCTAACTAAATCTTTGAGTGCTGCATGTCCTTAAACTGGCAAATATCAGCCGTAGCGTAGTTTATTGCGCCTGTGAAGCTATAAAGGAAATGGCAAGTAAATGTGACCTGGTGACTCTGTCCGATACCGGGCCAGTCGAATGGATTGTAAACACGCTTTGCCATGTGTTTGTCAAATGACTGGCATAACCTGATATTGTAGACAACAACACATTACAAATACAGATTCAAGGGCCATTGTGGTGGCAAATTAAGGGGACAAGTCAATATTAGAAATGGCTGTTATGTTTTGTAAACAATATGTAAAATGCCAGTAAAAAACATCACATTTCAAGCATGATGTGCATATCTATTGAGATTTCTGTTATTACTAACAACCAGGAAATGTTACCTAATTAATTTTTTAGGAAAACTACCCCACTTAATGACCAAGAAATGTACTATATGAAATTAAAATATCCATGAGCAAAATCACACAAGGTTTTGGAACAGTGGCAGAAGGGTTGTCAAAACATTTTTGGCTGTCATTCAGAATTCTGCTAAGATATTCCTTGTCCTGTAGCCACTGTGTTTGTTCATGTTAACTAGCTTGTGGGATCATCAGTGACACTGTCATACTTATATGTATGTCATTTATTTGTTTGGTGATTTTCTCCAAATTATATGATGCCATTTTGTGGGTATTTTTTCATATTAAAAAAATTTTAATCATGAAGTTCTGTTCAGGTTTTCCAACATGGTCAAACGTTAATACTATTTTGAAAATTAATATAAAACATTTGATTTTTCAAATGCTTAGGCATGTTTCAAGTGCGATTAATAGTCCAAAATTTTTGGCAAATGTTTTAATTAGTAATAAAGCGTATATTTTTGTTATTATACTTATTAATTTGATGTAAATTGGTGTGTGCTTTGTTGCCTTTTTGACATAAACAATTTTCAAACATAAAATTTGCATTGCATTTAAATGCACTGACTCACATTTGAACCCAAGCATACATGTAATCTATAATGATAATCAATTAAAATTGATTATAATGATGGTAAAATATAGCGCCATATTTTATAATAAAAGGGCACTCGCGTGCCAGATTATGATGACATACACAGATTACACCACATTACACATATATTGTGCTGCCGAAGTGTCCAAGAATTTCGCCGCCGAAACTACCAACTAATTCACAGTAACGTCCAAGAATTTTGCTGCTGAAGCAGTAACGCCGCAGAAACAATCCGGAACTCCACTAGCACTGCTTACTGCCGTTCTCAATTCACTCCAAATCGAAGCCTCCAAAGTTACTTTCACAGCCAAATATCACATTAATCAAAATGTCTTGGCACATTGTATTGTGAATCGGATTGTCTGCCTCCTTAGTATCACCAATACGAAGTAAATTGGCGTAATATCCTACAAAAATTGTGGACCTCTATGATTCTCGCAACTTTGTCCGTCATCTTTGCTTTGGTGTTTCCATGGTATTCCCCAAAATACTGATGTCCTTAAATGTGAATCATCCAATAGGTATTCATGTTACTAATGCCAGGGGGTTGCTTTGCATGTTTGGGCTTTCTGGTGGCAGCGATCTGTTGCTGACAAGGAATAAGTAGTTTGTCACAATTGTTTTTATATAAAATTAGCATTAGTACGTACTGTAATGTGCATCACTAATAAAGTCCGACCCAGCCATGGCCGGCGGGATGAATCGGTGGGGTGGGGCCGATAACTTGCACATTTTGGCTAAATGAATCGGCTGGAAGCGTTTTGAATCTGCTGCTGTCAATAAAAAGGCCTTAATTTCAAACACTGAGTTTAGTAGTCAAAGGCCAAAATATGTTACATAAGTTGAGTTTGGACGCAAACAGCATAGCCATATCGTATTGGCAGATATAGGAATGCATGTATACACATATTTTCATTTAGCGAGCAAATTTTGCTAGAGTGACACTCATAATGTAGGGTTGTCTAACAGTATGGTGCGGCCCCTGAAATTAAGATGACGTGTGTTCATCTAGGTTTTCTTAGTAAACCACTGGCGTGATATTCTTAATTGTAGTTGCAAAAGGTTATGTTTTAGTAACTTATAAGTGTATAGGCTGGGGTCCACGATTTCGAACCGTGCTGTACATGAGATATTTGCCACCAGGGAGCTACTAAACAACAGCGATCGCCGCCTGCTGCACCAAGCCCAAGAACGCTGTCAAAGCCCTGTGTCTTATACGTCAATATGCAGTTTGTGGAACTTATTAAACGAGTATACTAGCATCAATGTGTATTATTTTTAAATGCTACACCCTGTTGATTCTTGAACTGAATAAAACACGTATGGAATAGATCTACTACAATGATGATGTACTGGACCAACAGGCCTACGAATCGAAAATAATAACCTGGATCTGAGCAGCCAAAAACGTATATAATTTGACAAACGTAGTATGTAAGCTGATAAAAAACAGAAAATTACAATAAGTAGAATTAATAATTGTTTCACTTCGTCTTTCAACCGATCTCGACCGAAGTACAAATTTATTACGCACCACTTAACATTGATTCATCGTTTCATATGCGGATGACGAATTCGTGTTTTCGCGCACCGGTAGAACCTTGGGTTAGGAATTTGGCATGTTGGTTTCGCGTTGTGAAAATGATTAAATTCACGATGTAATGGAAGCTTGTCATTTCACCAAAGTGTTATGTTGGTATTGCATACTAAAAGCATTTAAAACTTATATCTGATTCTTATGCGAGGCATAGTTGTGAATCTCGATTGCAAATTACAAACCTTAGAAGCGAAGCTAGCAACAGCGATTGATGCTGGCGGTAGCGCAAAACAAACAACACGTTGATACTTGTTCATTGGCATTGTTTGCCTAATGTTTCTTGAGAATTGTCAAAGTCGTTTTAAGCTTTCCCATTTGGCATTTTCCCCTGTAATAATGGGGCGCATAATAACAAGACGCGACTGTAATCTAATTTATAATCTGAAAGATCATAAATGTTTATTAAATTTAAAGACATTCTACGTTCATATGGATATATGTATTGGTCATGGTACACAGGTACATGATTAACATTCCTCACATTAATGACTCGGAACTACATTGTTATGGCCACTACATGATTTTCAGGCTGACCTAACAATTCTGAACAGTGTTAGGGGCAAGTATAGTAATTTAATGTTGTTATATTGGTGGGTCAATGCCTCAGCCACATTAGCATTGTTTTTGCAAACTTCCTAATCTGAAATTAGAATGAGGAAGCATTGATTTGGGAATATGTATCCAAATCCACCAAAAAATATAATGTATAAATTTCTTTGTAGTTCAGACATAGCTTAATAAATTTGTTGTTTAATTTAACAAGAGTGGCACATACCTGCCATCCACAGGGGGTTAGTGCTTTTCATAAACAGTGTTAAAGACTAGCAGTGCAGAAGGTTGTATGGCAGACAAGTACATCCGTTGTCCAACCAACTCAAAATTGTAATGAACAGCAGCTGCTGTCCATTGGTATGGGTGAAGAGAGGCATCATCACTTCATTGCTTATATCGACACTCTGCCAATTTACATTAACTAAAATAAAAATATCAGACAAATGCACTGATGTTTAGCAGTTATTAATAAAGATGTTTTGGAGTCCTTCTATGCACAATCAGGTTTACAGCCGTGGCCTTGATCCATAATGGATTTCCTCCCAGTTACTGTATTGCCAGCAGTATACACATTTTACTGCAGTTCATTTGGTTCCCTCTGTCAAGGGGAAAGTAATGGCGACAGTCATTCAATGGAAAAGTTTGACAGTTCTTGGAAAGCAGCTATTCAATCACTGTGTGTTAAAACATGTAAATAACATCATTCCTCAAAAGCCCAGGCTCCGCAGTGGACTGTGGGAGGTTAGTAAGTATAAAGATAGTGAAATCTAAAAGTTAGCAAAATAGTTTTAATGATTTTCTGTAACTTGAGAGAGCCAGAGAATGTATTCCTGTTATTTAGTGTGTTTCTCTGCATGGGTATATTAAACATGTGTCAAGACATGAGTCATGTCCCGTCATACCTGCACTGATGCAAGGCTGCAAGCACATATTCAGCAGACATGACTCATGCGCTTGCAGATGTAAGAAACGTAACATAAAAGCCTGAATGTATTCAATGCATTCAGGTGCACGTTTCTTGAAAACAACATGTGAAACTCAATCCTAATATTATTTATAAGTAGGGTGACTATTGGGTATGGTTTTACTATTGCGATAGGATTGTGTAATTTTGATGCTTTTGTTCTGTGTTATTATTTTATTTGTGTATGTTGCCCTTTTTCTAGTTTTCCTTTGACATGTTTGTAATAATGGTTATTTCTCATATATGCGTTCATTGAGATGAACTTTTTGAGTGCTGCATTTTAAGTAAAATGTTGCACGGTAACATTGGCAGTTGCTGCACAGTGAAGGTGCTGTTAAACTTACAGTGCACAAAGCCATATCTCAAAGTTATCATTCAGCTGCACGTCACCAGCTACCAGCAGGCTGTACCTGGGTTGTTTCATTACTATTTAAGAAACTCTTTGCACCTACCTTTACCTCACCAAAAATGAGATCAGTCCATTAAATTATGTTGTACCAATTGCTGCAAACAAGTTTCAGCCAAACAGATCCTTAAGCAATTCATCTCAAGAAATAGGATAAATCAACATTTGGGGTAGTCTACTGTCTGTTCATGGAGATAGTTTGTGAAATGACCCCCACCTGTATGTTGTGTAGATGTATTTCAGAGTTAGCTATGTATCCCTGTCATTCATTTTGTAATGTATTGTTAATGCAACACATCACGGGTGTTATTTGACTCTTTCCATATCAATGGTTCATGCACTGCAGGTCATTCTTGCAGATCAATCTAAAGATCACGGTTCCTTTTTGAAGAGAATAATAATAATCATTATGAAGCAAGTGCTAACATAAGAGACTATTGAATTAGCCTTAGAATGCCCTGTAATACAATACAAAATACGAAACATTGCATATGTTACTAATAAAAGCTGAGATAACTTTCAGTGTGAATATATATTGCATTTATTGTAAACTACAGGGGACCTTAATTTATCATTTATCTCTTATTTTAATAAAATGTAGTTGACAGTAAGTACAGCATCATAAAAGATCAATTATAGCACTTCAAAAAGTCAGTTACAATTATAGCACTTCAACAAATTTACTGTTCATCACAATGGGTCAGTTGCAATAATTCATAGATTAGTACAACTTCCCACACGTGTGTGCGTTGCGTGTGTGCGTGCGTGCGTGCGTGCGTGCGTGCGTGTGTTGGCTATGCAGTCTAGATGCCTATGTAGTGTAAACATTATATTTGTTTGTTTATATCTGGTTGTTGTCAGTGTTGGTTTTGAAAAATTTCCCTTTCCATATAAAAATATCAGATAAAGCTGTTTTATACATTATGATTATGATTACAGACTAACACTGACTCATTAACTGATTTCAGGAAGACGAGAAGTTTTTACAGACACTCTTTGCACAATTAGTAGATGAAGATACAGAAGATTCGAAGCGACGGGATCTGACGTTATTTCTAAAAGAGTTCTGTACGTTCTCACAGACACTCCAAGCACAAAGCAGGGACTACTCGTTCTTCAAGGTATTTACGGCTAAGTGTTTCAAATAACTGAAGTTATCTTCAACTGGCAGCTCCGATAACTGTTTTTGAAAGTTTCCCCACTAATTTGGTTTGTAGCTAGAACGATTATAATCTTATTATGTAATTGTGATTAAATATTTAAGTTTGTATTTTCAGATTAGTTTTGTTAAATACAAGTGTACTCTTGCTGAAGTGTTCACAATATAATATAAAATTTGTATTGCTGCTGTAAAATAGTTTTTTACATTTATAGTCAAAATTCTTTTTTCAGATATTGATAAAAAAGTATATCATGTATGTGTGGCAATCTTACCTTTCACTTTCTGTTTTCAGACATTATCAAACATGGGTATACTGGGTGCATTAGAAATCATACTGGTAAGTTCCTGAATTTTGTTGATTTGATGGTAACATTTGTGCATACAGTAAAAACACAATATGTTTGAAAGTCTGATGTTTGTTGTCTAAAATATCTAGACTAGATCTGGAACTAATTGTTAACTATTTATCAAGAGCACAGGCTAGCTTGTGCAATGCATGGTTGTTGAATATAAATAATTTGTATTGTGTAAGTTACGTCTACATGGTGAATGTACATCCCGTTTTAAAAGCACGTGTACATTTGCCTTGATGAAAAGATTGTAATATGATATGTATTATAAAACACACAAATTGTAAAAAAAAAGTGGCATCCAAATATTGTTTGTTAAAATGTGGTTTGTTTACATATAAATATATATGTTAGCATTTCCCCATTGTCCATGTCATATGAAGCGTTATGTTTTTGATATTAGTTATAATTGTCATATCTAGTTGAATTTTGATGCCACAATGATTGTTTTGGTGGAAATCCAAATCCATTGCAATGTAAAAGAAATTTCAATATTTTTTTGTTATTGTTTAATTGAAAGGTAATTTTCAAAAGTGCAAGTGTTGATGGTTCAGTAGCTTGCTTTCTGTCTGCACAGTAATACTTATATCTGTTTGATGTGGTAAGGGCTATGTTGTTGTTGAGCTAAAGGGTACGCATGGATGTTTAGGGAATGGAGGATGAACAGATGAAATCTGCAGCCATAGACATATTTTCCTATATTGTGGAATTCAGTCCGTCCATGGTACGAGAGTACATCTTACAAGAAGGCCAGCGGCAAGATGATGTGAGTGATGAAGGTTGAATCACTGCCGTTGTGCAGTGGATATACACAGCTAATTTATCGTTATTATTACTGGATACTTTGAAATCACATTCAACAAATTAATAGATGATGTTAATCAAAGCACATATGCAAATTACATATGGACATGGTGCAAGATAATGAATTCATATTGCATTTAGCAAACCAGTAGAGAAATAGCATTAAAGTTAGAAAAAAATTGAATCAAAACATTTTTCTGTGTCTTAATATATTTTACAGAATTGTTTTTGAGAAATAATTCAGTGTAGTCAATTACATTATGTATTAACACTTTCTTTAAACCAATTGTCTTATTATCTTGTACTCTTAATTGGTAGGGATGTAATAGCATGTTTGCCACAGTGCTACTGTTATGTACTGTAGGACTATCTGTACATTACGCACTATAGCCTTTGTAACTGAATTGTTTCTTGGTATGATGTAACAGCTCTGTGAGTCTGTATAATGATTAGACTGTTTCTCTGACTTTGTTTACAGGAAGATCTTCTGATCAACCTGGTCTTAGAGCAGATGATCAGTGACAAAGATCCGGGTAGGTTCTTGAAAACATTATTTTCTATAAACATTATTTGGTGAGATCTGTCTTGCAGCTTGTTTGATGAACCTGCATTGAATGCCAATATACAATTTGATTTGTAGCATTTATTATTATATTAGTGAGCTGGATTTGTTATGGAATATATATAATAGTTGCATTGACGATTTAGTATTTGAGGTCTTGATTATACAAAAAACTGTTTGTTTGTACTCATGTCAAAACAACGTGGCCAAATTGTGGAAACATGGAAAAAATTATTGTGTTTGATATAAGTGTACTCTTCTGTGGGGGCATACTCTTCGGTAATCATAATGCAGTGTGCTTTGTTTTCTGTTTTTCACAGAGCTTGGTGGAGCTGTTCAATTGATGGGCATCATACGATTACTTGTTGACCCAGAAAACATGCTTGGAACGACAAACGTAAGTGCATGTTCATTACTAAATTTGACAGGAAATCGTACTAGGCTGCCATTCTAGTTGTGTATAGTTCTAACTAATTGCACGTAGCATTTGATTGTAAATGACTGCATTTTTAAATGATTTGTTTTTATTGCCTGGTATTCAATTTGTTAGCCAGCCTTTCAGCAGAACGTTTCTTTAACGCTCTCGTGGCCAGAATGCCCGAATCAACCCGACTACGCCTCACGGCCAGAACGCCTCAAATCGCCCGGCAACAGGAGCCATTTTTAAACTGCGTAGTTGTAAACAGTATTGGCCAATAAGGGCATTTCCTTCCGGCAGTCGGCAGATAATATAGTGAAGTTTGACTATCAAATTAAACAGATTGGAAATGTTTATGATTTCCATGACTAAATACAAGTTTTATTAGCAAACTTGGTCTCGGTTCGACGTCAAATACTGAAAACGGAACCACTTTTAAACTACAGATTTGGTTACATAATTTTCAGCCAATCAAATAAAAGCTTGTCATTTACTGCGAGCTAGTACCATGGAGAATGCATAGTATCAAAACACAAAATGTCTACTATTAAATGATTAGTTTTGAGCATTCTATTATTTGTACAATGGTATTATTGCGCAGCAGGATAGAGCAGTGTTGTAGAGCAGTGTTGTACGATGTAGGAGGACATTGAGTGTTGTACGATGTAGGAGGACATTGAGTGTTGTACGATGTAGGAGGACATTGAGTGTTGTACGATGTAGGAGGACGTTGAGTGTTGTACGATGTAGGAGGACGTTGAGTGTTGTACGATGTAGGAGGACATTGAGTGTTGTACGATGTAGGAGGACGTTGAGTGTTGTACGATGTAGGAGGACGTTGAGTGTTGTACGATGTAGGAGGACATTGAGTGTTGTACGATGTAGGAGGACATTGAGTGTTGTACGATGTAGGAAGACACACTGAGTGTTATACGATGTACGACACTGAGTGAGTGTTGTGTGATGTAGGAGGACACTGAGTGTTGTACGATGTAGGACACTGAGTGAGTGTTGTGTGATGTAGGAGGACACTGAGTGTTGTACGATGTAGGACACTGAGTGAGTGTTGTGTGATGTAGGAGGACACTGAGTGTTGTATGATGTAGGAGGACACTGAGAATTTTTTAAATATAAACTGTGGCATGGGATTCTGTCCATTTTCGTTCCTGCTGAGAATGTCGGCGAATGTCACATCCTCCATGTAATGTGTTATATATTTCACAGTTTTTATATATGTATATAAAAAATACGTTTATAGTTTCTTTATTGAGTCTATAATTAATTCCTTGTTCAAATATGGCCATAACAACACAGTATTGTAGGCAGTAATGATAGCGGTATTTTGTTTTTGACGTTTTTCTCAAAACAAAATTTTCACTATTTTTCAGATCTGTGGGATGTCCCCCCAAAAAAAGTGTCAAAGCTAACTGGCTGAATTTTTTACTACACATTACTGAATGATAGTTCTGTGCAATGAGTGGTTTTGAACCAAATCCTAAGTGTCTTAAGGGATTAAGGGACCATGAAGAGGGGGTAACTAAAACAAATAAAAAAATACACTAATATTAAAAATCATTAAAAAAATATTGCTAGTTCAGCCAAACTACTGCATTGCACAATTTGATATATTATTGGTTAGAATAAATAAAAAAAATTAGATATATATGAATACAATATTCCGTGGGATGTTCCACAAAATCACCTCTAGCAGCAATTCAAAGATTATCCCATTACCATGGTTACGGTTATGAAAATTTCTTATGTCACATGTGATCTTCTTTTCATATAGACATAATACACTGGTAATTTGGTCTTTGGACTCCTTAATCAATTCCAATTCCAATAAAAAAAATTCAAAAATGCAATTGGTAGTTTTTCCAACGGTTTTCCAACACATTGAAAAGAAATTTACATGAACGTTATGAATGCATTTAGTCTATGAATACACAGACACAGAAAAAAACAACCTAGAAAAAATGCCCTCCTGGCAAAAAAACCCAAAAAAGTTTTCTATTTAAATTATAATGTACAATCAATTTGAAGCATTCAGAGTGAGCACATTCGCACAAAGCTTGTCGGTAACTTCTGTGATGAATACATATCACACCTCAGTTAATGCACAAAATGAGCAAATGGACTTACATGATTGCAGTTATCTAAATGGGAATGAAAAGATGAGTTTCATTGTTGAGCACAAATGAAAGCATTTAATACTCTCTCACCTTTAATCATTTGTCACACTAAGGTGAGAAAATGTATTTCCAGGGTTGATTTTCATATTTCAAAAATTCAATCTTATTTGCACTGCCTTACAGTCTAGCACATATCCAGCTACTTAACTGCAACTATTAACAGCAGGCTTCTATTGTGCACACACATGTGTCTTTTGGTCATGGTTTCTTGCCTCAGCAAGTCAACCCTACTAACTGGGCCTAGCTGCTAAAGCCTGCTATTGTTTCATTGTTGATGTGAGCTGATAAGACATGTCTGCTGTTTATGGACTGACTGGAAGGTGGGCTCGGCCAGATCCAGAAAATGAGGATCAATTCCAATTCCTTTTGCTCAAAATCTTTCAATTAAAATTCCTTGCTCAAAATCTTTCAGTTCCTTTTCCAAAATTGAATTGAAAAGAATTGAATAATTCCAATTCCTTTTGGAATTGACCCCAGCCCTGATTGTAATTCTGAAGGTTGTCGTTATATCAGACTCGAGTGATTCAGAATTTTGAGGGATTTTTGGAAGGTAGTTTAGACGTCGACATTGTCAAGAGGCAACACGACACTGTCGACAATGACAGCGACATCAACCTTGATGAATATATTTTTAACTACGCTGATCATGAAGCGAATGATATGTTTCATGTATAGTTTAACGGAAATTATGAAAACGTGCACAGAAAAAAATACTGTGGTTTCAGTTGTTTACCCTAGACATGAAATTCTTTTTGCATTATACAGCATATTTATTTATCTATATTTCATATGCTGCATGTATCCGCTAATTATTGGTGGAAAATATAATAAAAATTAATTATCGAGAATAATTTTGAAAATATACTTTTTTCTTCAAATTTTAGCAACGCATATTTTGTAAGATAATTCATATAACTCTAAATTTCTTGCTATTTACTTCAGCAGTTAGTTCTTCAACTACTGTGCAAATTTTTTTTATTGGATGAAAAATTTAATATTTATTTGCATTCATGCAACCCGAGCAAATTATGGGATTTGTTCATAGTATTCTTTAGGAGACAGTGCATTGAAACAATACAACCCAGCAGCAGGTACAAATTGGTATTAATTTGGCCATGAAAGGGTTAATTACAAAATAATTAATGTTTTCAGAAAACTGAGAAGACAGAGTTCTTGAGCTTCTTCTATCGACACAGCATGCATGTGTTAACAGCGCCCCTCTTTGCAAACACAGTTGAAGACACGCCAAGTAAAGGTTAGTTCAGTCTTTGAGATATCTAGCTTTGTTGAAAGATTAAAACTGGACCAAGTAATTGAGCTGTGTAGTTAGGCAATCAGATGTTGCCGTAACGGCCTGTCTATGTTTCACCCTGCGAAGCTGGCGTTGCTAATTTTCTGTACCGTTCACCATCTGGTGGATGAGAATGTAATATTGCTAGTTGGAGTGAACATTCTGCTTGTGCCTGTGAAGTGATTAATGCATAGATAGAACAGTTGCAGAACTCCACTACAGCTCTTCTTGTAACATTTGCTGCTTACATTTCCCCAAATTTTGATGTTATTTGATTTGAAGTCCATGTTTATTTGTTGAGGATGTTCGTTTAGAGTTATTTACCATTCTTAATTACTTGCAAACAAACTGTTTTTATACGAGTTTTCATCAAACAATCTACGTAGGTATAATTATTTATAAATCATTTCCGTATTAAATACTTGATGTAACTTAGCCGTTACTTATTGTAAGAGAGCGGGTCATCCTGCATGCTGGATGATGTTGGTATATTGGGGCACAGCAACACGACTCTTAGAGCGCCCATCTGCCAATCGAGACTATGATTTGAGTCGCCTGCTGCCATATCGAAGCTTGGGCAATTTTGTTTGCTCCACTTTGCATGTCTTTTAGATGAGACATTAAAAGCTGTAGGTCCCTTTTGTCAGGGGAAGTAAAAGATCCCACATAGTTGGTAAATGTGGGTGGGTATTCTGTTGCGGACACTCATTGCACCAGTTGAATTAGCTGCCGCCAAAACTAGCTCTGATAATGGAGCACAGCACCAGTTGTCTAGTATAAAACGTCATCATTCTTATAATTGCTGTCAGAATGGCTATGATGGTGGTGTGTGTGTGTGTGTTTGTAGATGACTACCAGACATGTCAACTTCTCTCACTCATCCTTGAGCTGATCACGTTCTGTGTGGAACATCACTCGTACCACATCAAGAACTACATTGTAGGCAAAGACCTCATACGACGGGTGCTCGTTCTGCTGAAATCAAAACACGCTTTCTTGGCGTTATGTAAGTACTTGTGGCATGCTGAGATGTTGCTTTTTCTAAGGTTCGTTAAAAAAGTTACATGTAATACACCATCATTTTTTTTACTCCACCACTACAGCATGCTATTGTGGATGAATTAAATAATAAATTATATTAACATGCTTGATTTTGCAGCACTTGTCCATATTTTGTTTTAAAAAACTACTGGACCAACATTATAATGATTTAACCAGAAAGTGTAGTCCTTGCAAAAACGTTGATACTGGTTGCAAACAATTTCCTGAACCCTGTAAATTGACATGACCAATAAAATATAAATTTGATTCATTCAACTAAAAGGCGAACATGATATTGATTTATAAAACATTTTATGTTTAACGTATCATTTTTAGTTGTGCTTCATTTCTTGAACATACATAACGGTTTCTTTGTTTGAATCGTTTCAGCGGCACTTCGTCTGGTACGGAAAGTTGTAGGCTTAAAGGACGAGTTCTACTACCGATATATCATCAAAGGTGATCTGATTGGACCAATTGTTGAGGCATTTGTTGCCAATGGAGACAAGTACAACCTCCTAAACTCTGCCATGATCGAACTCTTTGAGTTCATCAAGTTTGTAAGTATTCAGATTCAATTATTTTATTGTGGCATTATTTTAGTTATGCGCCACACTACACAGTAAAATTACCCAATTTAAGGAGGAAACGGTGATAATTAGCGGTGAAGTTGTTGGAAAAATGACACATTTTGGGAGGGAATTTATGTGTTTAAGCAAAAATGAGCATCAGTGCCTGGAATGGTAGGCTTAGTACTTCACAACTTGATATTAAGTTATGATGAATAAATTCTATAATGTGGTAGTGCTGAAATTTGACATTGTCTTGCAGGAGGACATCAAGTCGCTAACGTGTTACATCGTGGAGAAGCATTACGACGCATTTGAAGGCGTCATCTATGTACAGACATTTAAGAACCTAAAGCAGCGATACGAGCAGCACCAGGATCGACTGAAAGACAAGACTAATCTTGAGAGGTCAGTGAAGAGATTAGTTCCAAGTGTGCTAGTTTACTTCATGTGGATATACCTCTCATGCCAGGGACTTCTTCATCAGCTGTGATTCTGGCAATGTACTGTGGTGCGATCTTCATCGCCCCTAATCACCCAAGACCATGCATATCACAAATGTTTCATTTCATATTTATTGCACATGCCTAATTGATTTTTGCAAATTGACAGCAACAATGAAGGAGGAAGGTCACTGCAAAAATTCAGATGTTTGCCTGCCATTTTGTACTCAATGACCTCGGCAACGCATGAGCAATAGTGCTGTCGTCATCAGACGTGTGTGCAGTTATGAAATCATAACTATTGGTGTGTAGCATATGGCCCGTGTGTATAATACCTGACTAAATGTCAGTGGTGTGTTGATTGTAGCCAGGCTGAATACCTGAGTAGTTGAATGTGTGTTTGAAAGAAAAGTCTCTTTGGTGCCAAGAAAAACGTAGGAGCTGTGTACATATTTGTGTTGTCTTTGCTCAATAGATACCCTCAAAGAAAGTGGAATATGTTTCAAGCTATTACCACCTATTATATTTGTGTGAAATAAACAAGTATAAACTGAACACATGCCTGCAGTGTGCCCTCGATACTGCGGAACAACCACACTCGCTTCCGACGGGAGGCGCGCACCTTGGAAGAAGAGGAGGAGATGTGGTTTGACCAAGAGGATGAAATGGATGATGGAGATGGAGTCATGCCTGTCTCTGAGATGTTCATGGGGCGACTTGGCACAGATCTTGACCAAATCAACAAGTTCCTCGAGAGAAACCGCACTGCCAGTGGTGCGTCCCATCCCTCATTAAGTTACTTGAAGTGTTCATTATGGCAAATATAGTATCAATTCCTTTTGTCATTACATGATGGTGTGGTATGTTGATGTCGTCATCAATTGTGGCAAACTCCAAAATTGTCTGGTGTTTTGCCTTTTGTTGAAAATCAACTTTGTCGAGCAAATGTAAGTTTACCATTGATGCCTGTTGCTGTTTTTCTGTTCATATGAATGTTACCTGTGGAATAACAAGAATTATATGTTGTTTAGCCATATTTCATACTGGAACATATTTAGCCAAATGATCTGTGCTGCCACCTGGCAGACATGAAACTACCAATTTGATAACTGTATATTACGAAAAATGTGTAGAGTGCAATATGAATGAGACTTTTAAGCTGCATGACTTGCCAGTGTGGAAGACTGTACGAGTCAGCTTGCAATGATGCAGTTGCCATGTGATGCTGCAGCTAAAGAGACGGACCTGAAGGAGTCGCCACCGAAGTTGTACAATTGCAACCCTTTCAACCCAATCAACATTAACGTCAACCGGAGCCCACCAAACAACAACCCCAGTCCTACACCAATGTCAAGTCCTGAAGGATCGCCTCTGGAGGACAAGACTAATGTTCAAGCAAAGAAGGTAATGGCAAAAATACAAAACAGTGATTTTCTTTTAGTCTGATAAAATTATGTGTTCTCTGTTGTGCCAGACACCTTCAATTGTGTGCATATGATTACTTTCCATTATAACTGATTAATACTTCAAATGCCATACATCTATAGGCAAATTGCAAGACTTGCATTAGTTGGGTGTGTTAAGGTTTTTTTACCATTGCACTTCAGTAGTCAATTTTGTACCTATGCGACTGAAAAGTCACAGAACATTGCTTGTGTTTTGAAATGTTGGATGAATAGCATCGGTCATGAACTTCATGTGATGAAAGTATGCATTAATATTCTACAAATGTCAGTCCAGTTGGTATAGCACAGTTATAACAAATATGTTGCCATGTCAGAAATATTTTAAGCAAGTCCTTCGTAGGCGATTATTGACTAGCTTCTCTCATTAGTGGCGCAGTAGTCTCTGCTGCTGCTTTCAAGGAGGTTTTAATGACACCCTTTTCCATTAAAAGTTAAAACCATTTCTATTAAAAGTAGTATAACTTCCTTTCAGTGTCTCAAGTGTTTGCTCGACAGCTTTCAAGACCGTTTCGCTCCCTTCAACAGTGTTAGTCATCTTTTTTATGTGGCCTTTATTACAGTATTGTAGAGAGCAGCTATGACTTTTTAATTACATACTTTTTATGTATTTATTAGCCCTTTGAACAGGTTTTTACCAGGATACAGGGTGCATTAGAAATGTTTAATTTGTTATAATTTATTAATTATTAGAGCTAGAGTAGTCTTGGCAGGTTGGAAGAACACGCTTCATTGTTGAGATGTTTGTGTTGCAGCCTGCCATGGTGGGTCTGGTCGACTACCCAGACGAGGACTCGGAAGAAGATGAAGAGGACAACGACGGTGGCGGCAATATGCTGCCTGCCTCGAAGCGACCCCGTCTCTCCACATAGCGTGGTGTTGTCAGTCATAGATGTGGACACTACTGGCAGCCGATGTTGTAGCCCTCAGTCGAGTGGCAGTTGTCACTAGTGGTGTGGCACAGCAGGCGAAGACGTACTTCACATGATGGTGGCGAGAATGCTACATCGGATTGGAGTCAGATGGGTAGCCTTGAGTGAGACTAGGCGGTTGTAACCAGTATGTATCTGGTGAGAAGTGTGGAAACGCTGACCCATACATCACTGATGTGCAGCGCAAGGCGAGGACGGTTAGGCTTGCATCTCTATTAGCTGGTGATATTGCCTACTGCAGCAGCTATGACCATGGCAACTACTTGCCATCCAAACCACTGGTCTGTCAATCAGCAGAATGCTTGTATGTGCTCCCAATGACATCGAAAGCAGCATTCTCGATGGCGACAGCAGGGCTGTGTGGTGCGCTTGCAAACAGTAGCACGGGCCAGTACAGGGATGGGTTATCAAATTATGAATACGCCACACTGCGGAGTGTTTGTCCTGGGATGAAAAGGGAACTTGTAGCCTATGGTCCTGTGAACGTCCATGTTCTTGGGGAGCTATGTCTAGATGCAGTATCGTATGGACTGTGCACAACTGTAGAATTCTATGCAGTTGGTTGAGTTGCTACAAGTGGAGCCTGCTGCGGAATGATTTTACGAGCACATCGAAAATGGTGTACATAGATATATTTTCTAAATGAACTTGTGTGTGTATGACTGGGCATACGTGGGAGTTGCTGTGACGTAGTTGCTGCGGTCTGCTTCAGTGTTGTGATGGAATGCAGACACGACAGTAGTTTTTGCCATGTAGATAATGCTAGAGCGATTGTATGGGCTGCAAGACTGACCAACAACTTTCATCATGTTGCTCGAAAGGCGGGGTCTCGGTATGTACACATTTGACCAATACAGTACTCTGACAAATCTATATCAGGGATTTTAGCTGCATGCTAGGGTTGACTGTAACGATGTTGTTTCCACTGCTGTGTATATAGGCGGCTTCCTTCTGTCTGTGTCAGGGACACTGTCGGGCGATGCAATAAGTTCTCAGCTACTGTGGTGTGTACAGCACGTGTAGGAAATACAAATTTCATTGGTAGTTTCTGTCCATGTGGTGACAAAGTTATATGTATTATGGCACAATGGTTGTAGAGGGGCCCCCACGCTCTGTTGGATTGGGGAGATGACGTCTCCCTGTCGATGTTCTTCCACTGTCCACTATTTATTTGCATGTCTGCTGCACAACAGTGAATAGAGTGAGTTGATGTAGTTAACTGTTGGCATAGCTCTGTGGTATGCAGGTGGGGACATTTTATTGTAGGCAGGCAATGTCCTGCTTTTCCTTGGTTTTAATGTGTCCACGTCGTACGCATCTTTTGAAAGATTTTATTCAGGTGCATTACTAAGGCACAGCATATTTGGTGCATGCAGCTGGCTTTACTATTCTGAATTGATCGCTTAGAAAAGACAACACAAGTTTTAGTTTTTCAGACAAATTCATTTATGTAATAATTTGATGTGCCTTAGAAAGCCTTACAAAGCAAGACTTGAGCTTCTGCACTATGTGAAGCTGTTCAGCAAGTAGGTCTTTAAAGCAATGTTTATCATTCTATCCCATCACCTTCCCATAGTTCCCTTTCTTCTATTGCTTCTCCTTGAACACAGGAAAACTGTCTTAATCTGGAATTTATAGCTGGTTGTTTAACTTGTTGATCATGAAAAGGGTCTCTCATAATTTGTACTTCTATATCGTCTCAGGGCACGAGGTATTGTTGCCGATTTATTTTACTCTCATTTTGGACAGTAATGGCAGCACCGGTGAAATCATTGTCCTGTATACATAGACTGGTGTGGAGACAGCCAGCAGATTATGTAGGCTAAACCAACTTACAAGTCACCCAGGCATTTTGTAGTTTAGTGTGTTGTAATACTTAGTAGCAGTCAGTTCTATGAACATCGCCCGATGTCTCGGGCATGACCAGGACAGGAGTTTGTAGATAGTGCATCGTTTCGCTTACTTCGGCACCGTATGAACACCTTCCATACTGTAAATTTGTGTAATGGTAGATAGGCCATAGAGTTATATGTATATTTTGTACTGATGTGACGAAATCTCTCGACATGCACATTGCACACACACAGCGTATTCATTGTATTCCATTGTTGGAACATATCCCAAGAAATGATAAAAAACAAGCTGAACCAGCATGGTGGAAACCTAACCCTGGTGTCGGATGCCACAAATATGCGGATGCTTATGCTGTAGCTTGCAGAAATGAAATTTTATTTATTGCCAGTGTACATTGGTCGATATGATTTTATGGGCCAGCCAGCTCGGTCGTTCTTGGCATGTTACTGTGTTGTGTTGAAACACAGCCTGGAAGTGAAGCTTATTAAAAAGTTGGGTATGGTGAAAAGGCAAAAGGAAATGAAAGCATGTTTTCTGGGTATATTTATGTAGGATATTCCGTGTGTATAAATAATGATAGTGAACAAAAAACCGCATTCTCTACAAAAATGCATCAGACTGATGAAAGGACATGATAGGCTGGTTGTACAGCCGTGACTAATCCTTCAGTACCAGTGAATGTTTGATGTTGCATTGTTATGAGGCCGTTTCCTTGAAATAACGACATACATACATACAACTTATGGATAATTATTTTAATTTGACTGGTGCTTGAGTAAATGAGTCTGGCTGAGCCTAGTGTTTTGAATGAGACCCAGAAACTAGTTAGTTTGGCAGCATGATTTTAGGAGCCACATCTGTTGCGGGGCATTGGAAGGGCAGCATCGTTAAAGCGCTTCGAACATACGCTATGAAACAGACCAGTGTTTTGTAGACGTCAGAATAAAAATTTTTTTACATGTATTATATTAAGTATGTTGATGAATAATAAATGAACATTTAAATTCTTTGTGCTTGTCGCATCCTGTATATTCACAACCAGTTGTGTTGTGAGTGTTCCAGTTCATGACTTGACCTAGTGCCAACACTAATGCTGGGTTTACACAAGGTGATTATCATGCAACATGCTGGTGCTGTAGCAAATAATGGTAGTGAACGAAAAACCGCATTCTCTACAAAATTGCATCAGACTGATGAAAGGGCATGATAGGCTGGTGACCAGATTGTAGCTTGATTGTTCCATGTAAACTGTAGCCATTGCCTCATCACGGTAATAATATTGCCTCGTGTAGTTCCATGTTTAATTGTCAATGTACAGTATGGAGCAGCTGAGCGGACACCATACGACATGTGGCGAGATCCAAACATAATGAAACCAAACCATTAGTAGTAGTAAACACACGTTTTATTTAGTCAACAAATCACACCAAGTGCAAGATGCACTGCTACTGTGTATAAGTACATCGAGAAGTCAGTTACACTGCATTGCATTTCACTGCCAATTTATTCTGATATGAACAACAAAACTGACTCATAAATTATTCTACTGGAATCACACTTCCTAAATTCCACCACGGCTGCAACAAATACAACGGACCCCGCTTAACAAAATGTCAGATAACACAATCAGAATAAGTGATTCAGTTGCTTAACAGAATCAAATTGCTATGGCCCAAAGTGATTCTATTAAGTGGAGTCCACTGTACTTCTGTAATGCTATTTTAAGTTTGAAATTGTCATGTCAATACAACGTCATGTCATTGCAATACAACATAATCAACGTCATGTCATGGCAATACAACATAATCAATGTGATGGCAATACAATGTCATGTTGTCAATACAACGTCAGGTCATGTCAATACAACATACTGGTGTGCTTCATTAGTTACATAATTTATCCTATGGACGGAATCACAAAGTCAAGTAAATAACAATTAATAATAAATAAACCAACAAAATATGTATGCTCTGACAAGATAAACACTTGTTCAATTGTCATTTACAGTAACCGAGATCAGTTTTACGTAGTTATGCAGCTTACAGAAACAAATGGAATGTAACAGCCATTGTCTTATAGACTACTATGGCATTTGCCACTCAACAAAGTAGGATAGTTTATGCGACAAACTCGTCCATGGCAACGGGGCATAACTTAGTTATGCAACCGATCACAAAAACCCAGTTTGTCAAAAAACATTCAATGCAGTAATATAAATAAGCCTGTGCCAAGTACATAGCACAATTACACACTTATTGGTCTTATGCATAATGGATCATGTATGACAAGTTGTCTAAACAACACCAACATTTATTTCAGGATGGAGTGAATGTTCTGCTATTATTACAGAAGAACAGTAAGCAGCTCCTATAGTTACTCCAGAGGGCTAGACAACAATTCTGATTTATTACAGAAAATCACAATCAACAGCTCGCATCTTACCATAGAAAACTGCAATACACTGGTAATAGTAGAGTATACTTTGGAAGGACTAAACAGTTGCCAGACTTTTATTGAAAGACTTCCTTACTGACACACACAGGAGAACACAAGGAGAACGACAGAAGCACAATGGTGAGGTACAACAATGGTGAGGTACAACAATGGTGAGGTATAACAATGCAGGTAAGCATTTCTGTTTAGGAGTTTAGTGAAATCACACCCAATTGTAATATTTCCACCTAGCCCAGCTGTGAATAAAAAAGCCGAGAAACTTGCTGTGAACATTGCAAGAGTAGTCGAGTGGGAACCACGTCGTGCTCATTGAAACATCTATTGAACATCCAGTGCCAGTAGTCTACTTACACATTTATTCACATCTGCGACATCATACACATTTCCAGTATTTACTATGTATTTTGGGAGGGAAAATTGTGATAAAGTACACATTTTCTTCTGTTCATCACGTAAGTATAAAAATGATGTAATTGTAGCCTGTACCGAATTTCAAGTAAAAAATACAGATTAAAAAAACCGTGACAGGTCTGTTTATCTATCAACAGCCCATTACTTCAGCATGCACACATCTGTGATTCTTCCACAAACCTCAATAAATGCAATCGAAGTGATACTGAGTATGGTACTGCAAACAACACGCTGCCCTAGCTGTTGAGAACTTCTCGTCGCAGCTTATCTGCAATAGCCCGACGCATTGCCAGCTTCTTTGCATCTTCCTCATTCTTCCCGTCAGGTGGCGCTGGCAGTTCCTTCACCATGACTGAGCGTGCAGCCTTGGCGGACTGAGGCCGCTGTGGCTGAGCGTGGTCTTGCAGCTGCTTTGCACGAGCCTGTTTCTTCATTGTCAGCAGCTTGTCTCGTTGCTGTCGAAGGAACTCCTGGCGTTGCTTCACTTCATCTGGGTCCATCTTAGCAAACTGCGCCTACGATCATCAAACAACAACTGAAATTGTTGTCTGGTCATTACAATAGATGCACCGGGCCTGTCAAAACTGACAGAAATTATTATCAAAAAATAATTCTTCAGGTAACTTTCCACAAAACCAGAAATAATTCTTATGTAAGATTTGTATGGCTCCACAGTACTTTCGACTGCTTTATAATAAAACATTTCACTGTTCTGCACAGGAAAAAGTAGATCTGACAATAGACCCTTCCCATTACCCCCAAGCTGAACTTAAAGATGTGGGTAATTCCATGAACACCATGCTGCTTAATGTGGTTTTGTTACCTAAATCTTAACATTACATTATTATCCACCAGGTAGCGTGGTGGTATAACGGGTAGGGTCTATTAAATGATAATAATAATATGAAAGCTTCTACCTTGAAAACCCGAACTCAAAAGCAATAAACAATGAAAAGGTTGTCAACAGAAGGATGAATACACTTGGGGGGTAAGGCTAGACTTTTTATATTTTATGGGCAGATTTTTCCAGAAAGTAGTGTCGGGAATGGGAATAAAATATAAATACCAGGAAATCATAGCGTCGCATGATATAAGGGTTTACACTGCACTACAAAAACACTGTCCCAAGAAGGCAAACTTGTTAAGCACTCATTTGGGTGGTCATTCCACTAAGGCAAGACTGCTTTGAAAATTTAAACATAATTTTATTTAATTCAGTACAAAATCAGTACAACTGCAATTCAAGATTCTTTCCTTCTTTCATTCTAGCCTATCTGTTCTCTCTGATATCTGTCATGACATTTCTGGGGACGTGTTCAAAAACGAGGGAAAGAGGGGTTGTTTTTCAAAGGATGAAAAAGGGATCTCGAGATCCAGAAGGGGGTGTTTTTGTGGAAAAGTGGTATAGAAATTAACTGTGAATCCTTGTATTACTGTTCTGTTCAAGCCCCATACAGCAGCGTAGAGCCACCGGGAGTTTGTCTTTAATCAACAGAAAAAACATTTTATTTTTGGTTTAACATGTGCAGTTGATAAATCATGGCATCGGCAGCAATAAGACACATTTAAATTTTTTATTCCATATCCAGGAAATTAATGTCAACGGGCCCATAAAAAATTAAATAAAAAAGTCTGGGCTAAGGAGGGAAAGCATGATTAAAAATATACTTCTTCAGATGATGGCAATATTTTATTATGCTTCATAGCATTAATAGGTAGAGAAAGCCCTAGTTTCAAAATATGTATGATGCATGATTCTGAAAAAAACAAAAGCAAAAGCTGAAAAGAAGGGAGTAATTACAGTCATCATTGACGTGGTTGCTGACTGGCTGCCAGAGACCTCTGCATGTGCCGATTGTAACCACTGGTTCGCAGCCTCAGCACTCGACACAGCCTTGGGTGGCACCACTGCTACAGGGACAGCGGTACTGTCCGACTGCAATGCATTGAGAAATATCATGAAGGCATCAGAAACCTGCACGCACGCACCAGAAACCCGCACGCACGCACCAGAAACCCGCATGCACGCACGCACTCACGCACGCACGCACGCACGCATGATGTTTAGCCAATATTTACACACTTTTTGAGATCCAAGCATCAGGAAACAAAAAAATATTATTTAGTTTCTTGTGACTTAAGAGTCTAAATCTGTCAAACGAACCGGTCAGTGAGCTCCCAATGTATTGGTCCCAGGGTGCTCACACTGGGTCCATACACACCCACGGTCAAGTAGTACTTGAAGCCAGACACCAAACTGCGGGATGCGGTGGCACAGTGGTTAGAAGGCTGCACTGTAGAGAGGACCAGGGGTTAGAGAGCCAGACTGTAGAGAGGACCAGGGGTTAGAAAGCTGGACTGTAGAGAGGACCAGGGGTTAGAAGGCTGGACTGTTGAGAGGACCAGGGGTTAGAAGGCTGGACTGTCGAGAGGACCAGTGGTTAGAAGGCTGGACTGTAGAGAGGACCAGGGGTTAGAAGGCGGGACTGTCGAGAGGACCAGTGGTTAGAAGGCTGGACTGTAGAGAGGACCAGTGGTTAGAAGGCTGGACTGTAGAGAGGACCAGGGGTTAGAAGGCTGGACTGTCGAGAGGACCAGGGGTTAGAAGGCTGGACTGTCGAGAGGACCGAGGGTTAGAGAGCCAGACTGTAGAGAGGACCAGGGGTTAGAGGGCTGGACTGTTGAGAGGACCAGGGGTTAGAAGGCTGGACTGTAGAGAGGACCAGGGGTTAGAAGGCTGGACTGTAGAGAGGACCAGTGGTTAGAAGGCTGGACTGTAGAGAGGACCAGGGGTTAGAGGGCCGGACTGTAGAGAGGACCAGGGGTTAGAAGGCTGGACTGTAGAGAGGACCAGGGGTTAGAGGGCCGGACTGTTGAGAGGACCGAGGGTTAGAGAGCCAGACTGTCGAGAGGACCGGCAGTTAGAGGGCCGGACTATCGAGAAGACCAGGGTTAGATGGCCGGCTGTCGAGAGGACTGGGGGTTAGAGGGCTAGACTGGACCGGGTTACTGCTGTTTTGATGCTTAGCAAACTTTATTCACTCCACTTTGCCTATGTCTTTCAGAAGTGACACCTAAAGAAGTTGGTCTCTTCTACCTGGTGTCTACGCCAGGGGAAGTAAAAGATCTTATGATGCGACTTAAAGGCCCACCCAGAGACTCACTTTGCCTTCCTGGCGACGTGGTGTGGATTCCGCTGGTGGCATGACTGCCTTCCCAGAAGGTGGCAGCACCTGCGACACAGCAGAAGTCTTTGCAGGGCTCGATGTCGGAGCCTTACTCTTTGGTGTGCTCTGTGATAGCGTCAAGTGCTTCACGTTCTACAGAAAATTACATTTCTTTGTATAAACTGCTGTATTGATAAACAAAGCAACACATTTTTAAATGATAGTAGCAAAAATATATGGGATAACTTGGTAGTTTGCAAGTGAATGTCATGAAAACAGCATTAAAAACATTTAAGGACACACAACATAATCAGAGAAATATCCATCTATGCCTTGGTATACTTGGTGCTGCCAGTCAATATCTTGACGGCTTCTTGGAATCCAACTCTCGAAATTGCAATGTAATACTGGCAGTTATAGCAGTGTCTAGTGATGGTCTACGTAACATGGTAACAATTGTAGAAGATAAGCAAGATGTTGCAAACAACTGTATGTAATTGTTCACATAGCATTGTGAACAATTGTACATAATAACTACAAAGTGTAATTCAATTGTTCATAGAAAGGATAATAATAGGGTGGTCCTGGGGACTGAGTAGCATAATACACATGCACACACACGCACACACACACAAATTGACACAAATACTCTAGCTGGATTATAAGTAAGATGACTAGACTACTGAATCCTGGGGATGCACCGACCTCTTCCATCTGTTTTCTCTCTGCCCTCAGGGCTAGGGCCTCCTGCTTTGACATCTCAATCGTCTTCCTCATGTCACTGTCCTTCCCGGGATCCATTTTTGAAACGTCAAACTTATCGCGCGACTCCCTGTAACATGTCAACATGACGGCTTTTAACGTGAATCCACAATGATTTTAACTGGTTGTTTTATGGGACACTGCACCACTGAATTTATTAGTATTTATAACATCTTGGTTGGTTAAAATAACATCCATTAAAAGTGTGTTACTTTCCTGATCTTTCACATCTTATTATTTTTTTTAAATACACGATTTGTCTATGAATTAAAATATGCTAGTTTTACAAAATATATACATAACGCTTTACTGTATTAAAAGACAGACCAATAAAGTACGAACGACTATTTACTTACTCAATGATCTGACACAGTGAAAATAAATAGTTACTTCATGATCTCATGCAGCATGTCCCGCTCGGTCGAGTCGACCGCAGCTGGAGTCATATCCTGACCTTGGGAGTTTGTCGTTGGCATCATAGACTCTGGGATGGAGCCAGTGGCTGCCATGATCATCAACAACACCTGTTCTTGGATCATGATGTTACGTTTGATCATCACTGGCAGAAAGATGTTGAAGTCGTTGGCGGCGGCCACCTGTTCAAACAATACCTGGCAACCACGACAAAAACCTGTTAGAAAACATGCCGTCATGTTGCATTGCATTAAAGTGAAATAAAAGTCATGGTTTGGGGCAATGCACCTAAGAGATAATAAAAACTAACCACGTGCAACTAAAATAAAGAATACCACGGCAGTGGTTTACTCAGAATGTGTTGTAAAAGTGGGAGATTCTGGTAATTTCTCCAGTTGACTGAGGGCTGACAAGTTAACCAGTGCGACTGACAAGCACATGCGAAAATCGGGTAACCTAGACTATGCGTGACATATTAAATGTGACCAGCATACAGACTGTTTATACAGAACTAACGCAGTCTCAAACAAACATGCTATTTTGTCAGAAAGAGGACTAGTTTAGTAAATAACGGCCAAAATATGTTACATAAGTTGGGTTTGGATGCAAACAGCATGGCTATATCATATTGGTATGTATAGGAGTAGGTGTATATACAAATATATTTCCATTTGTCGAACGAATTTTGCTACACTTTGACACTTGTGACGTAGGGTTATCAGTATGGCATGGCCCATGAAATTAAGAAGCTGTGCGGTTTTCCTAGTAAACCACTGGTGTGATATTCTTAATTGTGGTTGCAAATGGTTATGTTTTAGAAACTCTTATAGATACATAGATACATAGATACATAGATACATAGTACCCAAACCATGACTTTTGTTTCCCTTTAAGATTATTAGGGAACGATCCATGAAAACTAATCTGAAAGATGTGTATATTCAGAAAAATATTCACTAAATTACAACACATGGTAAAAAACTGGAGAAAAAACCGAGAACCGGGAGGAGTCTTGGAATAAAGCCAAACAGGTGGCCAAAGACAGAGTAAGCCGGTGGAAGTGCACTGCAACCTTATTGGCCACCAGGACCCAAGACGATAGGTGAAGTAACAAGATCAAGGACAGTAAGAACATTACAGTACAGGAAATATGAAAAACAAGAAGTTTGTTGCCTCCCTGTTGCAATCAAAATGAATTAACAACTTTGAGCATTGTGAATGCGATGACAAAATAACTGCCCCCTGACACTCACATGGAACACGTCTCTGATGTCTGGTGTTTCACTCATTTTGTTTATACTTTCGATGCCTTCGTCAAGTGTAATTCCACTATCTTTACACAGGCTGTCCAGCAATGTGTCGATCTGCAAAAATGTTGAAAACCCACTGGAAACATGTAAGGATAATGGCGTTGGTGATATCACTGCAATCAAAATATTTCATGCTTCAAATGTTTCACACATCTTTTACATTTGTACTTACACCTTTCAGATGGTACCATTCAACCATCTTTTAGTATTAGCAAAATTTGGCACATGTAATTTGGTAGAAGATAAATCCAGGTATACAAATTTTCGATATTTTCAATGTGTGAACAAAGCCAGTCTTTACTGTCAGTTTATACTTACTAATCTCTTGTACCTTGTATGTACAATGTGATGTTCCTCACCGGGTTCTATGCTTGGATCAAAAACTGCAAGCAAAAAAACACATGAAATATTATATTTCCACTGTATGCAAATAAACCTACCTGATTGTATTTGTAACTGAAGTGATGTAATTGCATTTGTAACTGAAGTGGTATAATTATATTTGTAACTGAAGTGGTGTAATTGTATTTTAATTGAAGTGGTGTAATTGTATTTGTAATTGAAGTAGTGTAATTACATTTGTAACTGAAGTAGTGTAATTGTATTTGTAATTGAGTATACCAGTAATTGATTTGATTTTGTGTAACTGAACCCATCCCTGACCATGGCATCCATCCTCTCCATCTAACTACGTTCCAGTAACACCTTGGAATTAACAAGAACCATATGGAATGAACACAAATCTTGTTCTCCGGATTAAACCTATCCTCATGGGTAGATAAGGATAGAACCCAAAGTGTGGTGCTTGAAGACTAGACTTCACCTCCACTTTCAGTTGACTCACAAGTTCACAGGGCATAGCCTTAGGACCGCTTTTATTTTACAATACATCAACGATGTTCTGGCAGTGGCAGTACATAATGAAGAGTCGACGAATAGTTACTTTGTTATAATACTTAAGTAGATTATTTAAAAATGCACTTGTAACAAAGCACATCTTTAAAAAATTGCTTTTACTTGTAACAATGTACAGTCAGATGTACTTTTACCTGTAACAAAGTAGTCAGATGTACTTTTACTTGTAACAAAGTACAGTCAGATGTACTGTTACTTGTAACAAAGAACAGTCAGATGTACTTTTACTTGTAACAAAGTACAGTCAGATGTACTTGTACTTGTAACAAAGTACAGTCAGATGTACTTTTACTTGTAACAAAGTACAGTCAGATGTACTTTTACCTGTAAAAAAGTACAGTCAGATGTACTTTTACTTGTAACAAAGTACAGTCAGATGTACTTTTCTACTTCATTTTGTTTGCGTTATTTTTTAGTGCAGCTTGACTAGTGTCCATGCCCAGGTGAGCTAGTGTCCATGCCCAGGTGAACTAGTGTCCATGCCCAGGTGAGCTTGTATCAATTGGTAATAGTAACTTTGAGAATCAGCAGCTGTCTAAGTTGAATGTTAAAGCATTTGTCTCACGGATAGCAATACTATTTTGACCTGCTCATGACTTTTGCGAGATTACATAGATTACTTTTACTACTTTTTACTTTACTTTTACAAAAGTACTTTTCACTTGATTCATTTTATATTAACTTCACTACAACAGTAGTTGTTCCATTCACTGCCTTTCGGACAGTTTTACCATCAACCATCATATTATTTGTCATCATATATTTATATGACCACCACATCAATAGGACTATTTTAGCAGGTTCAAGCTCTGATGCACCTAACCACTAAACAACCTGTAGAACAATGCTGCGATCAAAATTAAAACAGTCAGCAATAAATTAACATGGATCTGCACAGTTTCAAAGATGAAAAATGTTGTCTGATGTCACACATGTAATGCTGGAATCGCCCTACAGCTCAATAATGATTAAGTGCAGGGCTGGGTCCAATTATGTAATTGTAATTGATTACAGCAAAATTGTGTAATTGTAATTGTAATTGATTATGGTTTCAAAATGTTGTTGTAATTGTAATTGTAATTGTTATATTTTGTATAATTGAAATTTTATTTCAATTACAATCAATTACAGTACGTTTCATATCACAAACTACCTGAACGAATTGTCAATAAAAATATAATTTAAGTCTCACATGAGTTGAAAATCAAGACTAATAATAACACCTGCTTATATATTTACATTTAAGTCTCAGTATTCACTGTCTGGTGGGTACTGGTCAGTGGTGCTAGTGGTGGGAAGCCTTAGCAATTAGCCTTTTCAGTAAGTTGGTAACAGCCAGGAAGCAATAAACAATGCACAGACATTCAGTGAAACATTGCAGAGTTAGCAAGCCAATTACACCCCTTGTGTTGTGGTGGGTTGGAGACAGGTCAGGTGGCAAGGACCATTTATATGGCCTCTCTTCCCATTCCCAACTCACACAAAGCAAAGGGCAGACCAATTAAGAATGTCAGCTTAGAGCAGGAGCTACAACCTCAAAGTAAACACATCAAACCCTATTATTAGTATTTTCCAAAGAAAAATTTAAGAAATGCGCACGGATAAATGTCTGCATTGGAATATGTCCTGTAGGATCATGTCTGGATATTGCATTGTATTTTTATATAATAAAAATATGTTTTAAACGGCTATCTTTTTATTTAGTATAATTCAAAGTCACAATTCAACAAAATGTACAAACATTACCGTTATATTTGTTTATCAATTGTGTACAAAATATTGAAATTCAGCAAAATGCGCAAAAATACATAATTAACAAATGCTGAATATATTTGGTTCCGCATAATGTAATTGTAATTGAAATTGAAACAGTGTAATTGTAATTGTAATTGATTTAGAAAATTATGACTGTAATTGTAATTGAAATAAAAAATTAATGTAATTGTAATTGTAATTGATATAATTTTGTGTAATTGGACCCAGCCCTGATTAAGTGCCATTTGGACGTCTCAACAATGACAAAACTCTTTTTTCCATGTACAATTAAGGTTTGGAATATTTTACCAGAAACAGCCACTCTTCCTTTCTTTTTTCTTTATGGGGAATAGTGCGTGGAGCAAGCACTTTTCCAGTGATTAAAAGACAGCAGTATATAAGTTGCGTTAAAAGTTAAAAACAAAATAAAAAACAAAAATAACTGATAATCATAATTAGGTATAATTAAAAAAAAAATCTAAATTGTTCTGTAATCAGTTAAACACTTCTATCAATATCTTTATTATTTGTGAAGTTATTCCACTTTTTCGTTTCAAAAAAGGGTCTAGTTTGTGTATTGGAATTGAGTCCATTTCTTGTGACCGGTCTGTTTGGTGGCTGCGCTGCCATTGAATGCAGGGGATCATGGCATTATGTGAACTAATGAAGATATTGCGGTGGAATGAAAAGTTAGAAGACCCTAAGATGGGAGAATTAATATACGCATCGACCTTATTACCAATTAATTACCTAATTGATTACATCTTGACCTTTCACCTAATTACATGTCTTAACGGCCTACTTATTTTTAATTAAATCTGGATTGGGATGTTATAAAGTCAATAGACTATAATTGTTGACCATAATATTGACCTTAGTGACCTGATTATTTAACCTCCATTGACCGATTTATGTTGATAAATTACCTATTTCAGCCATAACAGATTGTGCATAACAGTGGTGTTTGAAAACTGACTAAGGGAAAAGGTGTACATAATTGACTTTACAATAATATATGTTGATGACAATTATAATGTGACATTTGCATAATTACAGGTATTAATGGCCTAACTATGTATAATTAAGTGACTCGTGAAGCTGGCAGATTCATAGAATACATAGTGTTTACTGTATAAAGAACAATATTTTCTTGCATGGTGAAATAATTGTTTGGAGAAAAAACACAAGGCATTGCATAAATATAACACAATTTATTATATATTGTGAGAGCTTTGTCATTTCCAGCATGCATAATGCAACAGTCGAAACTGGATCACAGTTCACTGCAAGCTCGGCACATCAATATTCACATTTCACTGTTTCATGAAATAATGTCCTGCACTTTAACATGAAGCAATGTTTATATATTGTTTACAGCATACTGATAGGGAGACGTGGAAAAGAACAACAAAGTAATGCAGCAGTACAAGAAGTAGTCAGCTTCAACCCGTTATAAAAGGAACTATAAGGCGAACCACAGAGAACACTGCTGGCTCAGTACAGCAAATATTCATAGTTCAGTTTTTCATAAATGCATTCCAGTGCACGTGTCAATGTTCACAGGGCATTGCAGACTCACTGCAGAATGTTCATATTTTAATGTCTCATAAATTAATGTCATGAAGCAATGTGTATAAGTTGTTCACATGATACTGTCGGTTGAGTGTACACATCTTCAGAAATCACTGTTTTGTAAATCCATGCATGTTTAATGTGTCAGTGTTCACGGGACAGTGGACACTATAGGCTCAGTGTACATATATTCCAGGCCTCGACAGTAACACTGGCCCGGCACCCTTTTGGGGCTGCCGGGCCAGGTGTTTTCATATTTCACTGGCCATCATAGTTTCAGATTGTTTTTATACGATTAGTCACAGCCATAGGTCATCGTATCAATTGCTTGTTCTTGCCATCCTCCCCGGCACTACAATGAAACATAATCTTTATCTCATCTGCTTTCGTGTTGTCGCTTCATATGGTTGCCATCGTGTTTTGATATGTATGAACCTCACAAAAGTCTGTATGGCGTTGGTACGAAGTTCATGCATTGCGAACTCCTATATTTTACTAAGGTTGCGTCGTGTTACCAGCATATCTATATATCATAGCATTTTCTTCTGCGCTATATGCATTCGACGTGCCGATTTCATATAAACTGACTGGTTCATGGACTGTCCACTAGGTGTCATGACAGCGTCTAACATACATTCAAGGACACGCTAAGGCGCTGATAGGTAAGTTTACCGTAACTGTGTACTTCAGATACAGTGTCATGTCCAGTTCGCCTGTTGTACTTTTTAGTATAACTAGCTGTAGCTCGATACAGATTGTCAAAAAATGCTGACGGTACGCACGCGGCAGTATAATAATTCTAAATAATTCTAGCAGCAACATTGTCTGCCATGCAGAATACTGTCAGAAAGCATAAAAGTAAATCACCAACGGTAAAAGAAATCACGACCAAACTCGCCTTTTCGGGCCACCGAGTACAACAGCTTAATGTCGAGGCCTGTATTCACCATTTTCACATAGTCTTTGTCTGTCTTCTGCTGTGTGTTATCCTTTTATTCTTCAAATGTATTGTGGAATCCTAGAAAATTAACTACAGAATATTTATGTATGTATGCATGTATGTGTATATATATATATATATATATACACATATATATATATATATACGTTTTGCGTTAAAAGTATGAGTAGAAAGAATTAAAAGAATACATAATATATGCACATCGTACATCAAATAATTGCTTAACAAAACTCTCATTTTCTTTATTTATTTCTGTATCAAATGTAATATAAAGAAAGACATCAGAAATAACAGACATCTGATTAATTGTATACATTAAAAATTATCAGCTGTAAAAGTACAGATGGCATGGCTTTAAATGCTGAAATATCACAACGTCAGACCCTCAAAACTGTGCCCAGTCAGGCACAAGCCGGAAGTTACAAATATAGCCTTTAAAATGTGAAAATATCACATTTTAACAAGGGCTATCTTAATGATTATTAATGTCATGCAACATTGATATATTTATAATTACTTGTTCCCATGAAATTTAACAGCAGTTGGTTGCAAACACTTCGATTGTTTGGATTTTGAATCGTGGAAAACGATTTGGCAGCGCAGCGATTAAAGTATGCCAACAACGCAAACACACTTTTAAACGCTAAACAGGGCACGCATAGCTAATTTTCCAAATGACGCTGTACTCGGGTGAACAAACCCACAGTCATAATACGCACATCATTATCAAGCTGAAATATTGAAGATTTAATTTATTGATATGTTAAAGTAAGTTGATGATTATTTACCATTATTTTTAACTACTATTCACAAGGCAAAAGTTAACACAAGCTTACCTCGGTCAAAGTCAATCCGGGAATGCCCGCAAAAATTCCACATGCTTTGTTAGTCTTTCATTGGTTGATATATGTATCAGTTAAGGTCACACGTTCATTTGCATAATGTTATGATGCAAATCTGCATGACCATCAAAAACAAGCGAAGCCTAAGATAGAGGTCACATATCCTGGGTCAATTTCTATGCAACGGATTTTTCGCAGCACACCTAGCGGATTATAATATACCTATTATAATCCGGTAGGGATGTAGCTGATGATGCATTTACAGGTAAATTCAAGCTCCCAACACGCAACACTGTTACTTCACCGTCAGCAGTCAGTGACAGTTTAAAGGCAAAAGACAAAGTTTATATATATAATATAACATGGAATACGTTTATGATATACACACCTTGATAAAAAACCGACTTTGCATGCTTACCAGACATTATTATTGAGCGTCTGCTGACGCATGTCACGTTCGTGGCCACGTGACAATAATAGCCCTTTTTGTGGTCGAAGTATGGCAATGTGTTAAATATACAAGAAAAAATGTACTACATTAACGTTATATGTGACCTACCGTAACAAAATGAGTCGGATGTCGGTAAACATGAAACTTTGTAAATGCCGTTTTTTTTTTATCAAAATCTGGCTAATCCAACGATTTTGAGATTTTCCCTGAAAATGGTTCCTTAGTATTCATTTTAACGATTACCACAATTTCTACTGCATATTTAGTTATGTTTAATGTATTTTAGTGTTATCTTTAAAGAGCTGTTCGGTGTGTTCCGCTTGACTTCCGTAAAACAAAGACAAAAATGCCGATAATTAATAACTTTTTTCGTCCGTAATTTTTGGATGGTCCCTCACAAATGTGGCATCGTTGCAAAGCTTTGCATCTCATCTTTCCATATATGGTCATCGAATTAACGTATATTACGGATGTGTCGAATAGGAGGGCATGAGGGGTAGGCACTGTTTGTCCAGCTGTGTAAACAAACCCAGCTTGTTACTATCACGTGATCCAGAAAAATTATTTTCTTGGAACAACAACGAAGTCATTTAAATAATGTCCATGGGTGCATGCGCACTATGCAGTTCCACCGTGTCACACACCTGACCCACATGTCGAGTAGAAAATGGTGTTTGATGTAGCGGGTTTGTTGATATCCTGCCCGAAGTTATCGCGACCAGATCAACACTTTGTTAGACAAGTATTTACAGAGGAAGACCAGCAGGACAGTGAGCGAGACAGTATAGTCGTTTTGCGGAGCATGGGGCGAGGTCGTCAAGCCCGCAAGACATGTCCGACTGTGCTCGAGACTGTCCCCGTTGCTGGGCCGTCCGACCAGCGGGACAGTGAGCGAGGCACAACAGTCGTTTTGTGGGCAGGGCACAAGGTCGTCGAGCCCGTTAGCTATCCCCATCATATGCACTCTTGCCGACGTCATGAAAGAGAGGACGTGGTCGCTGTCCCAGAGATGATTAACTGTTATGAGGTGTAGCTGTTTATGTATTTGTTGTTGTTATTGTTGTCTTGTATTAAATATGCCATTAATTCGCATTGACATTATTAAGAACCTCTTGCGCATTTTTTATTATGAAATTTAACAAATATTATTATAATTATTTGAAACACTTTTTTTAGTATAGAATTTGGTACACAACTGGTAGAAAACATTTTCAAAAAAGTAGTTTATTTAATAGATTTTTGGGTAATTTCCGGAAAAAATATTTTTGCGACAAATATTGATGTAGCTTTTAGTTACATTGATAATGTGTTCTACCAGTTGTGTAAAGAAGAATAAGCTGCATATAACACTAAACACATTACTTTGTTAGCATTATTACTTCCAGAGATATGAGGCATTTTTTGAGAAAACAGGATTATTTCTTGGAATATGCATGCTTTACCCACAAATAAAAGTGATTGAGAGGTATGTAATTGCAAATGAAATGGACGGTATGAAAGCAATGCTTTCAAAATAGGGTGGACACATTTTGAATAATAAAATTATATTTTTTTTTAAATCCACTTGCCGAGTCTCACCTTAGGCTGAATAAACAATATTATTATTATTTGAATCACAAAAATCAAGTATGTTCTTATTGCCTCAACTTTGCTTTACAAAAGAAGGTCACTAGTAACCATTACCTCGACTAAAATGTGTCACATTATGACACTGGTGGCATAGTGCTGCTAGTTTTGACATTCCTTAACAATGGCGTTAATTACAAGGCAATTAATTGAATTTTTTTATGACAAAGATCTTGTTATTATATTAGTAGAATGTCATGAGGATGCCTTTATCTTCAAGCGGTCCAAATATCTGCCAGATATGTGCATGGTAACTAAGGTAGCTTTGGTAAGAAACATACTAAACTTTGACGGCTGATTTCTCAGTTTGAAGATTTCTACCCCATACATGTTTAGCGAAACGTAGCTTCAGCTAGAATCGAGATATCTGATGCATCATGTGAAAGCTGAGAAGCTGCTCTTTTCAACAATGCTAGTAATAACTCTACATGTTCAAATTGGGACATGTGACTCATTTTGTTACGGTGGGTCACATATATTCAATACAAATATATGTGTATGTGTTTTATAAAGCGCTATGACTATGTGAAGCCTGGTTGTTATAAAAAGTTGACATAATTGGAATAAAGTGGTAAAATTAAAAACGATTGTCATTATATGTTCAACCTCCCCCCGTACACGCATAATTTAAATGCTCATTTAAATCAGCCAGAAACCGATTAAAGAAACTGAAACCAATGCCCTGGTGCTATTGACAGCGTAGCCTAACCATAGTGCTTAGGAATTTTTCCGTGACTGGGTCTGGGATTTGAGGTCTAGCCGTAGAAAAAAGCGGTTCCTGGTAAGGAGAATCTCTTTTAAGTTAGCTATTTACAAATAAAATGGCAAAAACACTCACTCAAACAATGTTCATCCATAAATGTTCGGACAGGGATCTGGAAAACAGGATCACCGAGGTAACATAAAAGCTCATCGTAAATTCGTTCATTTTTCAGCGTCGCCATTTTGTCATGTAAACAACATCCGGGCTTTGGAGAATGTGTGTCCTGCAATAATGCATCCGTTCTTAGATATGTAAACATTTTGATTTATATACATTACCGTATGCAAATGAGCTAAAATTGAAAACAGTTAGCGTCAAATGCTTGAAAGATTTCTCTGTTGGGTCGTTACATGCCCTGTTAGGAACTGGATATTCGAATTTCTTATTTCAGATGCAATTTTATTCACATTTATACACACATTTATTCACATTTATACACACGAAACAAAATAGTATTCACATTATTTGCACTATATGTATTTTTGCTAGTATTATTTATTTTTTAGTATTATTAGCACTGTTATATTTGTAGGCAAATTTAACAACTCCACATATATTTACAACGTCAACAGTAATATTGATTATTGCACCATACGTAGTCATAGGGAGGCTTGTACGATAGCGATCTCTCATGTCTTAGTGCAGGCCTCCCTCGATCAACAAAACTATGTAAAATATGTACCAACTGTTTTTTGACTCTGTATGTATGATCTAAACAAATAAACTTCACTTCACTACATTTATGATTGAACATTGCATGCGACACCGCAATGTCCTGAGCGAAGGTAGACGGTTTTGTTCAGAAAGAAAACTGTTTGATGAGTGTATAACTATCGCCATTCCAGGTACTGATTTAAACATATATACATTATGTAAACGGTACCGTGTTCAGTACGAGTAAGTGCGGGCATTATACTAATAAAATTAAAAACATTTATCTGAGACAAACTTGAAAGAATGTCAGTGCCGAGAGACAGAGTGCCAGGCCCAGGCCAGGGCAGTGGGGGTGGGCGGGGATACGATCGAGGAAGTGTATGTTTGCATAGTCACCGGCGTCAAATTCAACCCATTCCTAGATTCAACTCACTTAAATCTCAGAGACATCACAGTGTATGTTTACGACAATAACATTTTCACACGAAACACATTATTTGTAGAGCACTAATTACTAATTAGGAGACTTAAATTGCTAGCTTTGGTGATCCTTAATTGAGGCTACGTAATACAAACGGATAAAATGATAAAACTAATATATGTGTATATATATATATATATATATATATATATAAAATATGATAAAACTAATATATATATATATATATATAATATATATATATATATATATGATAAAAATAATATATATATACATATACAGCGCTCTCTTGTTGTGCCACCGGGCACGAAGAGGACTAAGTAAGTAAGTAGTAAGTAAGTATACATACAAACATATATGTATACATATATATATATATATGTGTTTATAGATATATATATATATATATATATATATATATATATATATATATATATATATATATATATGGATGACGTATAACAATTTTATCAGATTATCCATTTGTATTACATACACCTTTAAATCTCCTTATAGTGTGTTTAAAAAAAAAAAGCACTTATAATTATCTTCAATATTAAGTTATTGGTAGTGCTCTACAAATAATGTATTTCATGTGAAAAAATTTTGGAATATTAAAATTTTTCATTATTAGCAAAGTACATATTATTTCGTTGTTTTTAATAAAAAATATTGATAATGACCCTTTGTGTGTTGAAACGTCTTCGTGATTCTGATGCAACTGTAGTGTTATTAGTGCCATTCTGTAAAAACGCCATATAGGAAGCTTATGAAAACACAGCTAATGCGGCAATTCCGATCGCTAAAACTGCCCTAAACCACAATATTTGACAATCGTGACATTTGTGCACCTAAAGTGATGTAGCATGATATAATGAATGTCTCGGTATAAATAAAGCGAGGTAAGAGTGAAACACAAAGCCCTGTTTATGCAAGATTACCCATATGTTATTATTGGATCGTCTGCTGGTGCGTGTCTTGTTCTTGGCCACATGATAAGCCAATCTTGTCATAAAAGTAGGAATAATTAAAACACATTAAATATTCGAGAGAAAAAATTAACTACATTAATGTTATATATTCACTACAACTTGTACAAGTATTTGTGTATGTGTTTTATGTAGCATGTCGAAGATATATGACATAACAAATGGCCAAGTGACGTTTATGCATATATTTCGTTTATTGACTGTACAGCTTGCCATAGATATAGTGTCATTTTTAACCGGTTTCCTCGTCTTGCACGACATGGTTCGGACGTTCAATATTCGTAAGTTTTTCACTCAAAACAACTTTTCTAATAATTTGTTTGCATCGAATTGATGAATGAACTGGTAGTGAATTGGTATATCTATCTTTTGCCAAAATGTTTTTTTCCGATTTTTGTGAAAACAGCATTTTCTGTTAAGAATTTTACGCCAAACAGTATATGTTATGATCTACTTCTAGAAGACCCTTTGCATTACCCTTTCTACGAACAATCGAATTACCATTTGGCTTTACAGTTATGTACAATTCAATTGTCCGCAACACTATGGCTATTTGAACAATTGCATACAGTTGTTGATTGTCTGAAGTTACGTAATACAAGGGTAATGCGTTGCTACACGTTACTATAACTGCCAGTATTATGTTGCAATTTCAAGAGTTGGAAAAAATGGAAACAAGCCATGAAGATATTGATTGGCAGGACCAAGTACCAAGGCATAGATGGATATTTCTGTAATAGTGTTGTAATTATTGGTTGGCATCAAATTCAACCTACTTAATAGAATATGCCGTTTTCGCAAAAATCTGAAGAAACATTTTGTCCAAGAGATTGATATACCAATTCACTAACAGTTACTTCATCAAGTCAATGCAAACAAATTATTACAAAAGTTATTTTGAGTAAAAAACTTACGAATATTGAACATCCGAACCATATCGTGTGAGCTAAGGAAACCGGTTACATTCACGCTATATCTATGGCAAGCCGTACTAACAATAAACAAAATAAATGCATAAACGTCACTTGGCTGTTCGTTGAATATGTAATGACTTTCCAATTATTTCAACTTTTATAGCAAGTCAGGCTTGTCATAGCCCTTCCACATACTTTATAAAACACATACACAAATGCTCAGACAAGACTGTCTGTTGTTATTGTTGTAAGCATACACTGTGAAGTCTCCAACGCGAAATCAAGCGAGAATTCAGTGGGTTGAATTTACGAATGGGTGGACTTTGATGCTGGTGACTATACATCTTGAATTTTGGTAAACACGAACTACCAAGTTATCCCATCCAGAGGGTGGGCTTTTTAGCTAGTACTAACAGTAGTGACTAGGCCTGCAGGCTACAGTTGCAATTTTGTCAATGTACTGACTGAAGCCAAATCTGGGCGATCGTACAGTTTCTGACGATTAACCCACGGCCTCCCACCACCGGGTTAAACCCGGGTTCAACCCAGATTGGACTAAACATCCATTTTGGGCTAAACTGGGTTAAACTTGGTTTAAACTAATTTTTCAGGCATATTTTATCACAATATGGTCTTAGTTAGCGAGTCGAGCTAATTGACTTGACTGAATTTGTGGTGGCTCTGATAATTGATTTAATGTTATTGACTAGAGGTTGAATTATCCAGTTATTGACAGTGAACACAAGTGTTGCTTGCTCAGAGGGTGGATTACCAACTGCCAGTCTCCAATGCTCAGTACTGTACTTTAACCTGCAAGCTGACACCAGACTATACTGGTGCAGGTTGTCTGCTAGCAATTCACAGCACTGTCCATTGTGAAGGTAACAAAGGCATTTTATGACTATATATGGTTAACTGATTTAAGTCCCTTTTATTATGACTTCCTGGCCTGGTTTAAACAAATAAAAGGATTATGGTCTGACCTTGTAACTAGTACAAGTTTGCATAAGGTGGATATTAACTTGATAGCAATAGCATGATTATCATACAGTGATAGATAGACACATTATTTAAAGAGCAATTTTCATCTTTTATTGCATCAATAATATGACACCAATGTTAAACCACCATCAATCCACATGCCACCTGTATTAATATTGAGAATGTCCCCCCAATGATATCATCCTCAGTTGTCAGTGTAAAGCCCAGTTTGACCCAGGTTTAACCCGGGTTAAACTAGTAAAACCTGGGTTTAACCCACCAGGCTGGGGAAAACCAGTTTAACCCGGGTTAAACTCCAACCCTGGCTTCTTGTAATATATCTACCACACAAATACATGTGTCATGTGATACAAAAATTAAACCTGCTTCCATATAACCATCAAAATTTTCAAAAACATGAAAAAATCGCCATCTTCTGTAGATGACTAATGCCACAAATACCGAGCAATCATAGACATACTAAACATCAAAAAATAACATCTATTTTAGAGCAACTTTATTTAATTTTAGCATAATTTAATAATATTATTATGGTACGTAACAGCAAACAAATGTGATCTATGCAAGCTACTATATTTTATTGATTATTTGTAACTAATAATTTGAGTTAACAAGTTACATGACGTAGTTAAAAAAGTAATTGAAAATACCAATTACATTTTTCACCAATTCCAATTACTTTAAAAAATAAAATGCCAAATCCAATTCCTGAATTGGAATTGGTGTTTCAGTTGCAATATAATTGACCCCCAAGTCTGTTGGTGGGTATATGAGAAGGTCTGTTACTTTGTTCCCAGAAACACTCTTGTGTGGAGATAATCTACATTATTCCAGATGTAATTACCTTGCCAAAAGTCTGTGTTATTGTCTCAACTAGAACAAAGAAATATTTTTATATTTTGTAAACCTGTTTCCAGAATGAGCACCCAGACAGGGAGTCGACTGGCATCAACTGGTTCAGCCAGGAATGCCGACCTTGATTTGTCTAGACTATCCCAACTGAGTAATGCATCCTCCATCAACCTTGGGGGGCTTGATTACCCCATTGGGGCGCGAATCGGTAGTTCTGGACTCTTTGTCATTGGAAATCCTGCCTACAATTCAAAGGATAATGTATCTATGAGGTGAGTGAAACTAAAATTACTACTTATTGATAATGATAACTGTAACAGCATATTCTATCAGACAAATTGATCATATAATCAGTTAATATTTAATGTTACTGCAGAAAAATGTCCATAAAATTTTTCTCCATTTCGTATTTAATAGCTAACATTTCTCAGGACAGTTCGTTTTCAGGTTGAAATGATTATTTTGACATATCCAAACTTGTTTCTACCATTATAGACATTTTCATCGTCTTATCAAGGTGACTAATGACTTTGGATGATGTCATCGTACACGTGATGAAGTTCGTAATTGCCCTGTTGAACCAGAAGAACAGGGTAACTAATCTACCAAAGTCCGCCCTCACAGCCCACACAACCACAGAAAACCATCTCATAGACTAGGAGAGAGTAAAAGTGGTAGAAAGGGAGTCACACAGAAGGAGATCAACTGAGACAAGGGCAATTACTGATGAAGTGATAAGATAAGACGATGAAAATTTCTACGAATATAAAAACAACTTTGAATGTGTCAAAATAATTATTTCAACGTATCGTATTTAGTTTACATACATTTCTGTAACATAAATAAAATGACATATAATATCACGTGTTGATTTTCAAGCTTACCTCCTGAAAACAATTGTATGCATTTGACAGGACGACCGAGAGCAGATTGAGTCAGGTGAGTTCTCACTCAACACTGGTCGATGGAGGCTGTCCAGTTATAAACAAAGGCTATGACTTTGAGTACTGGGCCTGGCCAGCGATTCGCTACAGCTGTCTGGTTGTCGCATTCGCCACTTGTGTGGCGCTGCTAGGGGCAACCATTGGTCTTAGCATCCAGCAGACGTTCGAGTGTCACGTTGACGTACATTGGTGGCAGGGCTCAGTCCTGTATCAGGTTTCTGTGCCGACATTCCAAGACTTCCAGAAGAACGACATTGGTGACTTGAAAGGTGTCAATGACAAAGTGACATATTTTTCGTACCTTGGGATCGGAGTGGTGTCACTCAGCGGCTTTATGCCGACTGTCAATGAGATGTGGAAAGAGCCAGAATTAACAAGTTTTGAGGAAGTTGACAAGAGAGTTGGGACGCTGGAGGACTTTGATACGCTTGTGAAGACACTGCATGAGAACCACATGAAGGTGTTACTTGACTGGTCACCAGTGTTCACGTCAACTCAACACACCTGGTTCCAGAAGAGTCGTATACAGAGCAGCATCCTCGACACTGGCTACACAAACCTCTACTTGTGGAGTGCACAGGTAACTAGAACTTCAATCAATCAATCAGAGATATTTATTTCCAACAACATTTCACATCATTATACAAGCAGTATACTTTGGCATTATGTAATTATCTAAATAGTCATGAATATATTACGTACAGTAGTATGCCATAACAAGGTAGTCGTAACTAGTTTCGTGTTAGAAATGGAGGGAGTTTTACTAAAACCTTATGCTTACTTCCCCCTAAAAGCCGATTTCAAATTACACTACAGAAAGATCTACTATACAGTAGCAGGCTGAAAGAATTAGATCTTCCAACCCTAAAGTACAGACGACAGAGAACTGACATCATCCAAACATTCATAATTATCAAAGGATCAATTCGGTCACCCAGGTTCATAAGTGTTCGCTGTGTCCATCAAAGAAGATGTTCTCAAAAGCCCCTGAACAAGAGGACACGGTAAAAACTCCACATAGAGAGAACAACAGGATTGAGACACACATTTTTCAGCACCAAGGTCATAAATGCATGGAATTCATTGTCGGAGGACACACTACAGGCAATAACAATAAACCAGCTCAAGTCCCGACTTAGAAGAGAATGGAAAGATCATCCAGACTTGTATAGTTACTATTTCACAAACTGGAACAACAATAGTAACAGCACTAGTGCAAATCAATAGTAACAAATCAATAGTAACAATAGTCACAACACTAGTGCCAAATCAATAGTAACAACAATAGTACTAAACCAATAGTGGAAACTTGAACAACGCCAACAGAAAAACCAACCCTTGAGCCGGTCTCAGCTCAATTGGGTAACTATTGACTGTGCTTAAGGAAAGAACAGGTACTGTGATACTGTCATTAAAGGTTAAAATTTGAAAATGATACAAGAAAATTATGAATGCAAATATATTATCAAAATAACAAATACTGAACTTCAAAAATCAATCAAGATAAAATAATAATAAAAAATAATAACGACAACCGTAAGTACAACTAAAACACATCACATTTCATAAGTGCAGTTCACATATCTAGGTATGTATGATTTGTACACTTTTAAATTCAGGAAACACTGACCATTTCGCTGGCATACAGACAAACTACTCCAAAGCTTTACGCCAATGGTAGATATACACATAGCCTTCATCACTGTGTGATGTGATTTGTGTTTTTCCCATATAGGTTCTTGTAACTAGGAATTAAGTGGCCTGTAACGGGGTTGTGAAAAGGAACCATTGTGGAAATTTGAAATTACACATCATTGATAAATTGCTTTAGTGGTTTCACTGTATAATTTTGTTGCCAAGTTATAACATGTCCTGCCTGTATTCTCTGAAGTATATTAAAACTGTACCTTCAGTTAAATTTAACTTGTTAAATTTGAATAAATACATCATTCTTATGATATATTACCTAAGGGGCCATTTGGTATTGAATGTGTACTTTACTTGCAGGAAGACAAAGGCCTTGCAGCAAGACAAAATGGAAGTTGGAAACATGACAACGTGAGGAATGAATTCTACTTACACAGGGGAAACCTTGCAAGACCACTGCTGAACTGGGATGACCCCGGGGTAAGTTTCACATGAACTTCCGACTGTCAGTCATCATTTCTAGTCATCTGTTCATGAGTTACTATAGAGCATCTATCAAAAGAAATATCTTCGTCGTGACATTGTCAGTTAGCTATTGTTAAGACAGATTTTAATATTTCATTGTCACTATAGCCAATGTTCATTATATGTAATTAAACAAACTATGTTCTAGCACACAGTGAAACACTATTTTTCACCTGCTGCCATTTTTAAAGGTTAGGCGACTTTGTTCACCCCACTTTGCCTGTGTCTTTCAGAAGAGACCCTAAAAGCAGTAGGTCCTTTCTAACTGGTGTCTATGCCAGAGGAAGTAAAATATCCTACACAAAGGGTTAATTTGTAACATGTCGTGAACTGCTGCCAAAACTAGCTCTCAAATATAAAAACCTATATAAGACGTCATCGTTATCACACAAACAGTCATACAGACTCATACTTCAGTGTATTTTTCACATGACATATGCAGTCTGGTGTTTGATTATACATAAGTTAACATGTCTATGTCATGTTACACAACATGTCACGTAGTGTTACATAACATGTCATGTCACTTTACAGCTTCATGATTTGTGGAAGAAAGTCATGAAGTTCTGGCTGGGCCGTGGTGTTGACGGATTCATTGTGCGTCATCTGGATGACATCTACGTGACAAACAGGAACACAGTGAGAGACATCCTCTCAGACTGGCGCAGTGTCCTTGACAGTTCTGGTGATAAGTACAACCACAAGGTATGATCTTGTTGTGGCATCATTCAGTTTTTAAGGTCCTTACCAAGTTATTTTTTGGGTGGTCTTGTTTCAGACACATTTTAAGAAAAATTAAACCTATCTGGTTCCTACTACACCATGCTAGCTCATTTATAAAATAAATTTATATTTTTGGTGAAATCATCAGACAAACTATTAAAATATTTTTTAAGGGGCCAATAAAAATTCGGCAAAAAAGTGCAAAAGTGGTCTGGCTCTATATGCTATGACATAATCAATCAATCGCTATATTTGTTTCGAACATATAAACAAACAAACAAAACAAACAAACAAGCTGTGGGCACAATACCCGTTAGTATTGTGCATAATCAAATAAGGAAATATTGCTTGAAAACGAGTGGATGATAAGTTAAAAACTTATAAAAATCTACCCCTAAATCTTTAAACATTGTTTGTAGATGGCCATACTTAATTGAAGATATCAACAACAATAAAAATCAGTTGGCTGTTGCATACATGTATATACAGGCCCTGTACACCATAACACACCGTAATATTGATAGTGATAGATAGTGAGTTACATATTCAACAAAGATGTACTAGTAGTGTCAATGCAGTAACACGTAGATGATCATCTGCATTTAAATGTTTGAATAGGGATAAACGTATATATATATATACAGTGGTGGGATGTAACGAAGTACATTTACTTCGTTACTGTACTTAAGTAGATTTTTTTTAAATGTACTTGTAACGAAGTACATTTTTAGGAGATTAATTTTACTTTTAACGAAGTATTTTTATCAGTACTTTTTTACTTTTGTACTTCAAAAGTTTAGCGTTACTTTCAAGTTCATGTTGCCGATATGTTCGCGCTTTCCGTTGTCCTAAAGGCAGCGATGGAGCAGCGCGGTTTTTGTCTGCATTGGTGACGTGTTCAGCGATCTCTGATTGGTTGCCGTCAGTTCGAATGAAAGTCAGTTGGTTTGGGTGTGCAGTGGAGATTTTCCATTTTCCATTTGCAATCCGATATGGACGCATCGAAAACACCGAACGAGAGCGAGGAATCATCGAGCGAGCAAGCAATCCATCCGTGGCCGTATTTAGAAACGTTTTTTAAACTTAAATCGTGCAACGGTAACACCATTAAATTCATGTGTTTGCTGTGTGCACCGAGGAATGTTGAATGTTCGGCGTATGCAAATTCGCCATCGAATCTACGTAAACACGTCGAGGTAGGTGCATTTTAAATTCAGTTGACATCAGTTATACCCAGATCCACACATGTAGTGCATGTTTAAATGTGTACAAATAAATTTATTGCATCTGTATTGTCGTTATTTTTAACTAGTGCTTTTGGTTTTTGTGAACAATATTGGCGGCATGCAATGCAAATGGCCGCCATTACCGAGATCGGCATCTCTTTAACAACGGGTAATTTCCTCTGTGCCGTAGGCCCGTAGCATGGTTTGCTTGAAATTGCTTCTTTACCGAAGCCGTACCATATGTGCAGTTAAAGGGTTTGGTAACATCACTGAACAATTAATATCCACTTATAAAACTTGGATTAATTTCCCTGAACAACAATGTGAATGTTTACATGCGCAGTACTTAAAACAAATTTATTCACGCTGTCATCAGAAATAATATCGCTTACAACACTATTAACCCTCAGTTTAAGAATAATTTCTGGCACAAACACAGGTCAAATCAATCCAATAATTTTTTTTATTTCCAACATCATATGACAACAGCAGTACATTAGTCTAACATCATAAAATATATTAAATTTAGATAAAATAGTCAAACACATATATACGTTTGTATGCACTATTAATGATGAGTTTGAAAAAAACTTGTGTTTACTCCCTTGTGGTGCATTCCAAGTTAATAATAATAATTTAGCTTGTTTTCCAGTATTAATTTGTTTTTAATTTTTTTCTTTTCAGAGAAAGCACCCACATCACATGCAGCGTTACAATGAGCTTGTGTCGGCAAAGCGTAAACTATCTTCAGCTTCATCAGAGAGACCATCCAAGCAGCCGAGACTGGACCTGGTCGGGTCGATCTGTGTGTCGCAGGCAAAGGTGGATGGACTGGTGCTGAACTACTTGTGTGAAGGTCTTCTACCATTCAGCACAGTTGAATTGCCAGCTTTCAAGCAACTCATCATTGGTATGCAACCAAATCGATCTGTCATGTGAAGCGTCGCCTGCAGGAACGCGTGGAAGCTATGAAGAGGAGTGTGACAAATGCTATGCGCCCACTACAGTTTGTTGCGACAACAACCGACTGCTGGAGTGCTCGAGGACGATCGTACATTGGCGTCACTGCTCACTGGATAGACGTCGATTCGCTGGAGAGGAGGTCTGTAGCTTTGGCATGCAAACGACTCAAAGGCTCACACACTTTCGATGTGTTGGCCAGTGCATTGGAGGACATCCATGCTGAGTATGCCATCCGAGAGAAAGTTGTCAAGACTACCACGGACAATGGCTCAAACTTCGTGAAAGCGTTCTCTGTCTTTGGCATCGATGCACTGCGTGATGATGACAGCCAGAGTGAAGTCGAGCAGTGCGTTGCAGATGGTGTGCAATTTGAAGATGTCAGTAGCCTGCTGGATGATGATGACTATGCTGAGTACCGTCTACCAAGCCATCAGAGATGTGCATGTCATTCGCTGAACCTTGTATGCACCACTGATGCGCAACATGCAGAAGATAACAGCGCATACAAGAAACTCTCTCGCTCCACCTTCGCGAAATGTCAAGCGATCTGGAACAAGTCCGGCCGTTCTGCACTTGCAGCTGAGACAGTGCAAGACACATGTGGGTTAATGGTTATCCGACCAAACCAGACCAGGTGGAATTCAATATTCATGTCGGTGGAACGTCTGGTGCGAATCGTCAAAGAGAAGGGGGAAAATGCATTGCATTCCATTTGCAATGACTTCGATTTGCCAAAGTGAGTACAGAGTTCTTAAGCATTATAAAAAAAACCGGATATATGTGATATTAATACCGTGAACATAGTAATAACAATACGTGGAATGTTTAATGATTGTTATGCCTTGCAGTTGAATGTGCATATGTCTGATGAAATATATAATAGTATGTACTTGTATGTTTTTGTGCGTCTGTATTTGACGTCTTGCATGTCTGATGAAGTATATAATAGTATGTACTTGTATGCAGGGTTGTTTGATTTAAATCATTGATTTAAATCGCTCCAAAAAATAATTGATTTATGATTTTTTTTACTTCTGGTTTTTTTAATCGCTGATTTATATGAAATCATGATTTTTTCAACCCTGCTTGTATTTGACATCTTACGTGTATCACAATTATGTTTCAGACTGAAGCCGGTCGAGATTGCCTTTCTGGAAGAATACTGCATCACCATGAGGCATGTGGCCCAGGCGCTTAACATCCTCCAGTCAGAGAAGAAGGCGTACCTGGGCTTGTCTAATTTTGTTTTCCACTTTAAATTGTTTTTTATTCTGCTTAGGGATGCGATACATTCAAAGTCGACTTGATGATGCCCAGCCACAACAACTTGATAACTCCACAAACAGCGACGATGATGAAGATGATCTCTTCTTCAGTTCACGAAGGAAAAAAAACTCATTTGCCACTGATCATTTAGACCAGTACTTGGCTGCAGGCCGTGTAGGCCATCACATTCACCTGTCATCACTGAACGCCTGGCCGCAGCTCAAGTCACTGTTTGTTGAACTGAACACACCTTTGGCAGCCAGTGCTGCATGTGAGCGCCTCTTTAGTGTGGCAGGCCTGATCTTCACGCCAAGACGTGCTTGTCTTGGCGACACCAACTTTGAAAACCAGCTGTTGCTGAGACTGAACAAAGCATTTGTGTGACACTGCAATAAAATGTTGACTTGTTTTTCACTTATATTACATTGGTCTTTTTACTTTGCTACTTTTCTACTTAAGTACTTTTTTATCAAACTACTTTTTACTTAAGTAGTTTTTTTTTTGGGTACTTTTACTTTTACTTAAGTACTTTTTTGGGTGGTACTTTTACTTTTACTTAGTTACTTTACTGGGCTACTTGTTACAGCACTGTATATATATATATATATATATATAATACTAACAAAGTATTTAATAAATTCCACAGTTTTACACGTAACACAATTCCAGTTTAAAATTTTATTGTTGATATTTATTGGGACATCTTTTTATGTCTGTATTGTATTTTCCGAATAATTATAATTAGTTTTAGCAATGTTTAGTGATTGTTTGTTTACACAGAAGCATGCGTACATCCTATTTAAGCTCTGTACATAATTTGTCCACAAGATTTGGTAAGTGACTGTGAGAATAGAATAGTGAAATAAACTTCAATAGCTTCGACACATTACACATGTCATTGACATACATTATAAACAGGTGAGGACCTAAGACCTTGCAGTACACCACATGATATCCATAAATGCTCAGATATATGTCCATCACAACTGACATATTGCATTCTTTTGAACAAATAACTTATTATCCATTTATAGCCAACACCTGTAATACCATAACATTCTAATTTATTACATAGTAATTAGTGGTCTGAGTGTCAAATGCTTTTTGCAGATACACCAAATACACCAACAGCGTGTTTTCTTTTATTTAAGAATGCAAATGCAAGGGTCCTGGCTAGGGAGTGTCCATTATAGTGCACATAGGCGCAGAACAAATATCTCTGAGAGGGAGGGCACAAGTGTATGAATACACCAGTAGCGTGTTTTCTTTTATTTAATGAGTGTGATTTCAGACAATAGTTCTACAAGGGCATGGGAAGTGGAAATGTTTTCCCTAAACCCGTACTGATAAGGTTTAAAAAATCTATTGGTGTATAATTAATTTTTTTTTTATTTAAAAATTGTGGAAACAGGGAAATAGGCCTATGGTTATTAAAATCACTTTTGCTTCCTGATTTAACTTTGGCAACTTTCATTTTATCAGGAAAAGTTCCATTTTGAAAAGATAAATTACATATATATGTGGCTGGTTTTGCAATAGAAGCAATTACACTTTTAACAAGTCTGAAATTTGTAACATTTTTACTGTCACTTTCATCGACTGGTGATTGGAACACACTTTTCTTATTTTTAGAAGTTAAATAGTCACATACAGATGCTTTAGGTGACACGTTTATGCTTTTTGCTAAATCAGGTCCAATAGCTGTTAAAAATATATTGAAAATTTTTCTGCCAGACCCCCTGTTTCCATGGCAACAAACAAAGATGGCTGCCAAATATGACACGCATAGTATGGAAACACTGTAACTTCTCCAATAATTCAGGTATCAATGTAATTCTTTAAGTTTCTTATTACAACACCTCATTTTATACAACCACAGAGAGGTATTTAATGTATTGCCATTACTTCATATTAAAGAAATATTTAATTTATTGGATAAAAACCCCACATTTTCCTTTACAACTACTAAGATCACACTAAAACTATACATTAAGCAAAAATATATCTTCATAGTTGCACAAAGAAGACACTAAAGAGCACATCAATCAACATTTCATTGGTGTAGTGTCATTATTATCAGAGATATGATGTTTCCTAATTGGAAAAGCACATTTTTTTGCAAACACCCGTCAAAGGTTGAAAAACAAGATTTATTACTTGAAAGAGGCATGCTTTATCCATAAAGGTGAACTTTATGGATAATAAATTTACAAAGCTATCAGAATATAGTGGAAACACATTTTGAATATTTAAAAAAAAAGCCATTTCATGTGGAGTGTCTCCCCTTAAGAACATTAAGTAATATTTTTCATATTTGTTTGTTTGCTATATAATTAATGCATTTTTGTTTTTTTCATGGACAATTTTTTAAGATGTTGATTTATTTAGTATAATGTTTACCAATAGGGTGGCTCCTATTACAGTAATCTAGTTTGGTCCTAATAGGAGTCTGCCTGACCTACCAAATTAATTTACCTCGGCGGATGATGCGTTTTTCAGATGAGACACTAAAAGCCATTGGTCACTTCTACCTGGTGTCTGTCTGGAGAAGTAAAAGATTCCACACTGGGGTAAATGAGAAGGAAAACTCTGAAAATAAACCAATTGGCATGATATTGAGTTGAGGATTGCCAATTACACACAGATATAAATACATATTTAATCTGACTTGAATTGAGTGTTTGTCTGTGTAGATTCTGATGTTGGAGAGCAGCTATCTCGCCATCATCAAGCGAGACAGACCAGAATTGTACAGTGCGATCACCGCTTCGATTGACCTGATAGAACAACCCCTGGGTCTCACCAAGGTCGACACAGTGTTGCAGACGTCAAGACTGGAGGCAGACATCAAGGCTGGACTGGCATGGGGCAATGTCATGGGAGGTCCCTGGACAAGCTGGAGAGTGGCTAATCTCAAGTCACTAGATAGCAGCACTGTCACAGCACTGGAGATGTTGTCGTTGATGCTTCCTGGGAGTCCGAGTGTGATTGCGGGTCAGGAAGTAGGAAAGGTGGGTACCAGTCTTCACTGGTTCGCCGTAGAATGTTGATGAAATCATCAGACAAATTATGATATAATTTTTTTACAAAATGTTTCCGGTCAAAATTCTGTGGAAAAAAGTGGTCCAGTTCTATATACTGTATTCAGCCTATTTAGTGTACATGCCCTAATAAGGATACACCCGATTTTTTTTCAAGATTCAGTAATGACAGAAGTTTGAGAAAATCTCGTTTGACCTATATCAGCTCTGGTATATCTTTGACCACGTGAATGTTTAAATGGCTGGTAACACCAACCCTGTCACTTCATTGAATATCTTGACAGTCACTTTTGTTGAGTCTTGTTATGTGTCTTGCCCAAATTTCTGTGATCCCACAAATAACTATGGTTTGATTATAACTGTCTCAGTGTCTGTATGACAACGAATGGATGCCATTTGCAACGTTTTATTGTGATGCCTCATGGCGGAATTTTTTTCGTCATTTGTTTTTGCAAAGATTTTGGCAAAAATATAATTGACTTTTTTTGCATCTAAAAAATTTGTCAAGCATACTGTACACTTAATTCACAGAATACGGCACTTTAACATGATGCTATTCACACTTTTGTCAGGCATACTGTTCACTTACTTAATAGAACGAATACAGTACTTTAACATGATGCTATTCACACTTTTGTCAGGCATACTGTTCACTTACTTAATAGAACGAGTACAGTACTTTGATGCTGTTCACACTTTTGTCAGGCATGCTGTTCACTTAGTAGAACGAATAAGGTACTTTAACATGAGGGCATTCACGCTTCTGTCAGGCATACTGTTCACTTACTTAATAGAGCAAATACGGTACTTTAATATGAGGGTATTCATACTTTTGTCAGGCATATTGTTCACTTACTTACTAGAACGAATACCGTACTTTAACATGAGGGTATTCACACTTTTGTCTGGCATAATGTTCACTTAATAGAAGGAATATGGTACTTTAACATGAGACTTCACACTTTTGCAAGTCACCCAGTGTATCAATCAAAATAATGGACTAAGTAAAATAATGGTAAAGACATGGGGAAATTTGAAATCCAGAATCAAAATTTCCACTCAATGTATTACAAACTCATTAGCTTGAATAAACGTTCTTGAATTGAATTGAAGTCCGATTCTGGAATCGGTTGACGTGAACGCAGTGTGATTAGAAATGCTTACCGGAGTAAACTTTTTTCAATTCCACCGCCACTGATTTGTTATTTTGATAGTGCAAAAGCCCAATGAAAATACAAAAGTATAATGACAGTTATCTACTTGTATGGAGAAAAACCAGGAATTAGTCACAACTACAATAGTAACTCCCAAGTGAGCCATTGATTTTAATAAAAAACAATAAAATATGCTAATTTAGCATGCTAATTGCAGCTTCTGTGATACAGTACTTTGCACACTTCTAATTACTGATGTATTTTCTCTTTTCAGTTTTACACTGAGTTAGTGAACCCTTTGGACAGTGACATGAGACCGATGCTGTGGCGAACGGGGTCGGTGTTTCCCTACATTGCTGGCAGCGCTCTGGGTGACACAAACGTTAAACTTCTGGCTGCCATTATCAATGCTCGCAGATCGGCATCCTCATTACAACATGACAGTGATGTGGAAGGTAAACAGGGTGACACAAAGCAGTTCAACTACGAATTTTTAGAGTTGGAGGATGACACCATCTTGCTTCGGCGCAGGTACCAGCGGCAGAGCGTTTATTACATCGGCATCAACTTCGGCAAGAAGCTGGCAAAACGCAACTGGTCAAAGTTCTCAGTAATGGCTCATGTGGTGGCTGATTCACTGGACGTATACTCAGGAAATATTGACCTTCAGAAGATTGTTATTCAACCCAATCAAGCGGTGGTGTTGAGTGTCATTAATTAGGTAGAATTATTGCAATGCAAAGCATTCTGTAGCGGGTGGTGTTGGATAAAGGGATGTTGGGGTGTTTTTAAGATGTTACCAAACCTGTTTGTTTAATGTATTGAGTTATGTCAGGTTTGTATTGCTTACTGATTGGGCCCCTTGTAATTAGTTTGGCACATGTCATGTTATTATTATTTTGAATCTTTGCATACTGCCGGGACAACATATATCGATCTTTATTGCAATATCATAACTTCAGCACCACCGCGCTTTGACCGGTTCCGTTTATGTACTGCAACATTTTAAAATGATATCACAGTTGCATGATTCCCATTGGCTGCACAGGATGGCAGACTTCATGCTTATCAGGCTCTGTGTACCATGTGTGCCCATGTTTCATGTATTATCAGACCATGTTTGTTAACTGGTCTTATCAGCCAGTTTTATTGGCAATGGGCAGCCATTTAGGCTATCTGGGTCTCCACATTAGTGATGGAATGTTGCATGATAGTCAGCTCAAGGACACTTGTTCTATGTGGCTGCTAATGAGATGTGACCATGGCTCAAGTGGGTACTTGACAAAACAGTTGCCAATTTTTGTGACATCGTGTCTAGGGGCTTTGTAATAACCAATAATGTCCAATAATCAACATTTTGTGTGGATATGATTTACAACATACACCCACCCCTATAAAAAAATTGGAACTGTACATACATTCTCAGTGTAGCAGATGGAAAGCTGATCATTGCAAAATTCTGACTGGGAAAAACACAGTTTCTAAAAATATACCTTTCCAATTTGTTGGGGATAATCCAAGTGGACCTTTGACCCACACTATTGTATACGCATACCAGAGGGGAGTTGGTTTTATTTTGCTCAATTAATGCTAGTAATATTAGTAATAAATAGAACTGATTTTTAAATCTACTGTTTGGGCTTATATAGTTTGTGATATACAAATAATACATTCCAGTTAATATTAATATATATATATTAATATATATTTATAAGGTGTAGTGGTGTACATTTTTATATTGGCAACCTATTTTGATTATCTGTACATAACTTATTTTTATGTGATTATACATGGACACAGGTTGAACTTGATGCCAGCAGCAGCAGTGGAACAATTGATTTATATAGTATAAATTACTATTAAGAATACATTGCCAATCTCGATTTGATGTATTCTAGTTTTATATATCGGAAGAAATTTGCATTGTTATGAATTAAAAAATATTTTGTATTTTTGTAAATAAATATTGAATATATTCAATGGTTTCTTGATAGTGTTTTTATCATGTAAGCCAAGTTTTGTTGTGTGACGCTAGCTGTTGCATGGACTGCAGTTTGCTGTATGGATAAAGAAACTGCAGACACTAGTGTCATTACCACATCAGAAATATTTCTGCTCATCAGTACTAAGGGATTCCCTCAAAATGTAGGAGACATGGAGGTGGGTTAGCAAGTATTTTGCTTGGTGTCGTACATCAATGTATTAGTTGCAAAAACATAATTTCTTTTCTGATCACAGTTCACAATATGAACAGTATGTGATGTTAACAACATGAAGAATGAGGACATTCTCACAGGCATTCACAGGTTGATGTAATTCAAAGTTTAATGTAGCAGGGCAGATAAGTGCATAAATAAGAGAACTTCAGGTGGTTAAAGTGTTTTCAACAAACACTGCTGTACCTTAGCAACTCAATCACTCACTGATATGACACTAGCTAGCATTTTGTGAAAATTCAAACCTACCTAGTATCCACTACAACATGATAGCTCGTTTGTGCAACTTTTGTATGTCGTTTTTTGTGAAATCATCAGACAAACTATTAAATTATTTAATTCTGCATGCAGAATTTACTGCCTTGACCCCACAGTGTTTACCATTTTGGATATCCACTATTTTGAGCCTTACCAGATCTAACGACCAAAGTCAATTCTTTCGATGATTTGAACAAAAATATGCACTTTTTAATTAAACCGAGTGTGGATATTACTTAACGAACCGGATTCGCGATAGACTAAATCAGTTGAGGATGCAGTTTTAAGACAAGTCCAGTAGAAATAACAATGATTTTTATTTTTCTCCCAACATTTGAGCAAACATCTATACATGAGACAGAGATGTCCACTGGCCACCCCACACTGTCAGTTGACTAGGGGCGGTAGTCCAAGTGGACACTTGCACTGAACTGCCCTGTGTTTTGTCAATCATTAAATTCAACATAGGAACATCAATAGAAGGTTGAGCACCAGCTGGCAGCACTGTGGTAGTATCAGTTCATCAGGAATGCCTGCATCATGCAAGCCACACAACTGTCATAAGAAAATAGGCGGTATCACTCGGGGAAAGCTTAAGACAGTGACAATATCTCTGTCAATCTTTGTACAAACACCGTACTCACATTGTTTGTACATCCTATTCTCTTTCTCATGCAGCGTTCACATACACAAATCTATACAAGATGAAGAGCATTTGTAACCTATCTCAATGACAGTTTTATGGTACACGACTTTCAATAAATCAGGATCCATTAACTCAACATGTACCACCATTTATACTCTTAGCAGCTTTAACACAGAACTTGTCTTGGGAGTGTGTAAATTGATTAGCCAGATGGATTGATCATCGTTTATAGACCAATACAGATCGTATTACACCCTCAGCAGAGGATATGGGCAGACAAAGATAGATACGCATATATATATAGATACTTAGTTTTAAATTAGACAAATTAAAAATTGCCTGTACATTAAATGATCGGTAGTATTTTAGCAGCAGCACATACAAGTAGCCACATGGCTCACAGAGTATGCGCGGACACTTCTTCCTTCACAATATTTGTTATCGCTTACAAAATGTCTTGCAGTGGACATTTGTCAAGATACCAGTCTATTTTCACAACATACAAGCACACAGTTGAGTTATAATAGACAATTGCTCGCAAGAGCTGTAACATGCAATATTTCACACAAGATATGGCAATATATAAAATCCACCCTAGCAAGAGGAATCCTCTGAACGACCTGTGTTCATCAACAAATGTCGGTCAGATCTTGCTACCAATACAAACAGTTTGTATATACACACATACACATGATGCAATGCATCACACAAAGGTTTTGGAATCTAGAAATTCAATAAGGTGTGTTGTCTGCACTCAAACAATTGTAGGCGCACTGACTATGGATCATTTGCTGGATCGGATCTGGATGTACAGTCCTGTTGCATCCTACGAGTTTTGACATGTCATGGCATCACAAGCATGGGACAGCCATTCAAGATGTCTCAATAATAACAACTGTGTTATCTAAAAGTTGGGCTGGGCAGAGTAATGGCACAAACACCACAGCTTCATTGTTCCACGCCAAGCCACACACTCCAAGAATATCTTAAATAGAAACCTTTCAAGTTAGGGTTAAAAAAACTTTGAATATAATCCCACTTCCCATGAGGCATTCAATAGGAAAACTCCTGAAGGTGATTATTCGTGAGGTTGCAGCAAGGTGTAATGGCAAGCCACTTCAGTCGGTACAATCTTCAGTGTAGTGTTTCTGGCTTTGCATGGAATGAGAATGAGAGCCATCCAAGGGGTGGTCAATATATGACCAAAATGACAGTCACAATGACAAACAACCTGTCGAGAATAAGTCATGTTCTCGAATATTCCCAATGAACCTACAATTTTTCAGAATGCACCATTCCTGAGATGTGCAAAGCATGTAACCTGGCATGCTGCAAATAACCGATGTTAGATGAATGCCACCTCTCTGATCACTGCGCCTCCCAACTTTTCCTTACAACTCATTTTGATTCGATATATATGCATCAGATAACACTTGAAATACGACACATCTCAATGACAACCAGAGATGTTCACAAACTCACACCCAGCAAGGGAATGTCAAATTGGTGGAAACAGTTTGAACCGGATTCTAAACAAATGGAGTGACACACAATTCTACTCAAGTGCATCAAATATGGAGCTTGTTGTGTTGTTGGAGGTGTTCAGAATGAGCAGTGATGAAACAGACAGGCAGAAAGTCAAACATAACTCGACAACTGATTGCAGTAGAGTAAACTGACCAGCTGTAATTGAGCGCCATGAAATATTGCACATTTAGAGATGCACTGTGTAATAAGGAGGCAAAATCTGCCAGCAACGTACTTCACCAACAACAACATAAAACAACTGGTTTTGGCAGGTTAGCAATGCTTGATGATATCCCAGTAAATCAGCTTCTCTGTGATATCAATTATTACATGACGCAAGGCACTTGATACATCTCTATAAACATACACACAACATGCACTACTAATATAACAGCATTATAACAGTACTAACAGAACACACCTGCTGTAATATTTTCTTTCTCGTAACTGGCCAATACAACCCAACAATTGCAACCCAGTTTTTCTCCACGTCAAACAATGTGTCTCTTTGATGTCCAGTGATTCTTGCAACAATGACAATGATTATTTCTCTTATTAAATACAAGTCAACACATATATAAAAATAAATATAAGCCCTGAGAAATATTCTCATAGAAATGCATATGTTTCTTGTTAAAATTTCTGTACACGTTATATATATATTTATATGTATACCTACATAATTAACTACAGGCAGTTCCATTTTTAAATCTCGGGGACGAAGGACTGGAAATAAATGTTAAAATCTACACTAAGTAGAAGAAACACACGGGACCGGGCAAACATGAAGGAAGAGATGAAGGGGGTCTAACATGTCTCCCTTCGCCCGAGACATTCAAATGGAACAGCTACACATGCATTGGTTATTTGTGCAATAATCGATAAGAATGCAAGCAGTACTAGAATTGTACACGATACAAATATTGCACCAGTGCAATAACTGGTCTCCCCACATGCAACTTATATGTCAACCAGAAACCAACTATCCCAGTGCTCAGCTAAACACACGTCATCACACCCATACTGTTAATGCACAACACATTCACAGGAGCACCTATGAACCCATGTATCCCCCTGCAACCTAATTATTAGTAACAAATTATACATTGTGTCAGTAATATTCCTATAACATCACTTCATTAAAACCTCACACTTTGCCCAGTTTAAAATACTGTTGACTCGCAATAAAACCCAGCTGCTACGGATCTGGTTAACACAACTGATTAATCCCAGTGGACCAATAACGTAAGGCACATACACCAAATACGTACCCATACAACCAACACACATATTGTGATATTAAATTAACTAAGCACTAGTGTTAGTGCTAACTACAACTAGAGAAATAATTACTACAGTATGTTGATCTGGGCCAACTTGGAACACAAAGTGGCATACGCACTCAGGAAGTCTCCACTGTGTTTAATATCAGCGCAATATGGTTATATCAAATCAACACGATCTGCTGCACGGTAGTTTCCTTTTCTACACATCTGCTTCGATTGTCTGGTGCTTGGAAGCTACAGTGCATCGTAATCACATATACACACTCTTGTAATCACAGACTTTGCCTGAAGGACTGATAGATGACACGGTCAGTCAGTGACATTCTATCGTAATCACTGAGTCGATTTTTCTGGCTTAGAGGATAGCCCTCGGAACAAAACTATTAATGCAATTTGGTGGAATTTACATAACATGGCAGACTGTTCTGCTAGCAAGAACCAAAACATGGCTCTTTGTATTACAGATTAAAGTTACATAGAAACCCTGATTACATAATAGCACATAGAGGATTCTGGTGCGCATTCACGTGATTACAATCATTCATGAGCACACAAGTCTACGTGCAAATTTAGATGTGATTAACATGAAAAATACAGGAAGTTATGTGATTCGATCTTGGCACAAACTGTGAATGCGACATGCAGTTTGACCACCGAGTGTGATAATATGCTCGATGATAAAACAGATGCCACATCACCAGTATATTTCAGGTCAGGCACCCAAGCAGGAAACACAAAGTTCTATAGTAGTACGCACAAGCACTGGCCTACACGCTACTGCCATTTGTACTGTTTTGATTTCTTTGGCACCACAAATGAGAACCTAGTAAGGGACTTAGTTTCAGATACACAGTAATGATGTATTTGTTTACTGATGCAAGCACCAACTTGTCACGTTTCAGGACAATGCTCCATCACCGTATATTGGTGTTGATACGTCCTTGTGTGAACCACATCAATAACCTCCTCTCATTCTCACTTGCAGTGTCATAAATATATGACTCCATTGACTATGCAGTCATCACAAATGTATCACCACAGTTGTCATAGCCACATTGGTGTCAATAGGTAATCTGCAGTCAGACAGAACTTAGGTGAGCACACAGGCCTCAGCATACTGAGACCCTTTACCATGAACACACACGCACGCACGCACGCACGCACGCACGCACGCACGCACGCACGCACACACACACACACACACCAGCAATATGACCTATGATGTAGACTCATACTGATGCTCCTTCCACAGGAACCAGCCAAGAGTGTTTTAGTTTGTTCATCCTGTCAGTGTCAGGCAATGCCTAGGCTTGCCTTCTGTGGCCCGATGGCCTTGCCGTTGTATGGGCTGTGCCCACCGCTCGTGATCTTGGCAGGGAAGCGAGGCATCAAGCCGTTCGACTGTGTATCCATCATCACACTACTGCCGTTACTAGCAGTTGACTGGTGTAGGACGCTACTGTCGAGTACGACACTACTCTCAAGCACGACAGCTGTCATAGTGCTGTTCAGCGACGGCGACTCAGATGGTGATGACAAAGATGAAGTGTGCGAAACATCATTGAGGACATCATCAAATACACGCAGAGTTTGGTCGAGGTTGAAGTTCTCACTGTGCCAGCTGACAGGGCGCGCCACTGTGCCAGCCTCTGTCTGACCAGCCGCACGTCGCTGCTCTGCATAAGACAAATGCTTCTTTGCAGCAGACTGGCTGGCTTTCTCACCATGGCAACATGTGCACATTGTGACGAGTGATGCATCGTTGCACAGTCCTGTCAACATTGGCAGAGACAGGTTCTTGTTGTTGAGTCCACGGATCTCTGCTGCGACGTTCTGTTGCTGTATGCCGTGGAGAGGACACTCGGGGTTCACTGTACTGACTGGCAGCGAGGTCGTTGTCACAGGCGCAGAGACAGGCGAACTCTTCTGTGGCGTCGAAGTCGCTTCCTCAGAGCTTGGCGACTCAGTGAGAGACTAAAACAAAACAGCAACGATTACAATAAAGCCACTGCTAACTTTGCCTACGTGAAAGTGGTTCACTTTACCATTTCACAAATACCAATCAATTTAATTATGCCATTTGTATGTAATTTTTCAAGCGCCAAAAACCTAAATTTAGTAAATATTTCGGCCACATTAGAATGGAAAAGACAAAACTGGAGGGAAAAGTAGCAGGGAAAATAAGCAGAGGCAATTCATGACAAAGACTGGAGAAGGACATCACATATTTTTGAAACTGTGACAGCAGCTTGTAGAATAGCTGGAGGAAGACATCAGGTTAAGGTAGCTGGGGTGGCTGTTGTACGCTTCTCTTGAATCGAGTAGTTTCAGTAGAAGTTTTTAAGATAAATTTACTTAGCAAATAAATAAATTTACTTAGCAACTTAGTAAATGTTGTAGTTTTTCTAAAAAGTAAACTAAGCATCATTTCCTGGTTTTTAATGAAAACGCAATCTCAACAAATGCTTGTTTTTTGTCGAAATTTATGGTTTTTCACATACGTTTTACGTGTATATTACGGCTATTTCTAATATTGACATGTCCCCTTAATTTGCCGCCACAATGTCCCTTGAATCTGTATTTGTAACATGTTGTCATCTACGATATCAGGTTATGCCAGCCATCTGACAAACACGTGGCAGGGCATGATTATTTATAGTACAGATGTGTTCTGGAATCACAGTAGCCAGATGATATGTTCTGCATTCACAGCGAACGAATAAAGCTGGTTCGAAGATCGAAGCATACACAGTCGTTACTATGGAAACATCGTCAGGGAGATTTCCAAAAAAGGACTGTTTTTAAAGAACGGATTGGTGAAATACAACATTAGTGCCGGGTGATTATTTGTGGGATTGACGTTCAGTTCAATATTTCCTAGCATGAAATGAGGGAAACAAATCAACTGACACGTTAGCAATCCCAGCTACCTTAAGAGATTTGGGTAGTGACATCATTACCAGGATATGCAAATTGAAGAACAGTGAAGTGACAACGTACCTGATCACCCCAAGCAGGACCCTCTCCAGGACTCTGTTTCACTGCAACAGGTCTCGCCTGACTGGTCTGCTCTATAATCTCTGACATCATGTCGTTCTGCGGTGGATGACCTGTAGTGTCGCTGCAGGTTATGTTGGTGTACACAGCATACGGCTGCTGCAGTGTTGGTGCTGACATCTGCGGAGCAGACATCTTACGAAGTGCGGTACCGGCGGAGAAACCAGGCGATGGTGGCAGACTTCTTTGCCCAGGTGCCACGCTGACAACTGGCAGCAACGGCTCCATCGGCGACATCTGGGGAGTGTTCTGCAAGCTACTGCGACGGTAAATGTCATTCGATGGCAGTGGCACCGTCGGTGCTAACTGCGGTACTGCATTGTAACCCTCGATACCATAGCCATCATTGGCATAGATGCCACTGGTGTGCAATGTCGTTGGCCGACGGGCCGGTTGCATCTTCATGGCACCCACGGCCTGGCCTTGTTGCATGTATGCTCCGGGGAGCGCGTTTGCCACCTGCTGCTGCTGATACGCCCCCTGGTGGAGTGACTGCGTGGGAGCGGGTGTGGGGAATGAGTGTACCATCTGGAAGACAGGTGGGTCGCAGCGTTGTGTCATTGACGCGACATAGGTCATCGGCTGGGCCACCATCATCTGCTGTGGGGGCGGCGCTGTCACTGACTCTGCCACATACGTGTTCACTGGCCTGACGGGGGTGACAGATGAGCTCGCCACCCCACTCACAACTGCCCCCTTGATGGGCGGTACCGGACCGCTGCTCACCGTCATCATAGGAGCAAACATAAGCCGCTGCATCCGCGCCTCGGCAGCCACCGGTGACGGTATTCGCATCTGGGTTGGCATGGTAACAGTCGTCAATCGTCCGCTACTGTGGTGGCTCATGTTGCTACTAGAGCGCGCCACTGGCTGTTGGATGGCGAATGGAAGCCCAACTGTAGCAGCTAGTGGTTTTGTTTCACGGACATCTGCAACCGCAAAGTTTGAGTTTCTCTCAGCTGAACTTTTATTCATATAATTGATAAACATATTTCCCCTATTTACATCCTTGATGAAGAGTTTCATCAGACTGGTCAGTCATTTTCCCTTTTTTACCTGATAAAGAGAGCTGAAAGCTGTTGAAACATTACAAAGAAAAGAGGGTAAACATCACTGTGAAAAATGAGAAAAAAATTACATATTTACATCCTTAACTCTCCAATCCTGTAACATTACCCAACGTTTACTCAGTATTTTTTATACAATATTTGACACTAACATTAGATACATTATCAGTGAGCCAAGGCATGAGATAAGTGTGAACTTACATTGTGCCTTGGGCAGGGTAAAGGGCCAGTTCTGTTGGTGTTTTACCCCACCATGTGAACCACCAGCACCACTGGTGAAGCCACCAGGGTGAGTTGTCAGACTGGTTGTGTTACTGCCAACTTTTGGAGGGCTATCAATGATAATCTCCTGACCTGGATCATCTGCAACAACCAGAAATACACCACCGTCAGACACAGCAAACCCATACATATTACCGTAATACTTCACAAAATCCAAACAAATGTCACTTGGGGTTTGGTAAATACAGTGGAAGCCTGTAGGTAAAACTACCTAGTCAAAAGGAATAGTAAAAACAACCTTAAGGTAGCTGGGGTGGCTATTATATGCTTGTCTTGAATTGATCGGTTTCAGTAGAAGTTTTTAAGATAAATTATCCATTTTTTCACAGATTGTAGTTGAAATACTATATAATATACCAGATTAAAAAAATTGAGTTTTCATTTATTTGGCTATGCTACAAGGTTTTTAAAACATTTTTATAAATGAGAAAAAATAGCCACTAAAAACAAAGTTTAATAATTTTGAGAAAATCCCCAAAGAAATAAATGACATACATATAAGTATGAGTGTAACTGATAACTTTACGGCAGATGTTGGTTAACATAAACCAATCATGTTTGTTAAACCACCATGAATGAATTAAGCAAAAGCTGAATGACAGCCTAAAGTGGCAGTGTATTTTTGACACAAACCCTTCACCAATAGTAATTTACTACTGTATTACGTTATGTGCACGTAAGACGTGTTCATACGCAAAATTGCAACGTTGTGAGGGTTGTAGTTTTTCTCAAACAATATCTGATGCATCATTTTCTGGTTATTAATGAAAACACAATCTCAACAAATGCTTGTTTTTGTGTTGAAATTTAAGGTTTTTCACTGGCATTTTATGTATTGTTGACAATACATAATGGCCATTTGTAATAATGTCCCCTTAATTTACTGCCACAATAGCCCTTGAATCTGTACTTGTAACGTGTTGTTGTCTATGGTATTAGGTTATGCCAGCCAAACACAAACACGTGTTTACGGTCATTTAGATTAGCCCATTATCCCACGGGGTCACCAGGTCACATGTGTTAGCATTTCCGTTAGTGTCATAGGCACAATAAACTACGTTAACGCTGATATTTGCTGGTTTAAGTACATGCTTTAGTTAGGTAGACATAATACTGATGTGTACAATCATTACAGCAACCAGACGATGTGTTCCGCTTTCACGGCAAACGAATATTGCTGGTTCGAACATCGTAGCGCACGTGGACGTCAACATTATCGCTCTTCAAGGAACCCAAGGGGATTTCCAAAAGGACTGCGTTTTTAAAGGATGGACTGGCGAAATATGACGTTAGTGCTGGGTGATTTTGTGGTGTCGACGTTTAGTTCAGTATATCCTAGCATGTTATGAAGAAAAAATAAAAAAATCAACTGACACGCTAGCCGCCCCAGCCACCTTAAGCCTGAGGTGGTCGCAATACTGAATTTGTACTCTGGGGGCTCAACATCAATATTTTCAAGATTGGGAAACAGTTGCCATGTTGACGATGTAGTCTTCATAATGTGGTGGTCAGCAGGTGGTACAAAAAACAGTAACATTGTGGACGTGGGTGGAAAGTTGTCAGTTGAAATTTCATCCATTAAAAATTGGAAAATGCTGTCTAAAGATGGTACTGAAATGTTGATTTTAAAATTGTAGATGTGATTTGCCTCATTGTTGCATCCTGCATATTCTACAATTACAATCCTCATGGCTCATATGTGTGAAACACTTACAAATTCATAACTCAATGTAAATATGGTGGCAAATCTTCCCTTGGGAATATCTAATACCAAAATAACATGTTGAATTTAACATTGTGATGCTAGCCTGCCAGTCTTGGCCGAGTTCAACGTGGATTATGAAATACTTCAGTACGACTTTTCAGTATTTAAAAACATTGGATAATATTAACCAGATATTACACAAGTGAATCCCCTGGGGCAGTTTTGCTGCCATATTTACTGAAAAGTTTAGTCATGATTTTGTATGTCTTTCAGAAATATGAGCCCTGGTGACAGTATATGACTGACAGTGACATCCACACAGATGGAATGACAAGCATGCCACTATTGGGAGGGGTTTAGTTTGCTAATCCTGTGAACACTCACAGGCTGCACTCGACACAGACACCAGTGTTATATGCTAACAATGAGTAAACGCATTGAATTGGCCACCCGCTGTGTCCTTGAGTGTCCTAAGGACAGCTGTGTAGTCAGGATGGACTGATCCTGCAGTGTGAGTGCTGTGGATCAGGTGCGAGATTATCTAGGTACTACAATGACAGAACGGGCTTCACACAAGTGGCCATTTCTGTTTTGGTCATCCCGTGGCTGATATTACGCAAACGTGAGCTGAATAGGCGCTACTGGCAAACTACGTACATGAATAACAAAAGTTACAACTACAAAAATATACAGCACTAGCTGGATTACTACAGCAAGAAACAACACATTGTCTACATGTGGTGGAACTTAAAGGATAAACAGTTTGTCTATCAAGCAGCTTCACCAGGGCCCATAGTCTCGAAAGACTTAAGAATTCATAATATATCTAAGTTAACCTTAAATATGGCAGCAAAACTGGAATATCTGGGTAAATATTACCCAGCGTGCTAAATACTGAACAGACCTCCTGAAGTATTACATAATTCACGTTGAATCTCAGCCAAGACTGGCAGGTTTGTGTTTAATTTTAAATTCACCATGTTATTTTGGTATTAGATATTCCGTGAGTGAACTTTGCTGTCATATTTATGGAAAACTTTAATTACAAATTCGTAAGTCTTTCATGAATCCAGACCCAGAAACAATTCTTGCAGAGTACACTTGCCTGCCAGACTAGCCAAAATTATTTTCAACAAATTAAAAAATTATCAATGATGTAACATGGCACATCACCAAAACAGTTCTACCAGACATTTTATATATTTGACATAGTCACCTTCAGCAAACTATGGGATCATGCAATACCAAAAACGTCACAATAATGCAGTGTACATCAAGAAAGTTTCCAAATCAATGTTTGGGAATGTTTTTCTTATATTATTCCAGAAAGAAATGGTTGTGGTATGTTTCATTGTTATTCATAGTTGTGTTCACAGGAAATATAAATTATGCTGTAATGGTTCATAAAAATCTCCTTATACACAAAACTGCAATAATTTGTGTTATCCGTATAACTGTATTATCATTGGATGATATTAAATTATTACATAACTTTGAAGAAAAAACATGTTACATAGAAACCCATTTTTGGGGGGACATATTTGATTTACACCAGCCTTATTTTGCATGGATGAACAGGCAGATGCGCCCCAAGCCGAGTAGCCAGAAGGCAGCCAGTTAGAAGCAGTAAACACACTACAGCAAGCAGTAGTAACCAGGCATCCAGACACCTGGCATGAGTGTGTGCATTCACAACATAGTGGGGTAACATTTAAATTAAAACATATTTTTTATTACTGTTACTTCCCAATTTCAGACTTTCTTACAACCAACCACTGTGCATGCCAAATTTAATAAATAAAAAAAATTCTAAATCACAAAATAAGTGCTGACAACGAATGTTCTACTGAGCGAAAAACTAGGAAAGTTTATTACTGGACAATAATGTATGTGTTTGGCCATAGGAAGAATATTACTTTATTCAGATGTACATATTTCTAATAGCGTAAAAAAGTATTTCACTATAGCAAGCTAGGGTAAATAATAAATAATAAATGCTACGTAGCTGATGAACAAATTTGTGTAAATGAACAGTTACTGATCAGTGAATAGCGATGTCATTTTGACCAGTCTAGGGTCAAACCATTGTGGCTCATCTTTGCATTTGAAAAGATTGAATGACGTTAGCAAAGCAAGTTTAGACAAATAACTAGCAGAACATCTATGGGAATGCATGCAAAATGACAATTACTGCATTGGGTTAGAATGGATGCCACACAAACATGGTAGAAAGCAGCAAGCACACACCTTCGCTCTCCTCAAAGCTTGTGTACAGTTTGCCAATGTCACTGGCAATACCTGAGGTCGTGTTTGAACTGGCCGTGCTAATCACTGAAATGCATTGAGTAATGCATGCGGGCCGCGGAGATGCCCGCTGGCGGTGTGTCCGTCGACTGCCAGACGAACGCGACGATGTGATGGAGGTTTTCCGACAAAGTGACGTGCGCTCCGACATGTCATGATGGTCGCCATTGACGTACATCTCTCGGAAGCGGCGGTCTTCAACCTCCATGTGACGTAGCTCTGAAAGTCTGTGGAAGGAGACGATTATAATCAACACAGTGTCATCATCCTTCAAGTTATTTTTAATGCTACAGACAAACCTGAATGAAACCTTTTTGATGTATCAGGTTTGTCCATCCCTTGAGATGAGTTAAAAAGAAACCATTCCTATCCATCAATCAACTGCATAGCCTTATGAAAAATATGCAAAAGTAATATTGTCCACCACATAGAAGAGGTAAAAAACCTATTCCTACCATCAATCAATTTTCTAGCCATATGAAAATAAATATGCAAAAGTAGTATTGTCTACCCCATAGACGAGCTAAAAAGAAACCATTCCTACCCATCAATAAATTTTCTAGCCATATGAAAATTATGCAAATGTAGTATTAAACTATCCAATAGGTGGCACTGTCAAACAACACAATAAAATAAAGGGAAAATCCATGAGAAGTAGTATTAAGGGGAAGACTCCTCGACAATACCTGTATACCAAAATCTCATCTACCCTTCAACAGATCATTAAAATATTTTCAACAGATGTTACTTGTGTGAAATGAAAGTAAAATTATAAAGTTCAACTCATCTGTTTATTGGTAAAAATGGTAAACACTTGTGCCCTGTCAGTGCAGTGATTGGACATACCTGGGTTGAACTGACATGTGAAAGAGATGGGTGCTTTGGCACTGTGCCAGCAGGTACTTGGATCGCTCATCACTGCCTGTGTAGTAAGTGAACTTGCGGCCATCTGGTGTACCAATTGCACGAATCTCAAACTTCTTCTTCTGCAAACAAACGTGCAAAAATACTTTTATGTTTCAGACTGCATACAACTTGTATGAAGACATTCATAACAAATGTATCCTGCTTGGTAAGTAGTTGAGGCACTCACTTAGGTTTACTGTAATCTATTCCTCCAGTTATACTACGATTGTCCCAAAAAATATTCTCATATTCAGCTAACTATAAAAAGGAAAATAATCAAGTTGTCAGTATCAGTAAGAGTTTTGGTGTTGCAACATGTCACACATTAAGCAGTAATTATGAATTATACTGTAAAACTTGAAATAACTCTGATAGCATGTAGTGTTAATGATTCACAAGAGCCATTGTTGGGCTTCATGACTCATCAACTACTTACCTCGAAATACAGCTTGGCAATGCTGGCCCACAGAAATGTGGACAGCACATTTTTGAACCCGTTCAATTCCTGAAACACAAAATCCATATCAGATGGCGCTCCAGAAAACTGACGTAAGACATGTTTGTGATAATTCAGGCTATTTTGATTAATAAAAAAAATTATTCTCATTTAGGGGCTTTGTAAATAAAAAATGTATAATCCAAAACAACTGGTTAATATTTACCCCACTTACATCTCTTTCCAAAAGGAAAAAAATTTAATTGTAGTACCATAATTATATGCATTGCCAATGCAGTGAATGGAGAACTGATTATTGCTAAATTTCAACTGGGAAATTAAAAAAATATACCTGTAAATTTTTTTTTATAATCCAAGGGAACCCTTGACCCACCTACCAACACCCATCTTTATTAATTATCTGATTTCTTATATTCACAAAGCCCTTTATTTTTAGCATAAGATGCAAGCCATTCTTGCATGGTAAAATTTATGATGTGACTCCATGACCTTTGCGAGATGAGAACCATATGAATTACGCTATAATTAATCATGACGGCCCAAAATAATGAATTACCATTGCAGCAAGTTGACATCTCACCTACGTAGCACCTGACGGCAGGTAGGTGTGCCACACGTGGGCACACCACCGGAATAAACATCCAAAGTTTATGAGAACAACATAGCAAACATACCGATGTGACATACACGGCATATCGGATTACGAATATTACAGACTGAATTGCCTCTAACTGGTGTTATAGCAGCTGCCTCCACACCTGTGAGGGACAAAGGACAGCAGCCTCACTTACGTGGGCTGTCCTTCCTATGACAACAATTTGTTGCTTCAGCCCAACACGTCACAAAACAGGTTTCCATCAATCCAATAAGTCACAAGACAGGTTTCCATCAATCCAACAAGTCACAAGACAGGTTTCCATCAATCCAACAAGTCACAAGACAGGTTTCCATCAATCCAACTAGTCACAAGACAGGTTTCCATCAATCCAACTAGTCACAAGACAGGTTTCCATCAATCCAACAAGTCACAAGACAGGTTTCCATCAATCCAACTAGTCACATGACAGGTTTCCATCAATCCAACTAGTCACAAGACAGGTTTCCATCAATCCAACAAGTCACAAGACAGGTTTCCATCAATCCAACTAGTCAAAAGACAGGTTTCCATCAATCCAACAAGTCACAAGACAGGTTTCCATCAATCCAACTAGTCACAAGACAGGTTTCCATCAATCCCACAAAAGGGATCAAGTCCAACTGCTGCCGTTTTGAAGCTTGGACAATTTCAGTCACTTCACTTGTTTCGTTTGGATGAGACATTAAAAGCTGTAGGTTCCTTCAACCTGGTGTTTATGCCAGGGGAAGTTAAAGATCATATGCAAAGGTCGGACACATTTACTTGTTTTCACTAATTCTGGGTAGAACTGTATCCCCTCATTCATATTCAGTCATGAAATTGTAAAAAGTTACATTAACTAATCATACAACGGGGGATTTACCTAAATTCCCAAAGGCACTTTCCGAAACCAGTTTGTGGATTTTTGCCGGTAGATGTCTGGCCGCGTGACATCATTTTGACCAAACAAACCAACTTCGCCTACACCGGTTCATAGGCACTTAAATCTTAGCAAGATTTAGATCACGCAAAATGTCGAGCGACAGCGATTCTGATGGTGCTACTGACATAAACTCAAGTCATTCCATACATGTACTAGAGTCAACAACGTGGTCAGTCACAAAAACAAAGTTAGTGGCGACAGCGAGTTGTGTCAAACCAGATCTGATTTATTGGCCGAAGCCTTCGGATTCACGCCGCAGTAAACAAATGCCTGCGATCAAAAACTTCAAAAAACAACATGAATGTAAATGTATTTACAATAGTGTTGTTTTGGTAGTACCATGAGTATTTATTTATTTGTTTTTAAATTCCATGTTTAGTTTGTACAAGCTAGTAGACACAGTCGTTGATTCTAGCCTAGCCCTAGCCTAGGCTTGGAAGTTGGACCAGTGGCCTACTTTGTCTTTGCGTCACTCGGTGGTTTGATTAGGAATACTGGAACACGTGGGGAAATATGTGGACAGCACAGTGCACAAAGTGCCTCTCGGTCTACGCTAGCTATTATTTAAAATCGATATAATTATGTTGCAGTGTTTTAATAGTGTTTCAAATAACGAAATTGATGTCACACCCAAATTCATTGTTTTTTGTTCCACTTCAACATATAAGCTTTTAACGAACGCAAATGTTCTGCGTTGTTGTGGAATGACGATGTTTGTTGATGTTCGTTTGGCCAGACTAATGTCACACGCCGATTCCGTACAGACATTGCCAAGCGAAATGTCAAATTGCTTGGAGCTTCTTTGCCACTAATATAATTATTGAAGTGTAGCCAATAACATTATTTGTTAATGCATTCCAAACTACTAATACAACTGTTTGTTATCATATATCATGATTTCTGGAATATTTGCATAATGATCTTTAAAGATCCCGCACAGGGGTAAATGTGTAACTTGTTGTGGACTCACAAACTCTAACACACACACTGCATGAACTGTATGTTGGGTGCTCAATTAGCTGCTGCCAAAATACTAGCTCTGAGCAAAACGCAATGAACGTCTTGTGTAGGTGGATACTGCTGCTATATAAGAAGTCACCATTATCATTACTATAATTACAGATTTTGAATTTCATAACTGAACTGTTTGAGATGATGACAAAATTGCCAGTCACTCACCTCATAGATCTCGACCCCCTTTGGACAGATGCCAAGCCAAGCGGTGCCAAGCTCATCGGTTTTCCGTTTCTTCAGCTGGTAGAAGTGCAGGTTGTGGGCAGTAGGTGGTGCTGACACGTCCTTGATGTAGTGCATCTGGGCCTCCATCTTGGTCATGCCGTGCAGGTCGCGATGCATCTGGGGCATGTTCTGGCGGATATAGTCTGCGCCATGCTTTGACAGCACCTGTGTGGTGGTGATAACAGGTACATGTGTCAAGTCCAACATAATTCCTTAACCCTTTCAGACCCGAGTACGTATATATACGTATTGTATTTAACAGTCGTTGCGACCCACGTATGTAAATATACGTACTCCAAGTTCCATTTATAAATACGGTCCAATCAGTGACTTAGTAGGCTTTGTTGTGACGTTATCAGAAAGAGGCACGCATGCGCAGTATCGTACTGTTGGCCATCTTTTCTCAATGTTTTCAACTGGGATAGGAAAAGTTAATTTTCCGCATCGTTTGTCATAATTTTTCGAGGTTGCCAGAAAAGAAATGGCCGGATCAAGTGGCGCTAGTGAAGCGTCTTTCGATGTGTCGTTTGAGACGGACATTGGCGAAAAATTCGGCGGGTTTTACATGAGAGATGTCGAGTTAGTGGAGGAACTAATCCAGGCAAATTCGATTGAGAAAGTTCCGACGAAGTTGACGTCTCCGACTTCGAAAACAACGACATTGACAGCAGCTCCGACGATAACACTGTGATACTTGACCCGGACGATTTTCAGTTTCCATACATTTTGTTGTTGCTTTCCATGGCAATTATCATGCACCTGTCTGTGTTTTCATGAATAAATTGTAGTTGGATGGATAGCTCATTCATTCAGCTTTCAGAAAATGTATACTTTTATGGGTCTGTCTCTTACTATTGTGCTGTTGTTAGACAATCCCCTATGCATGGTAACAGAAAACTGAATCATTGAAATAACTGTGGTTCCTGGGGCAAATTTTGCTGGCGATCATGTGGGTTTGAAAGGGTTAAGATGTCCTCAGTTCATTTAGCCCATTACAAATCAGGTTAGTCGATGTTCAAATCTGTAGCATGTGTGAAAAATTAAAGTAATATGCGCAGTTGGTTTAATTTAATAAGTGTGTACTTTTGATAAAATCACGAAAAAATTTACTTAGATCGTTAGATCATGTAACTTGTGAGTTGACCGCATCCTGTCAAAAATAATTTAATAGTTTAATCGGATGATTTCACCAAAAATAAACAACAAATTTGCAAAAATGAGCTGGCTTGATGTAGTGGATATGATGATTTTTAAATTGAGTCGAGCGAAGAAAATCGAATTGCAAAAGGACCTTTGAGAGATATTTTTAAATATCTACTGCTGGAAGTTGCATAAGATAAGTTAGATCGAGATTTTTAACTTGCGTTTATCTCACTGGTGACAGATATTAGATTTAGACTAAGCGACAAGAACTTTTATTTTAAGTCAAGTTAAATCGAAACTGATATGACAAATTGACATGTGACTCACCCATGCAGGAAAGTATTCCCGTGGGTCAAAGTAGCTGTGAGGGTCATTGTGGCAGTTGCCGTGATCAGCCTGTAGGGCATACGCTGCAAACACGAAGCAGCGTTCCTCTGCCACCAGGTGGCTGAAGTTGAGGAGGTTGTCTCGCAACTGTAGGTAATACAGGTACCTTGTCGTGCGCTCTCTGTGAACAACATTGCTCTATAATTATACAGAATCTTGTAAAATGCAATAGCATAAAATCGAAGGCACAAAATAAATCAGCTAAAAATACTAATAATGACGGTTCTTGATATAGCACAAGAAATAATTACAAATCAAAGCACTTCACATTAAGTTACGCTAATAATAAAATAAGTGTGGACTAAGTGTCTTAAACATTCAATACAACAAATAGATAAAATATTTAAAATGTTAAAAGTACACCTTAAATCAATCATAAATAAACAGCCAATATTGCACAATAGAAAGTAACGTAGCTTATACATGTGTTTATATAAATGCTGGTGGTGACTGTGAAATAAGTATGTTTTACAGTTGTTTATGAAATGCCATTAAAGTTACCGCTGAGCTAGAGCTAATGGCTAGCTTGGCAGTACAAGGAAGGTATTGGGAAGACGTACTTGAGAAGGGCAGCGTGCTCCACATAGAACTGTACGCGGAAGTGGAACGTTGTCAAGGGCTGAGGGTCTCCAATCTGTCAACAAAATGTCACAAAGTTACAACATGCCAGTACAGCATAAACACATCCGTTATGTAAAAACTGTAAATTAACATGGTATAACTATTACTGGTGATTTATGCAGCATGAATTTCACTGATTGAAAATTTATCCACATTTCAACATTTATATTATGTAAGTAATATAATTTCAGTGTCATATATTAAATCAATATTGCACAAGATATTATTTACTTCAAGTATTTAAATCTGCAGATGACAGCGTCAGTGGTTTTAGATTGAACTGCAATACAGGCTGGTGACTGGGGGGGCACACCAACAGGTGACAGTAGCAATGTCAACTAATCAACAACATCAACTAATCCCATTCCTCAATGTTCACAGTGGCATGTGTCAGACAACTATGATTTGTGTCACCAATAATCATCACACTTTGATATATGACAGTCAGTAAGCCTAGAAGAGATATGTCAACTTTGATGTATAAGTGTCAACAGCTGGTTACCAGGGAGAAATATATTTTGTCAACTCCATCAACTAGATTTCACATAAATCACAGCACTGTCCATTTGATATTTAAAGTGCCCTTATAAAAGGTAATTAATTATGACTGAAAAGTCACCCTGACCTATCCATAGATGCTAGCATTGCACTAGTCTGATACCCATAAACTTCCCTTTGTGAATCCCACACACCATGCATTGAAAGAATGTTACAAATATATACACTTCTGTGACTAACATTATGGCTTCTCATTAAATATGACATTACATTTGACATCACACACACACCACGCCATCTCGTGAAGTTCAAGCAGATAGCTTTCAACCGGGGACATGCTAAATCTTTGTGACTTCATAAAGGTGCAACTTTAAAGCATTGCACGCATTCGCATTCTGAATCAGTATCGACTGATGCATTCAAAATGTAACATGCACATAAAAACTATTGGTACATGATTGTGCAACTTCGGCCTTCTCCATGAATTCACTTTTACACAATGGGGCGATGTGTGCGCATGATGCCACCACAAAGACTGGAATGTGTCGGCCTGGTTGGTTTATGTGATGAGATGTTGCTATGACGGCAATGTGCTGTGTTATATGGCCTTCACCCAGCGGTGCAACTGAGCATGTAACACCTCACATAAATAAGACAGAACTCCAGGGGCATGCATGTCTTTGAGGTGTGTTGACAAATCAGCCACCATTGTTTTATTCACGCTTTGTCCTTCACCCTTATCCTTCATTGGGAACACAGTTGTGTCCTTCAGGGATCCCAGTGATATGTAATCATCGTCATGCCTCTGTCTTGCTGACAGAGGGATGCCACTGAAACTTTGTGCTACTGAAGCTTTCTCTTTGGGGTGCAAGCCTGGGCAAAGCTTGTGGAGATCCTGGGTTGCCCAGTTGTCAGAATCCCCCTTCTCTGCCTCACAGGTGGAGTCCAAAGGAAGGCAGAGCAGTACATTTTGTACCAGCTCAGCTGCAGGAAGGATGGCAAGGCTGACACCAGACCTGTTAGGGTCTGCTCCCTTAGATCATCTGCTTACCAAGGCTAATGATCATGATCTGCAATGTAAGTAAGTGCACAACTACCACTCCTAGAGCATGTGTCATCAAGCTAAGTTTTCTAACACTGGGAAACTTGTTTTTGGGATCAACATAATTTTCTGACTTTGTTAGCTGAATATAATCATCAAAACATCATACTGGAACATCAGTCAAATAAATTACACAAATAAATGTCACTAACATCAGCATCATAATCCATCTGTGTTGCCTGACATAATCGGCATTGACAGCTGGTACATTGGAGATCTGGACAGGATCTAGTGATAACTCAGCGAGACATTTCCAGGAAGGCATGAGTCAGGGTGATGCAAGATCTACAATTGTCAGCAAACAGTAGTTGGTGCCTGGACATGCAACCAGACCAGTTCTGTGTAGACCACCCGGCAGACAGAGCCAGGAGCCCCACTCATCCAGCCAACCTGCATGACTGGCAGATTCCTGTCATACACCCACTGGCATGATAACACCACCAAACTTCAGTTACGATTTATTACTGGAGATGCTTAGATGTCTCCAGAGGGAATCTATGGAATGGATGCTGGTAAAAGAGTAAATGCATTTGGACGTTTCACTAAGATAAAGAGCTCATAAGGAAAATCCATCATAAAGCAGAATCCATCATAGATTTTTAAGAGCGTTTTCAAGATGCGTTTCACTAAGATGCTCATAAAATCCATATGCTAAGCTAATGATCGAAATTTCCATCATAAGCTCCACAGTTTGCACAATTCGGCAAAATAAATAGAAAATATTTCCAAAAGTGGTTGATAATATGTTCCATCGAACACTTTTAACCCATTACGCCCCAGCATTTTTTTAAAACATGTCCCTGTTCCCTGGATTTCTGGCAAATTTCGAGCGATTTTACTCCTTCTGTTCAGAAATCTGTATAAAAAACTATTCAATATTGACAATTACAAGTTGTGTTTATTTTAAAGAGTAGTAATTTCTCCACATGCCTGTATACATAGAAATATGATATATTAATAAAATGTTGACATTTGATCACAATTTGCAAAGACAAAATAGTAAATTTGTTAAAACTTTGAAAGTTATTCTACCTTGAGACTGACATTTGACAATGATCCCATGCTATAACCCTATGCAACGCAAAGAAGAAAACATAGCTATATGTGTTAGCTTTGCACCACTGAAAAAATTATAAAATTCTGATGGTTATTTTTCAGGTTACACCATATTTTGCCATGAAAAATATAGAAATAAAAATTTTCAAGATGGCGTGAACAAAACCGATGAAAATCAAGATTTCCAAAAGGGCAACCCATGCAAGTAACGAGCTGATGTTGTTGCAAAATGTATCCACTCGGGTGTGGCAAAATTTGGTAGTGTTTAGTTCAGTAGTTACTCGCCAGGATTTTTTTTTTAATAGTGGGTCCTATATGCAGCCGCAGGCAGCCCGTTCCAGGACTGGACAGAGCGCCCAGCCATGGCCATTGCAGGCTCTAATGGGTTAAACCACATTTTACTTATTTGCTCACTGGGTGAAAGGAAAAATTTTTATTTTATAAAAAAAATACACTGTGTCAGAGGATACTATTTTGTGACACACCAGCAACGTGTTGATAAGATTTGATAGTTTTCAAAAACAAAGCTCATGGAGAGTGCCAACAACCACAAGCGAAGTTGTGTCATCGAGTATAGCAATATGAAGGTTAAGGGTGTACATTTTAGTTAGATACGGCTTAAAACTTGCAAAAATTTAGTAGCAAAATGTTTTGTGAACAACCTTAACCTTTGCAATGTCGTAAAGCAGCACACACGACTTGTCAATGTCAGAGAGATGCTGTACAGAGATGCTGTAAGCAAAAGCCATTATTTGCGAACTATTCATCACTCACATTTTGAAAACTTATTTGACTGGGAAAAACTGGATCTCTACGTACATTTGGAGTCACGATAATACACAGTTAGGTAAATTTGACTGTTTATGATTGATATGTCTTGCTTTATGAGTGGTCTAACCTCGTCATTAATAAGGAGCACTTTTAAGAGCGTTTCTATGAGCATTTTTATTATTTATTCTTAGTGAAATGCAATTATCTGTTTTGATTATAGCTAATGAGAAAAATTTTTAAGAGCGAAATCGTGCTTATGCACTCATAAGGATGTTAGTGAAATGGTATCCAGGTCACACAATCATAGTTAAGTCTGGCAATTCCTTATACTCTTCATACCCTAGTTGGTGCATAAGGCCAAGAAGTTCCTTGTATTCGGGTAATAGTAATGTGCGAGGCTTTAAATACTGGTTGTGTTTATAGAGTTTGTTTACAAGCAGTGTTCAAAATTAAGGCCTTTTTATCGGCGGCCACCAATTCAAAATGCTTCCCGCTGATTCAGTTAGCCAAAAATGCATAAGTTATCAACCCCACCCTGCCGATTCATCCAGCAGCCAGAGCTGTATTAGTGATGCACATTACAGTAATTACTAATCTATGTTAATCCGATTCAATTGTGACAAACTACTTCTTCTTGCCAGCGACAAATTGCTGCCATGGCAAAGGTGAAGTCAACACATGCAAGGGAAACCCCTGGCATTCGTAACATGGATGCCTATTGGATGATTCACATTTAATGACATCAGTATCTTGGGGAATACCAAAGCAAATATGGCAGACGAATTTGCAAGAATCGTAGAGTTTGACAATTTTTTTAGGATATTACACCAATTTACTTCATACTGGTGATACTAAGGAGGCAGACAATCCGATTGAGAACATAATGTGCCAAGACGTTTTGACTGTGATATTTGGCTGTGAAAGTGAACTTTGGAGGCTTCAATTTGGAACTGAGAAAAGTATAAGTTTCTGGCAGTGGCTGTGCCAGGACCAGGACAGTATCAGTGCGCATGAAACATTGACATCAAACATGTTATTTTCAACAATTGTAACTGTTTCGCAAATAAAATTCACATTGAAATGTTTATTAAATTCATTACATCATTTTATTGGTCTGTTAGTTATAAGAAATGGATGACAATACTTGGTATGGTTTATATTTATTAAATTATTATTTTTTATTCTTTTTTAAAGCATTTTTGTGGGGCCAGCTCAAACTCAACTGGGGCGGTTCAAAATAGAACTGGGCTAGTTAAAAAAAATCTGGGCCAGTTCATTTTTTTACTAATTTCAGACACTGACAAGTAGGAAATATGTCTGCAGTGTAGCAAAGTATATATTAATGTAAATATCTTACTGCGTTCTGATGTCATATTGAATAATGTACACTACCTCATACACTAAAGTATATTTCTCAAAATGTAGTGCCAAGACATATGTAGAAATATCAGCTGGATAAGTACTATTGTCATTGACAATGTTATTGACAATTTGTCAATAACATTGCTCAAAACTGTTACATAACCTTTTGTTGATGTTTCAATAGTCACACATCTTCATCATTTTTATTTTACGTAACTGAAAGATGGCGATTAATATTCACCTAACTGAAACTAATTTATTAGTTATGACATTATTTTCATTAATTTTTTTGGCCAGTCACCATACTGTACCCATCTGTAAACAGTCACCATACTGTACCCGTCTGTAAACAGTCACCATACTGTACCCGTCTGTAAACAGTCGCCATACTGTACCCATCTGTAAACAGTCACCATACTGTACCCGTCTGTAAACAGTCACCATACTGTACCCTTCTGTAAACAGTCACCATAGTGTACCCATCTGTAAACAGTCACCATAGTGTACCCATCTGTAAACAGTCACCATACTGTACCCGTCTGTAAACAGTCACCATACTGTACCCGTCTGTAAACAGTCACCATACTGTACCCGTCTGTAAACAGTCACCATAGTGTACCCATCTGTAAACAGTCACCATAGTGTACCCATCTGTAAACAGGCACCATACTGTACCCGTCTGTAAACAATCACCTGACCATACTGTACCGGTCTGTAAACAGTCACCATAGTGTACCCGTCTGTACACAGTCACCATACTGTACCCATCTGTAAACAGTCACCATAGTGTACCCATCTGTAGTCACCATACTGTACCCGTCTGTAAACAATCACAATACTGTACCAGTCTGTAAACAATCAAACTTGGGCATCATTTTGGTCTACATTTCAGACAGCAACCAACTGACAATGGCCTGGCATGTCTACAGAATTGGGATACATTCTGATAGTCTGTAGTGACAAGACAGCTCTGTAGTTCATATCATCATGCTGTGGAATGCAGATAGTGTCATGCGACTTACAGAGAGCGCATGACACTGATCAAAGATATCAACATGGATCACAATGTGAGACCAAGCACCACGGTTGGTTGGCATACTGCCGACATCAACTCTAGTGTGGTAACTCTGTATATAGATAAGCTGTGGCTTTCGCAAGATACTATGTTTTATTTAGCTGCATTTCAGTTAAATATACATGAGAATATATCCCCAATGTTTTGTTTTATATAATTATGTATAACAAGTTTGTCATTGCCTTTGTTGTTTTGTGTGGACAGCGGACACACACATGTGCAGGTGGGTGGATGTGTGTGTGTGCACGTGCATACATTGCATATATGAGTGCCTTTCCATTTAATATCATCCTCTGTAATTGTCGTCATGCAAATACAGTCGTTTTATTCACTTCGTTTTAGAACTTGCAAGCTGTAAGCATTTTAAGTAAATAAATCTATAATAAAATTATAGACAAATCGTATGTGACTGTGTCACTGGGTATAGTAAAATGATCTCCCACTGAGTCCACAGTATGTGACTGTGTCACTGGGTATAGTAAAATGATCTCCCACCGAGTCCACAGTATGTGACTGTGTCACTGGGTATAGTCAAATGATCTCCCACTGAGTCCACACTATGTGACTGAAACTGCATGTGGCCCATGTGATCAGTTGTTGAAGGAGTTTGCCACAGAACCTTTAACAATATATCTAACATGCTGTCAAATAGCCAGAAGCATTGTGAACCAACAAGAGAAATGTCCCTGGCAATGAGATGGACAGCACTGTGAAGGACATGACACCAGTGGTCTGATAGCACCTCGTAAATAAGTACCACTGTAAAGTGCATATTTGCACATAGGTGACAAATTCCGGCACTTACAGGAGCAATGATGTGAGTAATGACTACAAGGTTGTTCATCAATGCTGCTGTGACACACAGTGACGACACCAGTGATGACAGCAGTGACGACAACTGTGGGGTGACAGAACCTTCATGCCAGATACAATCTTACTGCTGCTGTGATGTGATCAATCACAAATAAACACATCTAATGATCACCTCATTAGCGCACAACACCCAAGGTTTGGCACCCATCAACACACTGCTGCCTGCTAACATAGTCCACACCACACCACAATATACTTTCCAATGGTCACACGCATGAATGAATCCTGCTACATATCACTACACCCAGCCACAAAGACATGTCACCACCCAACTGAGTCTCTATTGAGAACCCTGCTATTAACACTGAGTGAATGCATCACTAAGAATGGAACTGGTGACGTTGGCAAGCAGGAATGTATAGCTGTGTCAGAGGCTAACCGGACACTGCTGAAATGTTGTTGTTGATCACGTAAATGGAAACTCTGTGTGCAGTTGCCGGTTAATCAGTTGGCCCCAACTGTAAGGTTATGCTGCGGCCATCAAAATGCTGCATTCAATACGGACTGACAGCATTGACCATAACGTTGACCATGACCAACTGGGCTGACAACAGAACAAATACCTCCTGGCAATGATAAAGTACCATCCAACACCTTGCCGACAGTTGATGGCTATGCCAGGTCAACTGTCCATAGTGACTCCAGCCTCTAATGTTCATGAATAAAATACCACAACATTACAGATAAAACATCCATGAAAATCTCACCCCCCAAGTTCCATGTAGATTTAATCTTGGTCCCCCAAACAAACGGTGGCACAATTTGAATATACACAAATGTGCCATTCTTGCTCTGATTAACCAGTAAGATGACACCACAATTCACATGTTCAGACTTGATTTGACACAATTTCTGTTTTATTAACCAGATTGTATGCATCTTGATCTGATGTGCAAATAAGTGAAAGAGGCCAACATTCGGTATGGCACTGACGGTGGTCTATTCTAAGCTTATTTTAAATTCAACAGTTTCAGTAGAATTTTTTAAGATAAACCAACCATTTCTTCTCAGATTGTAGTTTAAATGCTACATTTATTCCAGATGAATAATACTGTGTTTTAGATTTTTTTTGGTGATGCTTCATGATTGTAAAAACACTTTTGTAAATATGACAAAATATCCACAAAATGCCACTTTATATAATTTTTAGAAACCCTTGAAGAAAAAGACATACATATGTATGGTGTAGAAGTAAATCTAGATGGGTGATAAATAAAGTGGACTGGCTATCAACTTACAGTTACTCGACGGGATGCCTTCCATTCTGCCGGCAATAGTTTCTGCAGCTTGGCGTCCAGGTCAACAAAGTGGTACTCCCCCTCTGCAACATAAAACACATGGTCTGTGATGACGTCTTATTGCAGGTGTCCATAAAACAGGTACAGTTAACTGTGGGCAAGACATGTACCACACACATCATTAATGATAGCTATTTATACAGGTAGACAAGCCAGGCCACGTATATAACTTGCAATATGTCACTAATTAACTCTACATTTCTACAGGTGTACAACCAACTGCACAGAGAGGCTGTGCTACATATGGGTAATGACATAGATCTGCATGTACAAGCCTACAGGCTGCTGTCTTGTATAACACGAAAAAGGGACAGCATAATCAACTGGATAGAAAATGGCCGACTGACAAAAGATAATGGGTAGATGGGGTGGTAGTAGTAGATGGGGTGTTTCAAATGGTATGTTTAAAAAGCAAAATTGACAGATATATCAGAAGGCTGGGATACACATGGGTCATTATGTGTCAAATCAACCAAATAAATGGTAAAAAATTTGAATATCTCAGAATTTGCTTAAATCTTAACCTGAGCACTTCTGCAAAAAAAAAAACTCAGGATTTGCAGGCAAATTGTGTCTGTAACACCCTATAATGTGAATGGGGGTAAGTACCCCAAAATGCACTCGTTATTTGTATATGTTTTCAGGTGCTGCTAACTTGAGAAGTTTACAAGCTACATATCTGAAATTTGTTGAATATATTGACATATTGGAATAGATTATCTATGCAAATTTCCAGAATGAACACAGAACAATGGGCATATCGGGTGCACAAAAATTTAAAAGAATTCTTTTTTTCATGAAGGATTTCAGCACTCTGTATTTCTTTATTATGTTACACAAGGAATGTCCAAATTGCCACCATCTATTGTCAGGGATACTGACAATAACCTATCAGTTCACTAGGCTTCTAGTTGCCATACTTTCAGAATAATTAAGCCTTAAACTAACATTTTTATATTTTACAAATTTCAGTACCCAAAATTAGTCCTTTATTAGGTAAACAACATTATAATTTCAGGATTGTTTTCTGCCACATTTATTTTGGATATTTCTGGCCAATTTGGGAGAAAACACCATTGAGCAGAACAGTAACTTTCAGCTGCAATATAAACTAAATGAGACAGAACACTGAAATTTTAATATGTTGTTTACCTAATAAAGCAACATGCACGGTTAAAAAATGGTGGTCATACAACTTGTCCCACATTTTAATTTTGGGTGCTGAAATTCGTAAAATGTCGACAAAATTGAAGTTTAAGGCTGAATTATTCTGAAATTAGAAGCTTATTGAACAAATAGGTTATTGTCAGTATCCCTGACAATAGATGGTAACAATTTGGACAATGTACTGTAACACAACAATGAAATACAGACTGCTGAAATCCTTCTCGAAAAAAGAAGTTCTTTTCCATTTTCGTGCATTCAGTATGCCCATTGTCCTTTGTCGTATCATTCTTGAATTTTGCGCAGATAATCTGCACCAACATTTCTACATATTCAGCAAATTTCAGATATGTAATTTCAGTAAACTTTGTTAGAAGCACCTAAAAGAGATAAAATAACTGGTGTGTTTTTGGACGCTTACCCCCTGTTCACATTATAGGATGGTACAGACACAATATGCATGTAAATGCTTAGTGTTTTTGCAGCAGTGCTCAGGCATAGCTACTTATTCATTGGTTAAAATTTAAGCAAATTCTGAAACATACATTTTATAAATTTCCTGAAAATTGGTTGATTTGACACAGAATGAGATAGATAAAAAAATAAGCCAATGGAGTCCTTGGCCATTTGCAATCTGGGTTTTTTCTTTGAATGGAAGTCTTGTTAAATCTTGTTAAACATACACAAGGCATTCACTAATTGTTTACTCAGGTGTGAAATATAGACACTATTTTATTTACAACATACCACAGTGCAGACTAGTAAAAATGTCACAAAAATGGAGCACTAGAAAGAAATTGTATAAGTGCAATCATCTTTTATTTCCACAGTGGACCTGAGTACAAGAGATAGATCACATTAAAGACAAAAAAATCTCATTGTACACCCAATGTCCTCAATACACAAACTCGATACACCCAGTAACCTCAATACAAGAACTCAATACACAAACTCAATACACTCAATACACAAATTCAATACACTCAGTACACAAACTCAATACACTCAATACACAAATTCAATACACCCAACACAACTTGCTGCTCCCTATTAGCAGTATTAAGTGCAGACATCATTTCCCTCAGATGCCTTCAGATAATGCATCAAATCACACAATACTGCACAGTGGGGGGTTTAGAAGAGGGTCCAACACAGCACAGGGACTTAGGAAAATGTCTAAAAAATAATGGTTGACAAGCTGTGCTTGTTGAAGCTTGTTGTGTGGCCTGATCCTGATAGCTGCCATTAGATCATCATTAATGACATCTAGCAGCATGAGAGCAGCCAATTATTGTATGTCAGAAATCAATTACATGCTTGCCTTGCTTGCAATCTGCTAGAAAAGTAAACAGCAAAGTAACTGTTGATATTAACACAGCTGAAGCCAGGTGATTGGTGCCCACAATCACTCCACAGTAAACAATGGGGCCACAGTTTAACCACACTAATCATCCTGTTAATCCTATCTGCTGATCTCTGATCCCATATCTGTGATTATAGTTGATTGAGTAATTTGGAGTATTTTTGTGAGCACACAATAGAGCTGGCCAGCATGGGTCATGGGAAGAACATGTCATAAGAGATGAAACTAATCGAGAATAGGAAACATAAATGGCACCTATACAGTTAGTGCTTGTTAATGCACTCGAAGGCCACAAGCTAGCCACAGGTACTTGAATGGTACTTTGTACTTTTGGCTTAGTATTGAATGGCAAGCTGTTTGGGATACAACTCCACCCTTTCAAGTATATCTCTGACAAAGTTTTTGCACATTTCACCATAGGATGTTTCTTAGTATGAATAACAAAATCAAAATGGGATAATTTGCGATTATTTCTTGCGAGCATTACCTAGGAAAAAATTACTTTTAATTATTTACTGCAATACTACTAAAACAAAAAGAGACTTTGAATGGATAGATGATCCAGTTTCTTGGTTATTAATATTAAGCATAATTACCTCTCAAGAAACTTAGTGTTCGCTCTGTATATTTCAACTGCATCCCACAGTCTTCTTCAGCAAAAAATATACAGAGCGAACACTAACTTTCTCTTGAGAGGTAATTATGCTTAATAAAAAGAGACTTGTTGACTGTACAGTCTAAAAAATCTATTTTTTATAAATGCTTTATTCCGCAATTTTTGGACACTGTTTTAATGCTCCTCAGAAATTGTAGCCATTTGTCTGCTTTTCATTTTGTGGCAGTTTTCGGTGAAAAAAGAGACGATGGAACAAAAGTTGGTTGGGTTTTGTGGTCATTCTTGTCTCTTTTATACATAAACCTCCATGTAATAGCAAAAAAAGAACTTTATTTCTACATGTGTTCTTCGTATAATTTTGTTGTATGGTAATGTTTTCCCTGGGGGCTTTTGACCTACAGCGGTTTGACCTAGAGGGGTTGTTAACCCATTAGGCCCCAGGATTTTATTAAAACATGCTCCCCTGTTCCCAGGATTTCTGGCAAATTTTGAGCGATTTTACTTCCCTGTGTTAAAAAATCTGTAGAAAAAACTATTCAGTATTGACAATTACAAGTTGTGTTTATTTTGAAGAGTAGTAATTTCTCCACATGCATGTATACATAGACACAGGATATATTAATAAAATGTTGACATTTGATCACAATTTGCAAAGACAAAATAGTAAATTGTTAAAACTTTGAAAGTTGCGACTGACATTTAACAATGATCCTATGCAACCCAGCAAAGAAAATGTAGCTATATATGTTAGCTTTGCACCACTGAAAAAATTATCAAATTCTGACGGTTATTTTTCAGGTTACATCATCTTTTATCATGACAAATATACGAAACCGATGAAAATCAAGATTTCCAAAAACATGCACATAACGAGCTATTATTGTTGCAAAATGTATCTGCTAGGGAGTGGCAAAATTTGGTAGCGTTTAGTTCAGTAGTTGTTCACCAGGATTTTTTGGAATAGAGGGTCCTGTATGCGACCGGCAGCAGCCGTTCCAGGCCTGCACAGAGCGGCCGGCCGCAGCTATTGTGGGGTCTAATGGGTTAACCTTGAGCCATGTGTACATCTTAGGACCTGCACAAAAGAAACAACATGATTCTATCCAACCAGTTATTTAACAAGTTGCCTTAGAAATACTTCTGCTGTGTATGACAGTGTTGATGACAAGGTCAGACTGATTGTGACAAGTTCACCAAGACTGTGGCTCTGAGCCATGCATTCCATTGGCTGATAAAAGCCATGTTTTTTGTAACACTTGTCACGAATGTCAATGTTGTCATCACTTTGCATAGCTATGACCTGCCCTATTTCGCACATTATCACACCTCATCCAAATGTTACCATCCTTTGTGACATTAATTAGATAATTGCAACATCAATCACAGTGCGTATCAGTGATAAAAAGCAGACAATTCAATATCCAAGGCATATTGAATTCATTGTCCCTCTCCAGCGTGTATACTTTCACAAGGTGTGAGAAAAAACCTCCAAAGTCACCTTTTCTATTGCAATGAGTTGTTACCGTAAACAGTTCTGACATTCAATTAAACACCAAGGAGGCTGAATGAAAACACTGCTTCTTCTTTATGTTCAAGTAACAAGAATCCCGCCGTGAATGAATCACTGCCGTTACTTTCATGAAAAAGAAGCAAGGCTCTATGTGAGCTTGTGGACAGCTGGACCCTTACAGACCTGAATGCCCCTACAAAACTCGTGTCATTCAGGCTTTGTGAGGACTGCGCTGATATCAATCAAACGGTACCCGTTTTAATTGTTAATACTCGAACATGAAATGCTGAAGAATTCTGCAAATAAAACAGCTACAGGCCATGACATGTTGGCCATTCAGGGCAGTCCAACATACATAGTGCCCCATTCATCCAGCAACTAGTTATTAAACAGGGAAGGGGGGACAAATACCTCATGCACTGCTGAGCAGTAAATACATAACAACTACCAGCAGCGGTGAAGACACATATTATTACTTGACAAAAACAGAGGGCTTAGTTGGCATAGCAAGGCTAAAAATGTAAAGCTACAAATCATGGGGTAGTGAACCGGACATAATCACACTTTGTGAATGTGGGAAATACCCAAATGAAAGATATGCCTGTCCCATGTGCTGTGTACAGTTGTGTACAAGGGTACATTGTGGATAAGTGATGTATGCCCAAGAAACCTAAAATATTCAGAACTTCAGAAAGTATTCATAATAGATATTTGTTCATTATGACCAGATGTCTGCAATGATGGTCTTACCAGTTATTATGCTTCACTATAATGACCAACTGACCACGAGGTGACTAGTACTAGCCTACAGTTAAAGCCAGTGGTAAGGCTATGGTAAAACTCAGGCCGTGATTCTAATTCTGGTGTATAGTAACAGCTAGGTATACCCTGACTGCCTCGCCTAGAGCCCTATTTCTACATGGTATGTATAGCTAATCCCACATTCACACATGCCCATGATCAAAATCCTCTAACAATGATTTGCTGCCTGTACAACTAGGAAAAATAAGCAATTAGTACAGCTAATAATTGTCTCTGCATGTCTTGCTTGCTTAGCACAGCTGAAATGGTAGAGAATAAGGATTGAGGTTTACACACCACTTCAGTGGCGTATTAAATATCTCGAAATGGGGGCAGGCTTAGTCACCCACCAGTTTGCTGTATCTTATCCCAAAACCAAGGGGGCCATGGCCCAATGGCCCCCCTAAATATGCCACTCCCTTACAAGATGTGGTCCCCCAGCCTCCTACCCAGTGCAGGCTACAGTGGGGTCACTGTCTGCTTGGCTACATGCATATTCTGTTGGGAGAACAACAAGCTCACTCACCAACTAGTTGCGCCAGCCCAAAATACTCCGACTCCCGCAAGCTGAGGTGCTCACAGACCTGACTGAAGACATCTCGCACCTTCGCCTTGCCCTAAAACAAGCAGCTAACCATTCACATGCTGCACACCAACAAACCATAGTGCACATATTGGCCATCAATCACTTAGAACTCTGTATGCATACAATTGACCCCAGCAACTGTGAAACAGGGGTCCGCACACAATATGTCATATACATGTATGTATTTCATTTGTTAGCCATGACAGTGATTATACAGGTGTATGGAATATGCATGCATTCATACATTAAACATATTTTTGCAATCCCAATTTACTGTTTAGTGTTATTAGAAGGGTACATAGATCAGTCTACTCTCCTTCTGTCTATTTCTCCATCAAATGCACATTGTTCAGTCTCACCAGTTGCACTCACCAGATTTAACATAAATTACAGAATATACCACAAATGGTATTCTGAATAATGAAACAGTAATCAATATATAATAAGTTTATTCTATATTTATATAAGTTTATTCGATTTTTGTTGTTGCAGCCATACAGGTTAAATATTACACCTGCGTACTGATACATACTACATATAATTAATAATACATAAATGTTGACTGTATGTGTGCCTAAGACTACCTGGTCATTTGACACAAACAATTCAAACTTTCAACCTGCAGCAAGACATGAAGTCCTCAACAAACACCTAAGTACCCAGGATCAATGCTTTTTTGAAAACCTTCAGCAAAAGGCGATGACTTCTAAGTTTAGGGACAAAACAGAATATACCCTTACAGAATATCATCTTCTTTCTCACCAATTCATCAAACAAACACAAAATTGTGCATGCGGTGGTGGTGAGATGTATTAACTTCAGTTGAGTGAGCTAGTCACCTGTTACTTTATGTGTAAGTTGTTGTTCTGCTCATTGTTCAAATGCTAAACAGTTGAAAGCAACACTGCGACACACCGGTCTATTTCACCACATCCTCTTACTAAGGCTACACACAGCGTATGGATAGGTTAGACCAATGACATCACACATTAATATCCCCCCAGGCAGGGCATTATTTCACTGCAAAACTATTTGACTGAATGAGAACGCCTCCTTCAACAGTCACAGCTGACTGGGCATTGGCCCAAAGGGACACTCCAACACATATTTTATACAACAAAGAAAATTTTTTCCATACATGATAATAGATATTTTGCATACGGCTTTTTTGTGTACTTCACAAACCACTAACATGAACATGGCACATACAGTGGAATTGTGTATTAAAACAACTTCAGGTGGTTTAACTAATTTCAGAGGGAAAACAATAATTATTTACTCTGTTACTTGGAAAGAAAGCTCATGGATTATGTAATAAGCAGTGACTTCAGGATCAAAGGTTTTCACCTGATTGCAAGTCACTGTAGGCAACAATGTAGTGGAATTCAAGGAATGCAATGAAGTAGTTTCCCTGCTGATGTGTATTTAAATGATCTTAATCCATTAAGACTCTGTTGCCACTGGATGCTGCAGCCTAATCCACTTACACAGAAGAACCTCTGAATTATTCATGCCTACATCAGTAAATGCAGCTATGTAAATGACACCATTAGCAGAAAGAAATGTAACCTGATGGAATCTGCTGCAGCATGCGGACAAAGTGTTTTCATGTTGGAAACTAAAAGTAGGAAACTGTATTAAAACACTCATCTATGATGTTCACTGTCCTTTGGTCACCACCAAACACTGAAACAACTTTTAAGCTATAATTACAAATCATGAATACATATTCCTTGGGGTATGGACAAAATGAATGGTTACAAGTCTGCATTGATGTGTTAATATTATGTTATGACTAACAAACTTGGTGTGTCCATGCATAATGAATACTTTCTAACTCCTCCAAATAGGCCACTCCACTTTATCATTGGCCAGTTGCTCTCACTCACTGAACCACTGACATCACCTTCTCCTTCCATAAAGCCTTGCTTAATTGCTTGTATGGTGTATTGAGAAGAGAGAATTCTGGTAGAAATTGGATAATAGGTAAACATGTTATTTACAAATCCAAATACACACAGTGCACTTGGACAGGGAGGGAGAGCCTGTGATGACTCAAGTGCTGCCACTCCTGTCAGCGAATTGGGTTCCTGATCACACTACATAGTAGTAATAGTAGTACAACTGTAGATGCAAACTGCCTGCCTACTTCAGATGACCCTTCCCAACTGTTTGTAACCTTGTATACACATGGGTGTGTGTGCCTGTTGTATCCATGTCCCCAGGGATAGTTCCCTAAACCCAAACAGCAGTATGCCACAAGGACTGATGTTCTCACAGGTATTTCAACAGTACTGTTCAGCCTGTTAAATAAAGCCCAAATTTTTTACAAACACACGGGGGTGACACTCAAAGCCTCTCAAAAGTTTGCTGGTACAGTGGTTTGTTTATTTAACTATATATATATATATATATATATATATATATGTGCCTCAAAAATTTGCATGGTCAATTTTACACAAGCATATACTCTGTAGTAAATAGGATTGTATTGTTTTAAACTGGCTGGTTGACAATTTTTTATAACCATTTGTTGCAATGTGTGCAGCAATGCAGAACTAGTCTTAAAAAATTCAGTGTTAATCAGATATCACTTTTTTTAGACAAAGGGCAGTCTTTCATCCTCCTGTTCACAAAGGTACAAACACTTCCCTGGGATTTACAGCTCTTGGACAACATAAGGAAAAGCTGTGATTAGCTGATAATTGCTGTGATCATTATGCCTGGGTGTCTCCTTGGTGAAGTTTAATGTCTCTGGCAATTATCCTAATGGGAACTGTTATCTCTGAGCATATGTGAGCAGGCTGTATGCAACCCTGCCTTGGCCAAGGGCCAACACCAACTGAGATAAGTGTTTGTCTAAAGATTTATTTCACCCTATTTCACATTTGGATTACCCAACAGAAACTTTGGTTGGAGTGGACACAAGAGCCAGTTAATTGCTGCAATGGTTGAGTGGAAGTGACTGGAATGACACCTATAGTGGACCCACAGCTGGTTACTGTATTATGTATGATGCTCATGCCACTGGCCTGTGTTAGGCTTACAACCACAGTGGGGTTATTAAGGTCCAAACCACCTGCTGATGGACACTTAATTAAAATTATTTGGAAGATCCACAGAAAAAAATATTTGTGTTGATGGACTAAAATTTAAGAGCCCAGCCAGAAATCAAACAGAAACAGAAAATGTTTGGGGAAATTATTTATTTTGATTCCCATTAACAAAACGGATGCAATAATGTAACAAAATATTTCAAATGTTACATAAATGCTTTTAATTTGTGAAATGAAAACAAAATGATTCATGATTTTTTGAAATAACAGAAATTTGAAGTAGTGGGCAACTTTCTGCAAGCATGCCTCCATCCACAAGCGCGTTTAAATTGAGTCACACTTCACACAAGAGTAAAACTAACAACAGCGACAAGTGTTTGGTCATGAAGTCATGGACAATTAAACCTAAAAACTCACATGGATTGATTGCTGACTGCAGGTGAACACACTTTGTAATGTAAGTTAAGCAGTTGACACTGAGCACAATTGGGGAGGAGAATGCATTACAGTGTCGCTCAGTCCAAGTACATCTTATAGCCCTGAGAAGAAGCCCGAGGACAATCAGGTGGACCACAGCTGGCCCTCACTGGGAACACTTTCCACAGATACAATGCTTAGAGTCTCAGACACAGATCGTTGTGAACCAACTTCCATATCCAGCAAGGAATACAACAGTGTGTTCGGTGAGCCCTCGGGTGACAAAACCACAACTAACAATGCACACCTGCATTCTACAGTCAGATTTACAACACACGCTATCTCAAGTGGCAGCCCTCTAAAACTTTTTTGAACCAAGACGGTTTTACTAGTTCAATAACCAAGAATAAAAGTAGTTCACATCATTATTCTAAAAGTAGCAATAGCAACATGGTCGTGTAGTACGCATCATTATTTTTAATGCTCTTTATGCTGGATAAAAAATAACTGACAGACTAATAAATCTGTAAATAACTGGTAATCCAGGTACATACTTTCTTAATTGAATAATTGCCATAGACTCTCCTGATAATGCTTACATAAATGTTTCATGAAGGAATGAAGACTTTGCCAGTTAAAGTGGACAAACAATGTAGTTAATATATATATAATTCTCTATGTTACAGCACAAGTGAATCAATGCCTGATTAGAGGGCCAACTACAGACAATGTGCCAACCTGCACCAGAGACAGCATCATGAAAGTGACTACATGCCTGCATTCATTGCTGGGTCTATCTAACAGCTGGCCACTGTCTAGTCACCCAAAGGGCAAATTTCTGTTAATCCCATTAACCTAGAAACTATTGCCAAATGAAGATCATCTGGCCCACCAAACATAGCTCCAGTGCAGGGTCACAACCCCTTAAAATGTTACACAACATGGACCACTACTGGCTCAGCTGCAAGAAATATTCTGCCAGATGGGACTGGTCTACTTAATGAATCAACCAATTAATCTAAAAAAGCAGCTGAATCATAACAAAACAATCCTTGATGCTAACCTTTCCTGTCAGTTATTGCTCTGACTACAGTGAAATAGGGCACAGGTATTTGTTCCCCTTGAGGGGCAGCCAGTTGGCACTCATCATACCTTAAGGAGTCATGGAGATCTTACAGATACGAGCACATATCATGCTCACATGGATCCTTCTGGCATTTCTACTGTAAAAAACCTGTGTTTGCTGGCTGTGAATCTCCTGGGGCTAGTCCAGCCTGTGCACATAGAAGATATTGTTTGGGATAAATATGCACTGCCAGCAAGGAAGGCATCTACATATTGGCAGACACAGGCACGCTAGTGTGCAGTGTTCTAGCTTTAAAAAAAGTAAATTACAGACGTTCAAGCATGTATTAATTGTAGGTTACCTTCAGCACCAGAGGAAAAGCAATCACAGAACCACCCAACTACGACTTAACACTTGCATGGAATTGTTGTGGAATTACTTATTGAACCGATTTCTGTGATTAATGTATTTCTGTGACTGGAACGGTCACCTGTGGTCAAACCATTCCTCTGTGGTCAAACTTCTGTACACAAACATGGCACTTATGTTGTCATAATCACAAACCAGATGTGAATATGTGAAATGCCTTGCCTACTTCAAGTCTGCATTCCTTGAAGTTCTTTACATAACAATTACCACAAGAGGCTATGTAAACGATTCAACTGAGACAGCGAATGCATCATATTATCATGTATAGGTATGTGTACAACACACAGGTATCTTTAGCTAGTCAGACAATTCAGAACAAAGATCACATCAAATATTTGAGTATGTGCTGCAGAAAAATGCCTATTTATTTTTGGTGCAATGAACTTGTTTTTATTATACCATCGTGTGCACATTTTACAACAAAGGCATGATCCTATATAAAACAAATGTATACATTCATTGATACATAAAATGCCACTAGCTAAATTCATCATGATCTTAACTAAATTCAAAACAAGTGTTGAGAGGTTGCACCAGGATTATATTTGTTTCTGTGATTATGTCATAAGGCTGAGACCCACCCAACAGACGCTTTACTAATCTTTTGTGGTTGGTTAGTTGTCAACTGGTAGCCGGCCAACCACACTTAACCAACCAATGTAGAAATGTAAAGTGTGACAGATAGCATGCCAATTCACAGCCAATAAGTATTAGAACTCTGTCACAATACTGCTGGCAATATTCTGAACATTTAAATGTTTATAAGACATCACAAATTCCAGTGAGCGGGGCACAAATAGGTAGCACCCAGATATAACTCAGTTGGTATCTAACTTAAAAGCTGACAAATTAGCAACCATATTAACTCACTTTTTGTCTATTCTGGTAATATTTATAATTAGCTTTTCGGACATCAATGTCACTTAATTTTTTTTACTTAAATATTTCTTGTGGCCTTTTCTATACAAGGTATCTGTTTAAGTGTTATTGTTATCATAATTATGTACTTGAATGTGTCCTCTCCACCTGCCCCTAGCCAGGAGCCACTGTTATTTCAACACCTGGGGAATGCCCTACTGGCTGGAACATCTTCATTGCCAGGTATTTCAAAGCAGAGTTGTTGATTTATGACCAGGCCAGCAGTTGTTGTGCAGGACAATGGTGAGATGATAACCCTGCATGAACCATGACAATTAGAGCTAGGCTGGCTCAAGGTGTCATCAAAGCATTCCTGGGTGCTGCCCCAACAAACTAGCAATAAATTGCTCTGCAGTAATCATGGCATGGTAGATGAAAGTGTTTGGCAGCTTGCTTCTGTGAACATGGAAACAGGTGGCTTTCACACCTCGGTGCACACAATTGTGATGTACACAGGTTCTCTTTGTCAATGTATTGATTTGTTCAATGTTTTTATTGGTGATCCAGGTCAAATTTTCAGGCCGCCAGAGTACTCCCACTGTTCCACTGCAGCGAAAATTATAATTTCGTAGTGCATCTTTTCACTGATGCAGGAACAGTTTCAACATTTGCAATCTACTAAGAAACTCATAAGATGGAATCAAACACTGCATACAGATGTCAACCCAGACTAAACATATTATGGTGAAGATTACACATAAAAGATAATTCAGCTATCTACAGTATATTCCCTTTGATGTCCCATCCAGAATCCCACATTAAAATCCAATTAGACAAACCAACAGAGCTGCACTGATAAGCAGTCTGTCTGACAGGTCAGCAAACCTTATCAATAATATCACAAAACACTGATAACATTGGCAGCCAACAGCATGGCTCTCTGATAATGTCAAACATAATATATCATAACAGCAAAATGAGGAGGAATGGATTGGACTGACAGAGAGAGGCAGGTGTTGAGACCAGCTGGTAATCATTGTGAAACTGGACCATATGCTGTTAGACATCACACCAATGGACAACCTTCACTAAATGAAAGCCTTACATTTCGCAGTGGCAAAATGGAAAAACGGACTGCACTAGTCTTGATAGCTAGACTTTCTGTTATTGTTACTGTTGTGTTACACTTGATAGCTAGACTTTCTGTTAATGTTACTGTTACTGTTGTGTTACACTTGATATTTAATGATAGCTAGACTTTCTGTTACTGTTAGTGTCGTGTTACGCGTTTATTATTATTCATGAGTTCCAGTGTCTGAATGCTGAGGAGGGCAATTATGTTCGACATTAAATTTAACAGAGCCAAAATGGCTGTCTGGAATATTTCTGCACTGCCCACCTTTCAGATTAATCCCTTTACCAGTGGGCAATATTCGCCAATATTTCTTTACAAAGCATAATTTCTCTGACGTTTTATCCAGTGTTGTAACATCCACTTTGCAATACACAGTTCCACAAATGTATCAGCCTGAGAGCAGCAACACTGGACCATCAGTGGCCTACCACACTACTTCCTGTTTGACCAGCCAATAATCTCAACATATCCACAGGGAACATTTGGCTACAACTCTGACATTATTGAGCACAGGCAAGGTCAGCAACTGCATGTAGAACACTTGCAGCTGGCTGGAGCACAACAATACTGCTGGTGTGTGCTGGAGCACCTTGGGCTGTGGGTCTCCATGCCAGCTGACTGCTCCAGGCTAACCAAGCCAGCAAGGGGTACCAGGCCAACTAGATTCCCTGGCAAGCCACTGACTGCATTTTGCTGCTTCCTGTCACAGAGCCACAGCTGATACACTGAAGTGTTCTCAACTACAAACTTCTAATTCTATGCCTCATCTAACTCACTGGCACTTTTATTAGATAACATGACTTCACACATACTGTACAAAGCTGTCCATAGCAATAGCAATTGAAATAGAGCTCTGCATATGCTGCAAACTAAAGTATTTTGTAGAAGCGGCTGTATTTACCTAATGTATAAATTAGTAATATAGATAACAGTGGGCCAGAGTCAACTAAAATATACCTTATAGACCAGTCAATCCGACATGCTCAACGAGTTATAAGAGGATGCTCCAAACCGATACATTACACAAAAAGATGTCTACCACAACCACTGGTTGTTATTGATTTCACTGCAGCATATTAGAACGTACCTCTATGTAGATTGTAAGTTTCTCGCGGTCGAGCAGCACGACATTGACACAGCGACGGACGATGGAGGACACTGTGCTGCTCCTGGAGATGTTGGAGCGAATCGATGGCCGCATGGCAGTCGTCTTCCCATGCAGCCCACTCTGGAATGTTTACCTGCAACACAAGAGAGGATGGTCATCTTTACTTCCTAGCACTCCCTTGCAATGCTACATTGTCAATGTGGCTTTCATAGATGACCTGTCACTTTTTTGGGTGAAATCCGTTTTTGAATAGAAATTGTGTAAAAAGCCCTAAAAATCCACATAACATTTTCATTAGTTAACTGATGATCCTATACCATTCCCATAACGATCGAGTGTTGCCATCTATAGTTATAAAAATTTATATATATCAAACAAAATCTGCTACGCTTTTGTCAGAAATCTGCCTAGGATCAAAAGTGTTGCTTTGTGACCACTTAAGTTTAAAGCTTCAAAACAAGATCCACTGACGAATGTCATGGTAGTGAATTTAGCCAGTTTAGCATGCGTAGTATGAATAAAACATCTGAAACATGTTCCAACCAATTGGTTGGCTGATCACACTTGCTGTCAGTGTCATGTATTAGTACATGATGTAACAGTACTAACACAACAGGTGTACTAACTACACCAGGTGGGTGTATTACAGGTATGCATTCAACAATTACTATCACAGCAGTCTGTATAATATATTAGTTACATGATCCGGTCAAGGCCAGTAGGGCACTATGTCATCACTGGGTGGGGCTATTTCAGTTAATATTATGTCTTCATCTAAAGGTGCCTCCTCTATTAGATTTTTCCACTCATCTCGATTCATCATTTTGCAAAAAAATAACCCATATGGTATCCTCTATAACATTCTAGCTCATTTGTACAATTTGGTTATTAAGTTTCTACAAAATCATCGGATAAACTATTTAATAATTTTTTACTGGGTCCGATCTGGCACAAAAAAGGCAAAAGTGATCTGGCTGTATATACTATAACATTAGGTTATTTACACTTGCAAGTTACCTGAGCTAATGATCAAGGTCAATTCTTTTTATAATTCTATGAACTTCACCTGCCATATCTGATATCTACTTTTGTAACTATTAATTGTGGCATCTTACAAAAGATGGGCACAGTTTGTAAACAAAACATGTATATCAACAACACACCTAAAAGAGAGTAAATAGTATCAATCTGCCAATGGATATAATCACAAATGTTTTAACCGATTCTCCACATTCAATTTCAGGCACTCCTCTTATGTATTAATCAGAATAGATACACTTCCTCTGAAGCCTATGATAAGTATAAACTTCCCCAGTATTTTATTCAAAAGGACACATTCTGTATCAGAAAATCAACCATGAGCTGATACAACTAGCAACTTGGAGCATGTTGAGACCTTATCGACAAATAATGCAGAAACGTATGACATGAAAGGATATTACTACAATGGTGTTTGATCAACAAAGTACTTGACAGTGAAGGGAACACTTGCAGGTTTGTGTAAGTGTGGCTATTCCTGGACTACAGAGCTTCAAGCAAAGTGGACTACACAGGTTAATTCAAAGTCAAATTCTCGTCTGTACATACCAAAGTAGCAAAAACTTCAAACAGCCAAAAGCGCTTCAGCATTACTTACAGGTATTCTTAGCAACAGCTGCAAGATTTAGTGGGTTTGTAACATGCGATATCCCTTGGAGATGTTATCGATACAAAACAATAATTATTATAAAATAATAGCCAACTGGTGAATATACATAATTTGCAACTAAGCTCAGGTTTCTATTTGTTACAAGTAATTCAATATATAAGTCACAGGTATTTGCTTGGGCTTTGGGCAGCCCAACAAGTAAAGTGGTCAGAAGAGTTCCCAAGGCATTCTTAGTGTACTTAAAAAAGAAAGCTGTACATACAATTCTATTGTAGAAGGTTATTCTATTATAATGCACGGCATTTGTAAAGTCTGAACTGTACCTCCCTTGTAGTGAAAGGGAGGTACAGTCAACAACTATGTACATGACATAGCACCCACATGATGCATGGTGCCAAAGCACCAGGGCTTTAATATTATCAACTGTCAACAACAGGTATAATAGATCCCATATCATTTACCCGCTGCCCAGAATTACCAGCAAACTTTCCAAAAAAATTCCCACAAGCCCTGTCACTGATATGAATGTTGCCCTCCATGATACTGATACACCACACTGAGACAATAGGGACAGCTACTAACCTTACAAAAATCTGCCAGCAAACTGAGCCATGCTGCCATTCAACACGAACACAGAAGCACACTTGTCCCTACCACATAATCGCCTGATCAGTGTTAGCAGACCACAGCTATGCAGCCTGCACAGGTGGATAGGTCTGCGCAGGTAGATGAGGGCACACCAATGTTGTCAAGCTAGTCAAACTCACCAGCTATGCTGTGCCACTGTCGACAACATTGTATACTCCAACCACAGCCATTACTCCTCTTAATATCAAGGCTGTTTAAAGCACTACCCGTGTTCAGCACCACTTTCCAATGTCACACTCAACCAATGACTCTGAGCGGCATGCGGTGGCTGTACGTGTACACCGCAGGACCAGAGTTTATGCAAACCACTGTAGAACTGCAAAGCCTGCATGCTGTGGAGCAGGCAGCATTGGAGTGGAAAGTACTTGTCAATGTGAGTGGCAGGACCCAGTGATGCCACACAATGGCTGGAATGTGAGCTATGTGGCTGCAGCACAGTGGCAGTGTGTGGCGGCCAGCAGCCAGTAGTAGGAGGTACACAGTGGAGAACAGCACTGATGCCTTGCATGCACATATACATCAAACACACAACAAACTGGGTACACAATCACATAAATCACACAAGTTCCATGAGTTCCTTGATCTTATTCTAACACCAGAATGCTAACAGTTAACACACTGCAGGGCTCTACATAAGCTGTGCCCCAGTTTTGTGGCAAATCCGTCACTAGGTCGCCTTGTGACTTCTTGTCACAGTTGATGTATGGTCCAGCATGATCAGTACAAAGGCTCACATATATGAGCACGGTTTCTTTAGAAGATGTTTCACCAGAGAGGGAACAGTAGAGATCTGGTGAAGTCCCCCAGTACAGTAAAAGATGCCCAAGCAACAAGCTTCATTACCACTGATTCTAACTATAACTTACACAAGTCATGAGCAACACAGCCGACAAAAACAATATGTACAAAAGGTCTGAATAATGTATGTAATGTATGCACGTAGGTAAGACCACGGACAGGTGGCACCAGCAAACCATTTCAGTCCATGCCAGATGCTAATATAAGTAGTGCTAGGTCTTAGGACACTGTCACTACACCATAAAACACATATGAATACCTAGGTTTGTTTAACTGCCTTAAACTTTCAAAAAATGCCAAGTAGAACATTACAATGCATGCTTTCTATCACAAATAATAACATAATATTGTTTATACCAGATACAATTTCTGAAGCATTCCAAAGTGCATGTACAATGTTACAAGACAAGCTTAAATTGTCTGAATATTAATTTTATACTGACACCAGCCATCCAAACAGGCAAATTGTGTGAGCTGCTAACAGAGGTACAACAATAGAACAGAATAATAGAATACCAGAATAACAGAGCATGAATGCATGTCTTATGGCCTGATATTGACAGTGTGCCTTGTAGATCTCAGTTCAGATGCACCATAGTCACATTGAGTTTCCACCACCAGGTGGGGTCATATCAGTGACATGCAGACTATATACACAGACTCAATAAACATCTAGCAGACACATAGTTGAGCAGATGGATGACATAATGCTCTGGAAGAAAGACAAGGGTCCCAGTGATACCCCAGCTGTCACTGAATAACCCCTAGTCATGCTCCCAGTACATACAAACTGTGGTCAAATCTATCCTGGCATGTCATCTTGTCACCCTAGGGTCACACCCTGTCTGTCCCTTGACTGCACCTCATCAGACTCAATTTACTACACTTGATGTAATCCTATCACTCTGCTTGCACCTCATGTGCTTGCTGTAGCCAGGCCATCTAGTGCTCTGCCACTACTTCCCTACTGCCCTACTGGCAACACCATTTTTAAATTGCATTACTACCACACTTTATAAGGTCTTAGATTAAGCTGAAAGTTTTTAATTAATTACTTTCAAGTCTTGACATTTTTCAGAAATGGTGCATGAAATGTATTCGAGTCTACTAACCTTTACAGAGATATTCACCAAGGCCGAGATTGAACCAAATTACCTAGGTTTCAAATGACAATTAGCAATTTAAATTCTATGTCTGTTTTGTAGAACACATCATTTTTTTACTGTTTAGGTCTTCTAAACGAATAAAATAATTCATTTTCGTTCATCCTTAAAACACAAATTGAAAAATTACTACCTGAAAAATTCTTATTGTAGTTATTATTATAAATTAGTTCTGAAGTACTTGTTTATCACCATATGTGATGCGCCACGCCAAAACCAGGCGCTTCTCGCTAAATTTTGTTCGGCGCAGGAGCCTAAAATGCATGGTGCCCATTCGAATTGTCGAAAATCGGTTAACGACGGAATCGAACAACGAAATTATCCAGCTTTCCATAAATCCATTTATATAAGCTGACAGATTGTTAAAACTAGTAATATTTAGCACTTTATTGAGGCCCCTGATTAACGTCGCGGTTGAGAAGTCTGAAACAAAGCCAAATTTACGTGCTTTTGATCGACTGTGTTCGCTCGCTTACAAGTGGGAAACCCCACATGTTATACATGGCTGGAAAGCTTATGACGTCAACTACACGTGTGATTGGGAATCTCTTACACCAATAGAACAGCTCCTATTATACATACTTTATCCAGCAACAAAGTGCTGTTGTTGCTATGGAAGTTGCGAAACGCTCGCTGATTGGTCGAAAACGTAAGCGCGCATGCGCAGTCGGCTTGTTTACACATTCCTTTCGTCTTTGTTCGCCAGTTTCGCCTGCTGTTTTCGTCTTCGATTCGTTAATGAATTGCACTATGGCATCGAAAGAAGCTTATTTAGCTACCGAGTTGGATCGTGCGAGGGGGTGCAATCTCGAGGACAGCAATTTAGCTGCAGTGATTGAAGATTATTTCGAAGGCCGCGTCGAGCCCGTGGAAGTCGCCTCGGCAGGGGCAGGGGAAGACAACATTGAGCCTGCACTGGTTGGCTCAGCGCCAGCGGGAGCAGATTTTCCAAATTGGGGAAACTGACATTGTGTAGTGTTATTATATATGTAATGTGCAAATAATGTTTCATTTTAAGATATTTCAGGGATTTACTTTAGGGGTTCGGCACCCAGTGCTCGCGGTAGTCTCCGGGAATACCAAACCTGGTAGTAAATGAAGTGGCATTCAATAAATAATAGGGTTTTCCACTTTATACTTCTGCATCTAATTTATACACACCTACTGGAGGAACATACAAAATTTCATTCCATTTGGAGCATTATAAGTGCATGGTTGCTATGGGAGAAGCAATTTTTCAATGCAGTTTTTAAAGCTGATTTTCTCAAAACTATTATTCCAAGAACGTGTACACTAAAAGTGTGATATCTTGGCCCATGAGTAAGGTACACTCTTCATGTTGGTGTCATTTTAAAGCTGTGTATCTCCTCTATTTGAATCTGTAATAAAATGGTTTTGTAAAATTGTCGAGAAAAGCCTGGTTTTGGCGTGTGGCATCACATATAGATATGTCACATTTTGTCTTTCAATCACCAACCTTTCTGGTAAAAGCAACCACCTACCAAGTACACAAAGACAGCAAAAATCTACATAATCTCAAAACTCACAAAAACAATTATTACTGTCAAATTTGTATTACAATAAAATCACAAGTTCGTTGTGCATTCAAAACATTGTATATTTCAATACAAGTTTATATATCTTATGCACAGCTATACCCATAACATGAAATCTGCTATTTTGGGAAGCTTTGGATGCCACATATAGAAGTCATTAAGTGAGGAATGCGACTGATTACAGACATTACATGTACACAACAATGTGCCTGGTCGTCTCATTAGATCAGTAGCTACTCTTCAGCATGGCATGCCAAACACATTCCACAACATCAGCTACAATAAGCCTCAGCTCTGTAAACACACCATAATATAACATTATCAATAATAATGCATAGTTCTTGTCCTACATAAAAATGTTAATACGATTAAGCACCATTGCATAGCATCTCTCAGGAACAATTCTTTGGATAGGGGTAATACATAAGAAAATACATTAAATATTATTATTATTAAAAGAAGACTATAAAAATATGACTAACCATCCCCAAAAAGAAGCACAAACAAACCTAAAATATTTGTTTGTAATGTCTGAAAGAATGCAATGTCAGCTAAAACATTGTTTTAAACAGAAATGCACCCCTTTGTCCGAATATTCATTTTGAGAACAACTGAACTACTCAATTGTAAGGTCACCTAATCATTGGAAGACAAGCTTTTATAATAAACACTGCTTAAAATATACACATATAACATGACAATGGTTTTTATTTGGTATACTTTCTGATCAGAATAGTTTGAGAAAGAAGTTTTCTAAAACTACAAGTGTTGCTGTGACTTACAAGCAAAAAACAACCCATGGAACGCAAGTGGTAAAAAGCCATGATTATTAAACAGAACATGGCAGCGCGCCAGTTCAAAAAAGGGGCACACTTCAACAGGAAATAAGTGGCTACCATAAATGCCCCAAATTTCAGTTTGCGCTGCCAGCTCTGTATCTGCACTCACTGAACCTGGTGTTACTTTTTGATACCACATACCATTAAGTTTATTTTGTCCTGTACAACCACAAATTTACCCCATAGCTCTGAAGCTAATGCAACTGATACAATTGACATGCAACGTCTCATTAATTTAATCACAAACTACTCCAGCAGCTTGAACGCTATATCCCGCATACAAAATGCAGCACTGTGATTATGGCTGATGATAATTTTTTCACCTTCAATGTTCAAAAGCAGCATGCGGAATGTGTTGCCATATCCAAAGGTTTAGCTTGCAGCAATCAGATGGCAGAAGAAAGCTGGAAATAGCTGAGCTCAATCAAGAAGTGAATTCTGAATAGAAGTGGTTGTTAACATTGGCATCCAAACAACCAGATATGGTGGTAATATGAGGAAAACCTTTAATTATGTTTCATTCCAAAACTTATAAACATGTCAAACAGTGCTACATTAATTACATCAATTAATCATAAACAACAGCATAATAACCATAGATCTTTGCTCTAAATGGCCATGCACAAAATCCACAAATAATTGCTGTGTGCATAAAATCCACAAATATTTTTTATACGGTATACCTATAACACGATAAAAAATTTTTTTACAATCAATGGAACACTTTAGTTTATTGGAAAATGTTGAGCCTGACAGTGCAGTGTTTGGTGAATTCTAGCATAAATATTCAGAATTGGGTTCCATTTCAAAAGCAAAATTTACCGATATCTTACATCTTTTTCAAGTATATATTCCTGTCAAAATGCATGTAATTAACAATGATTTAGTAACAATTAGTAATATGTGCATGTTAACAGTAAAGACTATTCATGGCTTTAATGCTATAACATTGTAGTATGGTAGCTTAGTTGGTAGAGTACTGGACTGCGAATAAAAAGCATTGTGATTGAGACTTTGAGTCCAGCTGCTGCCATTTTGAATCTTAAGCAATTTCTTTCACCCCACAGTGCTTCAATTCACTCAGCTATATAACTGAGCAGCTATAGACAGTGGTGGGTACATTATGAAAGAACAGTCTTCGTTGTAACTGCAGCATGCCAGAAGTCGAGTTGGTCATGGATTGGACTGACAATGGTCTGCCAGTCGGTGGAGTATAAAGTGTTCTGAGTGGTCCCATCACCCACAGACCGGATACTGCACAGTATATGTTACCTTTACCTTTTTTACCTATTCACATGGGCCATGGCCAAGTAAAATGTAACCTTTCCACGGCGCCCTATCACAGAACTGTGCATGTGGTATGGCAGTGAGTCAAGTCTTAACAAAACAAAGCAAACTGATTCTGCAAGAAGAATGCAACATCCAAGAATGGGAAGACTGTTAAGACATGCCAAGATGGTTTGATATGAATCCTGCTGATCTGATAAGACAAATGACAGCTGCTGACTTGTATGTACTGACAAACCCCCTTCTAACAACCACCACCTGACATCAATCAGCATTGTTCAGACTCATCAGACAGCTGTCAGCAAACAATGCTGCCACACTCAGTGCAGAATGTTGGCAATCACTGCCAATCAGACAAGACAGAGCAAATTCAAATGGCAGACAGAAAAACATAGTCAAATGAAGGACACCAACACATCATATCCCGTTCCATTTGTACATGCATTCATAAGGTTGAATAAATGCCAGAAACTAGATACCTTTAGAGGGTAACATTTGCTTCTTCCTACCAGCAGATTGTTCTGCTTTGATGGACACAAATGATGAACTTGATTTCAGAAGTTGATCTCAAATAGCCACATGGTGTATGTAGTCGGCAACCTGCTGATTGCTGATCAGATGCAGCACAGTTGCTATGGCAAAGGAAAACACTGCACACCAATGCTAAGTTAGAATTAAATGGTTCATAACTCAATTCCCCATGCTTCATGTAACCATCAAAACTCCATTAACTTAGCACACAACAAGCCTGAATGTAACCATTTAAAAGAACAATACAGTAACTGTATTGTGATCTCTTCATATAATTTTTTTAAATAATGTTCTAATGGGAAAATGCACCGTAGCATGAACTCAAAGACAGCAAGCTGACTAAACACATTAAAGCAGCATCCTACATTCCACACATGGCCACATTTATGACAAATCTGTGCTATATAATTTAAGGAATTCCATAATTTAATATGTTTAGAGAAAGTAAACTGATGAAAACAAGAATAAATGTTCTACTATACAAGAGCTGATAATTTTTCTTTGTCAGATCCAGTCTTGTAGGGCATATGTAGCACAGTGATCACTGTTAACTTGGGACTGTCAAACACATTCTGGGTATATAGAGCAGGATGGTGTTCATAACATGTTCAAAAGTATTTAAAAAAAGGAAAAACACCACCTTCATCAAACTAAAATTTAACACACTAACATAAATCTGACTGATTGGTCAACACGTGGGATTATATACATTGTAAACCCACTGATCAACCATTGGGGCTGCACTGCATCCAATCCCTTTCAGGCCACTGATTATGCAAGGACTGTTGTTTTTAGGGGGCTGAATGCCAGGTAGGCCTCGCGGGCCAGGCTGCTCGGCATATATGTCAGTCCGGGTCGATAAAATGCCTGTAGGTGGGACGAAATTGGAAAGTTGGAAGTAGAACTGAATGAGTGGGTCAGTGCAGCAAATTTGGCCCATTCCTACAAGAGGAGGAATCTGGTGCCAGACCTCAACATAAACCCAGCTACGACAGCTGGGTTAACCACACTGCCTGGTGCCACAACAATCTCCCAGTCCATCAAAACAGTTATGAAACCAAAGTCTATGTGATTAAAGACTGAGTGACCTTCTGAAAGGTTGTGGACATTATTCATAAATATTATGGTCAGGAAAGCACATCTCTACTGCAAGGTGACCACATTCTTTCACTGTCCCATCAGTCAGGGCTGGACAAAGGACAGGATTTCAAATCTTTGGTGACACATTTTAGTAACAGTAGTAGAAGCAGAAGAATGTCAATATTATTGGACTGCTATTGTGTGAACAATCTTATCAAGGAATGCACTCAGTTAATGCATTACATCTTAGAGCTTTTAGCTATGTATAAAATATTCCATACAGTCATCAAGGCTTCCATCCACCACCGCTGCCAGCTGTTCACATACATCAAAGTATGATTTTAAAACTTTTTAAAAAGAAAAAAATCTCATGCAGCCAGTGCCTAGCTGCAAGAAAAATAACTGGGAAATAAAACAAGCCTGGACAACAGGAAGCTAAATAAGATTACCCGCCAAAATGTACACTGCCACTTTGAGTTCTGAAGAGAGTTCAATGCCACAAAGGGGGTGATGATGGCATACTAAGTACACTGACACATCAATGGATTCCCTGCTGTCCTGCACCTTCAGACAAACCTCTTGGCAACTTCAGAAACAATAGCAGTCAGCCATGGGCATGCAATCACAGCTAATGCTGGTAGGGTACTCATTAATGATCCCCATTAAAAATGCACAAGTCCATCACTTTAGTCATTGACCATGTGATTGTGTGTGAACAGGCAGAATGGCAGCCTTGGGGCAGGATGGAATTAATTGCAAATCCTCTCAGAAAAGGTGGAGCTCTCCGGTCAAAGCAATGACATGTGGTCATTATTCATGTGGCATTCACTGCAATTGTTTATTGGCCACATTCAGTTTGCTGTCCAGTCAGTGTGACTGTCCAGGTGGTGGACAAAGGTTTTAAAATCCTGGTCACTGGTTAATGCTATCAGTCAACACAGAAGAATGTCTCTATCATCAGATTGCTACTGTGAGATGTGTAGGCCCTTCTAAGTTCTATGACAAAAGACGTTTCTTGGTTATACAAAACTGGGTGTGATCAACCAACTTGTTGATAAATGCACAGATCTATCCACAGGGGTGAGATTTAGCGGTAGCCCGCCAATGGTGCCAAAAAATGGCTTCAGGTGACTTCATTTTTTGACTACAGTGGCGACTGTTTATGGAGCTGCAATATTTTAGACGCAGCAAAAATAAATGGAATGTTAATAAACATCTCAGAAGTGTTGTCCTGGCTATATCGCATTTATGTTAACCATAAATTGTGTGTTTGTGAGACGTTTGACATTGCAAGAAATGTTGCCAAACCGTAGCCAAAGCAATATCAATAGGGAGCATTCATTGTATTTTTAATCAACCACATCGACGCTCAACATGTAACTACACTGAAATAATAACTGGTCATGTTAATAGTCTTGGCGCCATGTGGTGCCACTTTTATATACTATATCCACATGGTGCGTGGAGTGCTTCTTGTGAATTAACCCGGAACCTGGCCAACGTTTCTCTAGGCTGGTGCCGCATGGCGCCATATATATCCAATAGTAATATTTGGAGGTCAAATCAGGTCCTGTCAAAAATCAGCAGTCTGTAAACTGTTCAGTTCACATGACCTAATGTCATGTGACGCTTGGAGACAAGACCTGATGTCCTGTGATGCGTAGACTGTTGGTTTATCATGTTATGAAAACAAACAATCTGTCACATGCGTACAACTGTATACTGTATTTTATTCAGTATTATGCATTACATTGTACTGGTACTACCTTGAAAATAAATGTTTCAAAACTGTTTGTTTTTTATGTTTTTATTTGTCGTTGATGCTGTTCATACATTCTATCTTCAAAGTATTTACTTTCTATCATCAAAGTATTGATTAGCAAGTGGGCTACCTTTGCAAGGTTGGTAGCCCGACTGGCTACATTCAATGACTTGCTAAATCTCAACCCTGTATCCACATGGAGGGTATCAGAGCTAACATGTTGGAAATCTGCCAACTACAGCTGTAGCAGGTTTACATTATATTCAAATAAAAAACCGACCACCCACCGGTGAAGAATTGGCAAAGCTTGCTACACAACTAAAAGAAACCTGCCAACTTTTAGTCTCTGCTCGAGATTCCAATTTGCAGCGGCCTGAGGCTATTTGACCACAGTGCAATTTAGGAAAATGTAATCAATGTTAATATCTAAAGAAAATTTAATAACATATTTTAACTGATAAGTTTCACAACTGTGCAGGAATAAAAACTATTATTTCATGACACTTGCACTTCACAATAAGACTACAATATCAATGCATAACATGCAAAAGCCAGTGACACATTGCTGATTAGAGCCACAGTAATACCAACACATTTAAACTCACTGGAAGGATTACCAGAGTATGGTGCATGAAGGGTGGGCCCAGGTGGCATGTGTACATGAGAGGGTCATTGTGACTTGAGCACCTGTCCTGAGTGGTGAGGTCACTTCTGAAGGACCCATTACACAACAATCTCCACCCAGACAAAGGGCACTAGTGAGATAAAGATCTGTCTGCCATCTCCTATTACTCTGACATAATTAGCTGATGGCCTGTAGTTTATACGTGTGTGTGTGTGTGTGTGTGTGTGTGTGTGTGTATTCAATGCAAAGTTAGATATTCATAAGTTGGCAGCCACCCTAATCTATGTCAATATAACATACATGCCTTCTTACATTCAGGAAAAAAAATATTGAGATTTAATTTTCAATTATCGGTTTGGTGAAGCCCTTCTAAAATTAGAAATTTCTTAGGTATAATTATTACTAAATGCATTTATAGTTGCATGTCCTAACTTTGTGCATCAGCATCGCCCAATTCTGTAACGTCTTGGTATTGTATCATTTTTATGCTGAACTGCAATGCAATTGTTAATAAACCCGGTTGACATGATATCATTCAATGTAAATGCTTTATGTAATATTTTTACAATAAGCATACACCATCCTAGGCTAGCTCCGATGATGTAAACTATTTAGCCATTTTGGCTAAAGGTATACATTTTTTTGGACCAAATACAAATTGCTTTAGCAAATTTTTTTAATGTTAAATACAACAACAAAAGCTCATGTATTCTGTATGCTTTTCAACGAGGCTAAATTGTTTCAAATGGGTAACCTTTGTTTAACCAAATCTGATGCCATATGGCCAATGGACCAAATGGCAACTGTTAGTGCTAGTCTAGCCACCATAAATGACAAGGTGCATGGAATTAAGCAAATCTAGTATAAATGGTAACAATAAATACATTAAGGAGCTTTACAAATATAAAACTACTACAAATTTTTTTTACTCAATTAGTTCTAACAATATTTACTGAGTTGTAGTGTTTTAATATGTGCATACAAATTAGGTTTTATTCATGAAATTGGAAGAGTTTTTCTTAAATGCAAATATATGTAGACCATTTAGACGTATCTCAAAAACTGGATTGTGGCATTCAATTTGTTCATAAAAATTAATAGACTTAACAGTTGAGATGTAGCATGGCTACTTGCGACTTTATTATAATAGTACCAGTGAATTTAGCTGAGCTTACATATCTATATTAAAAGATCCATAAAGAGTATATATTGTGGTTAAACAGCATAAATAATGTAACGTTTATGTCTAAACATGTAGCTGAGTTATGTGACCATACACCTTACACAAGGTTAACAGCTGTTATTTGTGAGTCCCAGCCTAAATTGGCATCAGCCACATCCACCAGAGTGATCTGTCTCACTAAACCACTTGGATTACTGATATTTCATGTTTATTTATTTAGATTATTTTGGGCTAAATGTTTTTTCCTACATATGATATGAATTCATATTCACATATAACAAATCAGGTGAGCCACAGTCATTTTAGGTTACATTATTATATTTATGTTAAAGCGATCACATGACAAGTAACATCAACCTTGCATGGATAGATGATCCGGTTTCTTGGTTATTAATATTAATCATAATTACCTCTCAAGAAACTTGCAGTTTGTTTTGGATATTTCGCGAGATGCAGTCGAAATATCCAAAACAAACTGCAAGTTTCTTGAGAGGTAATTATGATTAAAGTAACATCAAGTATTTCAAACAGCGAACAAATGTTTAATAGCATTGGAGTTTACAATGAACACTTTTGTCAGTTTTTGTTGATATTCAAATCCAATGTTTCTCAGCTGTTAAATACAGATAATTGTCAGGTATTTTCCTTGCAATTCTGAGGCTTCCAAATATGTCAAATACAATTTCCGAAGGAAAAACACCAGTTAAACAAAACCTAAAATTGTACAATTTTCAAGGCTTGTAATGTAGCTGATGAAAACCCTCAGTCTGAACAAAAGGTACAAATGCTGGCTGTAAACATTTCACACATAACTCTCCAGTTTACAGTTAGTAAGTTACCATGTCTTCACTACTGTGATCAGCAGCAAGAGGCAAGTGCTTTAAACACTGCCCACAGACACAACATCTTCACATTTTTTGGGGTATTTACTTTATAATGATGAATAGGGCCTACATGAAATGACATAAACATGTTGATGCACCATTGCCATTGGAATTGCCATTGCCTTGCCACCAATTGTTATTTTTTGGTTAAAAGTGGATTTCAACTATATCAGCTTAATACTAAAATTATAGGAGAATTATTTAACTTTAATTCACTGGCGTTTGGCGGAGAAACATCTTCACACATGATGTCAATACAATCAGAGCTTTGTCACCTCCCTACAGATTAGTGAGTGAAGCGGGAGACATGCACGTAAACGCCACCGCCTCCACCACAGTAGCGGTCGCAAGTTTGGCGGAAACCAAGAATTTCAGCCATCTAACCGGTCCTATATTCCTAATTTACATATTAGTCAACATAGAAAGATTAACCTTACCTTAGGAGATTTCCATGAAACGCGTTCTATTTGTTTCATTGACTGTAAATGTTCCCAAGCTCGTTTCGATGTGCCCTAAATTGTTGAAATTCCATAATCACCAAGTCCGACCAAGATCCAGCCGACATTTACCTTTCGCCTCGTTTTGACTGTAACTTTATGATACCCTCGAAGCGTTTTGACAAAAAAAATGTATTCTTACTTTGATAATATTTATTACGTCTCTAGAAATCTTAGGTAATTTGTTCTAATACATCAAGCAAACCTAATTATGTTTACTTGCATTATTGCTTTATTGTGATAAAATTATTGTATGGGTTAGAGAGTTCAGCCGGGTATTCCCCCACATACGTCAGCGAGAGGGACGCTCGACCATGTGTTTTGTGGATACAGTTTATGTTGTTGGAAATTGCAACGCTCTGCTCTAAATTGGATTATTTTATGGTTTATGCTAAATTTTGCATACGCTGAAGATTACTTGAAACTGGTGAAAGTTTATCATAATGGTCTTCACACGCCAACATTCCGATCGGTGTCTCTACTGAGCCGAGATGGAGTGTGACTGGCGACAAGTCTCCGACTCCATTCACAACAATCAAGAGTTCACGGCGGCATATGATATGTCGTCGATCGGAGGGTGAACCCAAAAAACACCATGTATATATGATGTAGAGCAGTTTCACAGTAACTGAGCGCTCTATTCTGATAGAGATTGCTGTTGATGATGCAAAGAGTTCCATCAACACATATTCTTGACTTCTCCCTGGCCCTGGGCTGAGGCCTGACCATGACGATCGACAGTATTTGTGCAGAGCTGTTGCAACGTGAGGAGTCAGGAAATCCTACAAAATTGGCAGCATTTGACACTTTCATTACCTTTATCCAGCTAATCCACGACCATCGGTATGTCTGAGAAAAAATATGTTTATTAAATTTCGTCTGTTTTGATATTGTTATAATTAAGTATATAATACTAATATAATACTGGCCAAGATAACATGTAATTATGTATTGCTAATAAGAATACTTCCCTGGTAGCATTGGGTTATCCGTTAAATACCAAATACAGATCATATCTCTAGTGAACCCAGTAAATCCTTAAATGTGACATTTTGAGCTGGTCATAAAAATTGTGGGTGTGTGCTGTAGTAACATTTGTTTGAATGCAAAAAAATATTGGAATATTGTCCACAACACACACTTGAGCAGAAACAATTGTCAACAATATATGCGGATTACGTCTCATATAGAATGACAAGAAATTCAAGCTATTATTTAATAATACTTTTATATATCGATACATTTATAAAAACAACAGCAATACATGTGTGCGAGGCCCTCTATACAGATGATGCCGAGGAACAGCTGCTGTCTATCATAGATAGTTCCTCCAATACCTGTGCACTTTTTGGCCTCAAAATTAGCATCAAAAAGACTGTTATTGTGAGCCGATTAAGCACTCAAAACTGTTGAGAACTTCACATAATTACGTTCCATCGTGTCATAAGTTCACACTTAACAAAGAATTAAACACATGACTAGACAAAGCTGCAACATCCTTTGGAAGATTCTCCAAAAGAGTCTAGTCCAACAAGAGCCTGACACTACATACAAAAGTGGAAGTGTATCATGTGTTCTCAGCATCTTGTTGTATTGTGCAGAGACCTGGCCAACATATCGAAAACAGGAACACCCAGTTGGCAAACCTAAGTTGATATACAAGCATGTAATCAAAAGATATCTGACTATGATATCGACCTTGTTTGCACTGCCAAAGACTAATCTACCTGGAGCCAACCTCCATAGTGGTTCAGCTATTGACGTTAAAGCACACTGGACAAACCAGGAGATCAAACTTGCGAGGTGTCATGCTGGTAACTTACCGATATCATGATGAAACAGCTAAAACAAGCATATTGTCTCCCGAGACAGAAGCTGGCCACTACTACTACTACTACTATATTGATACTCCTACTCACATCAGATAAAATTCCCACAGAAAATACATAGGGGTAAGTTGAAGTACTGTCTATACATTTAAATGCATCACATCCAAAATTGCAGCACTGGTGCATATTCCTGATAAAAAGGGTTAATGGAGACATCTTCTCTGAGAAATGCATGCTGTTTGTAATGTGTTTCAGGGAACACACAATTCAGCAGTTGAAGGTGCTGGAGCAGGTGATTGGTGGATTAAAACGCATCAAGCAAGTCCAGGATGTTCACTGCAAGATATTCCACTGGTGGATAGAAACAGCGTTGAAGTTGATATGGGCAGATGGGATAGACATTAAAGTGCACAGAAAGATTATTAGGGTAAGTTGCTCATGTTTCTGTTTGGAAAATTATGTCATTACATGGTTCTATGTGTATCCAACCAAATGACAAAATAATATATCTGTTACCCAGATGAAATGCAAAAAACCGTCTCCCCTTTACTACAGTATGACCTGTGCTGGGATTGTGGGACGAAGGGGCTGAGTGCTTCTGTGTGTGTCATGAACATTCATTTCAATGTTTCTTAGCTGATGTAAAAAAAGGAGGAAATTAACTGACATATGAGCCACCCTGTTTTAACAGTCTTAAAACCATTACATTTTGAAATTACAACGATGACATCATTTGAATTATTAGTGTATTTTTTTCATTTAAGATTCTGGTACAGTTGGAGCGATTGTTTGGCGAGGAGGTCTACAGAGAACTTGAAGGTTTCTTGAAGCACTTGAAGTGTTCATACGATGAATCGACTGATCAATTGGCCGTGTGTAAGTAAGAAATACAGTAATGCCAGTAACACCATTGTCAGTTCATTATAGAAAATTCCCTGGAAGTAATATGTCATGAAATTATACAGCTCACAAACACGAAACCTAACTAATGACTGTTGCAAGATCTGTAATTTAATTATGCATTTGTGATATGTGTAATGTCATGTAATTATTATATACATATGTATATATATATATAAGCATAATTACTTCCAAAAATATCCTTCTTCTAAATATATAAAAAATAGTTTTGAGAAAATGGCTGTCAAAGATTGAAAAATGGGATTTATTACATGAAAGAGACGTACTTTATTCATGAATACAATTGATTTAGAGGTATGTAATTGTTATAAAAGTGAACTTTATGGGTAGTAAATATGCATAGTTATCGGAATACAGTGGAAACACTTTTTGAGTAATTTGTATAAAAAAATCAACTTAATCCACCTAAATGAAATATATGTTTTATTGGTTAAAAAATAACACACTTTTTCATGTATGATTATTTCATCTAATGAGTATTTGATTACTGCAGGGTCTCAGCTGCTGGAAGTAAGCAGAGGAGCACGGAAGCATGCATCAGAGAAGTTTACCGTAGTGCTTGCAGAATTGTCCAGAGGAATGCAGACCCTGCTTGATGCTGATGATCTCTGCATGGTCCACAGACAGCAGCAGCTTCATGTGCTGATCAAGGTTCATCTGTCATTGCTTTCTTTTGCTAATCACCACATACTACAAAATATACTTTTTTAAACTTGTAAAAATAAATTTTCAAAGCTCGTGAAATAAGCAACACTAAAAAATCTGTTGTGACTGTTTGGGAAGTGTTTAGTGCAACTTTCCCCCCTCAGTAGCAAATTAAGTTTGTACTTTGAAGTATTCAATGTTTACTGTTTTAGTTTGTCATACATTGGTTTTAAGTAAAGTAACGGCTAATTATACATTTCCTTGGCATGACAAAATCCATTAGAAAATGTTAATTATATATATCATATCTTCCAGATTAGAGATGCTTTATAAGTAACTATAATGACTGTAAAATAAAAGTGTTATATTAATTAGTATATTTTAATCTTGGCTAGTTTAATTATGAAAACTTAATATTTTGTGACTATGAATAATTTTTTATCCGTCACAATTTGTAATTGGTCACATATCAATGTTTATTGACTTTTGAGTTCTCCTAATTGCAGGTGACACTACAGTTGACCCAGCACCTGCCAGATGTCATGTACAGTGACATATGGGGAGATGGTGATGCAGGGAACACTATCACTACCCACATAGGATGTGTTTGTCATCACAGGAGCAGTCATACAGTTCTGTGCCATTTGCTGCAAGTCTTAAACATACAGGTAACGATAACTTGTACTTCGCAATATCCGATTCATGGGACAGACTGCGTCACTGCGCACAGTTCATTCCAACACCAACTCAACTCCAGCCATGCTACAATTACTGTGTGATGGCCATTTATGTTTATCCAGTATTATCCACCACTGTCTATAGACAGGTACTCATTTATACAGCTGAGTGAACTGACTGATTCTCAACTGAAAGTCCAACATCCCAATCACTACATCACTGTGCCCACCTGAACGTAGATATGCTTATATATGCGTGTTTTACTACAGGTGAATATCATTAATGTATTGACTGTTCTGTTGTGGTGATTGTCCAGTTAACCGCTAATTGAAGTGCCTAGGTAGATTATTCTTTCTTATTTTTCTACGCAAATTCTGGTGTGTCCAGAGATACAGACACTATTGTTAAACAATAACACTTTCGCCTTCAAATCTGTCATGTCTGTGGTGGATATTTCCCAGTTTCTGCAGTTGATGCTGTTCTCAGGTGAACCTGGAGTCATTTCATTGTAACTTTAGGGTTAGGGTTAGAGTTTCATTGTGAACACTGACAAAGGTATGCTTCCTTTCAGGTGCTGCCAAAAGACTGTTTACTTCTGGCAGGGACTGCTGTATCCTTCCTCCTGTGTCTATGCAAGGATACACGCCAGACAGTTTACCTCTTTATCCAGATCTTCCACAATTTAGGTAATTGTTTTTGTTTAATTAAACATCTCAGCGGCTCTCATAACTAAGGTCTCTGAATTCTGGAATCATTTTAGTTGTTCTTTGTTGTATTTCTAGCTTATCTATGTCCTTCTTACGATATGGCCTCCATGCTTGTATACAGTATTTCAAATGTGGCCTAACTATCGCTTTGTACAGGAGTAAAATTAGCTGCTTATCCTTATGTGACAGTTCTCCTAATTGGCCTTAGGATTTGATTATCCCTTGAAGCAGCAATCCCACATTGCTCTGAAGCTTTCATATCAGCACTAAATGTTACTGCTAAGTACTTTTCTTTTGTGTATAGCATCCCCATTTTATATTCTTTGTCCACATTTCAATGTCCTATGTGTATGTATTTACAATTCCCCAAATTTAATAACATTTGCCATTTTTCAGGAAAAAAAAGATAAAGGACAGTTTTTATTTAGTGCTGTCCATGGGACAATTCAAAGTACTTTATACTATATCCCCTGGCAGACCTGTACATTCCAACACCAACTCAACTTTATACTATATCCCCTGGCAGACTTGTTCATTCCAACACCAACTCAACTTTATACTATATCCCCTGGCAGATCTGTTCATTCCAACACCAACTCAACTTTATACTATATCCCCTGGCAGACCTGTTCATTCCAACACCAACTCAACTTTATACTATATCCCCTGGCAGACCTGTTCATTCCAACACCAACTCAACTTGATACTATATCCCCTGGCAGACCTGTTCATTCCAACACCAACTCAACCTTATACTATATCCCCTGGCAGATCTGTTCATTCCAACACCAACTCAACTTTATACTATATCCCCTGGCAGACCTGTTCATTCCAAAACCAACTCAACTTTATACTATATCCCCTGGCAGACCTGTTCATTCCAACACCAACTCAACTTTATACTATATCCCCTGGCAGATCTGTTCATTCCAACACCAACTCAACTTTATACTATATCCCCTGGCAGACCTGTTCATTCCAACACCAACTCAACTTTATACTATATCCCCTGGCAGATCTGTTCATTCCAACACCAACTCAACTTTATACTATATCCCCTGGCAGACCGTTCATTCCAACACCAACTCAACTTTATACTATATCCCCTGGCAGACCTGTTCATTCCAACACCAACTCAACTTTATACTATATCTCCTGGCAGATCTGTTCATTCCAACACCAACTAAACTTTATACTATATCCCCTGGCAGACCTGTTCATTCCAACACCAACTCAACTTTATACTATATCCCCTGGCAGATATGTTCATTCCAACACCAACTCAACTTTATACTATATCCCCTGGCAGATCTGTTCATTCCAACACCAACTCAACTTTATACTATATCCCCTGGCAGACCGTTCATTCCAACACCAACTCAACTTTATACTATATCCCCTGGCAGACCTGTTCATTCCAACACCAACTCAACTTTATACTATATCTCCTGGCAGATCTGTTCATTCCAACACCAACTCAACTTTATACTATATCCCCTGGCAGACCGTTCATTCCAACACCAACTCAACTTTATACTATATCCCCTGGCAGACCTGTTCATTCCAACACCAACTCAACTTTATACTATATCCCCTGGCAGACCTGTTCATTCCAAAACCAACTCAACTTTATACTATATCCCCTGGCAGACCTGTTCATTCCAACACCAACTCAACTTTATACTATATCCCCTGGCAGATCTGTTCATTCCAACACCAACTCAACTTTATACTATATCCCCTGGCAGACCTGTTCATTCCAACACCAACTCAACTTTATACTATATCCCCTGGCAGACCTGTTCATTCCAACACCAACTCAACCTTATACTATATCCCCTGGCAGACCTGTTCATTCCAAAACCAACTCAACTTTATACTATATCCCCTGGCAGACCTGTTCATTCCAACACCAACTCAACTTTATACTATATCCCCTGGCAGATCTGTTCATTCCAACACCAACTCAACTTTATACTATATCCCCTGGCAGACCGTTCATTCCAACACTAACTCAACTTTATACTATATCCCCTGGCAGACCTGTTCATTCCAACACCAACTCAACTTTATACTATATCTCCTGGCAGATCTGTTCATTCCAACACCAACTCAACTTTATACTATATCCCCTGGCAGACCTGTTCATTCCAACACCAACTCAACTTTATACTATATCCCCTGGCAGATCTGTTCATTCCAACACCAACTCAACTTTATACTATATCCCCTGGCAGATCTGTTCATTCCAACACCAACTCAACTTTATACTATATCCCCTGGCAGACCGTTCATTCCAACACCAACTCAACTTTATACTATATCCCCTGGCAGACCTGTTCATTCCAACACCAACTCAACTTTATACTATATCTCCTGGCAGATCTGTTCATTCCAACACCAACTCAACTTTATACTATATCCCCTGGCAGACCGTCCATTCCAACACCAACTCAACTTTATACTATATCCCCTGGCAGACCTGTTCATTCCAACACCAACTCAACTTTATACTATATCCCCTGGCAGATCTGTTCATTCCAACACCAACTCAACTTTATACTATATCCCCTGGCAGACCGTTCATTCCAACACCAACTCAACTTTATACTATATCCCCTGGCAGACCTGTTCATTCCAACACCAACTCAACTTTATACTATATCTCCTGGCAGATCTGTTCATTCCAACACCAACTCAACTTTATACTATATCCCCTGGCAGACCGTTCATTCCAACACCAACTCAACTTTATACTATATCCCCTGGCAGACCTGTTCATTCCAACACCAACTCAACTTTATACTATATCCCCTGGCAGATCTGTTCATTCCAACACCAACTCAACTTTATACTATATCCCCTGGCAGACCGTTCATTCCAACACCAACTCAACTTTATACTATATCCCCTGGCAGACCTGTTCATTCCAACACCAACTCAACTTTATACTATATCCCCTGGCAGATCTGTTCATTCCAACACCAACTCAACTTTATACTATATCCCCTGGCAGACCTGTTCATTCCAACACCAACTCAACTTGATACTATATCCCCTGGCAGACCTGTTCATTCCAACACCAACTCAACTTTTCTGGGAAGCATTCAGCTACACCACATTTTATGCCCAAAAACTATTTGTTCATATATCCACCACCGTTCACAGCCAGGTACTCATTCATACATTTGTGTGAACTGAGGCAAAGTGGTGTGAATGAAATTGCCCAAGCTTCGAAATGGCAGCAAGACGTTTCAAACCCTGGTTTTCTCAATTGAGAGTCCAGTGTTCTAAGCACTACGCTACTGTGTCCTTCACAACCAACATTAATACATACTTATTCAGAGCTGCTGTTTAAAACTGCTTACGATTAATTTTTGCATTATTAATTTTATAAATTTTACCCACAATCATTACAATCTAATATGTGATTGGAAATGTTTTTAGTCTTGGTATATACTGAAAAAAAAGTTTTCAAACTTCCACTGCAAAAATCATTCGGCTGGAGAATGCAGTGGGTATTACGAACGCATTTTAAACGAACAATTACAGTGATTTTAAATGTGCAGTGTGACATCACTGTTACAGGAATACGAGAATTTGACTGCAGGAATTTGGAAAGAAACATTGTGCAAGAAACGGAGAAAACAGACGTCAGTGTCCAGCGCTTAAGCTTCAGTCACATCTCCCTCATCAGTGGACTGCTGTCATGTGTTAACTCTCCGTTGCTATGCCAACTGGTGCCTGACCACTCCCATGGAGCCCTGAATATGTGGCTTTTCGATGTGATCTTTGACCTCTGCACAAGCTCCGACCATCAGTTTCACGCTTTCAGCACCTTGAAGCTGTGGTTTCACCATATGGGCACCCGGCTGGCTGACATGGTTGGTGAAGTGTTAACGTTCTGTTGCGATGGACATGTGGTCAAACGGACATTGCAACTTGTGTGGACGCACGTTGATAGCCCAGTTGACGGGGTTAATGAATGTGTCATTGACGTGCTCAAAGGGTTAATTAAGTTGCAGCAAGATGAAGTGGGTTTAAAAAGGGAGGATGGTGCAGAGATGGAAGTTGACCAGGGGTCAATAGTGGCATTGATTCTACCCCAGGTGGTCACCCTGCCTTGGAATGTCCGGGGCAAATACAGCCTTCTTACTGTACTCTTGCTGCACCTAGATCTAGATCAGGTTAGTATGAACCACTTCCAACTTAAAGTTATGCTAATCACAACATTGATTATTTTGAGAACTTGTATATTGGATGATTTTGTTATTGCACCACTATGATTTTGTTATTGCACTACTATGATTTTGTTATTGCACCACTATGATTTTGTTATTGCATCACTATGATTTTGTTATTGCACCACTATGATTTTTATTATGAAACAACAACATAAGTAAGAATTGTAACTTAATTTTTTTAGATATGATTTGTTTCGGTGCAGTTGTTATTTTTAATGCATCTGATTTGTGATGTTTCATTTTCATATCTAATAATTCTGATTATGTTTTGATGTCATAATAATTAATTTGTGAAAAATTCCCAAACATTGTGTCACATTTTGTTTTGTCTACTTTAGCTAGGATTTATGTTCCAAAAATTATTTTCTTTATTACAACCTAATATTAGGTAACACTTGCAGCTTATAATTGCAATAACTTACAATTTGTATCTGATAATTATTTCCTGAATTATTTTTCTTGTGATGTTTTAGTTTCTGAAAGAGAACACTGAAGTATTTGAGCAGCTGCTGAAATGTCTGTCTACGAACTACCTCGCTCCTTCTGCTACGACCCTCTACAGAGCCATTGTACAACAGCTTCGGTTAGTTATTGTAGTCGGACCTTCCAGCGTGCAGTTCGATGCAACCCATTCTATGAGATATTTATAAAATTCATGGTTTCATTAGAATACTGTGGACTTCACTTAACAGAATCGCAGATAACAGAATCAGCCGTTTAGTAAAATCAAAATGGCTGGGATGGAATCATCCCCTATTCCTGCTGTGTTAAAATGTGTCACTTAATATAATCATGTCCACTGAAGAATCGGCATTGTTGACATGAAAAATGATACATTGTATGTACAGGTAAAATGGTAAAAGTTTACATAAACGGGAATATTATTGACTGTAACTGTTGCAATGTGGACAAGATTTACATACAAAACTTGCCTCTATCTCAGAAAAAAATTTTGCTTGCAGTAACTCAGTATGTATGAAATAAAACTCAATTGTTTAATGTACATTCACTTCCACATCAATTCGATCTGGCTATGATTGTCTCCTGCTTAAGAGTAGTTAAGAATAATTTATAAATTGTTCGTGTGCATTTAGATGAAATATTTATTCTAAATATATCATTTGTATGATTTCAAATACAGATGTTAAAGTAATCTTTACCAAGACTTTCTACTGAAGTTGCAGGCAGTATTTTGTTGAGGTAGGGTGATGATACAGTGTTTGTGCTTCAGGTGGCAGCATGTGGAACATTGCTTGTGTTGTAGTGAAGGTGGCAGCACTAGATGGCAGACTTGGTGCATGCCCTGGGTGATCAAGGCTCTTGCAAGTGAAAACAAGTAAGGGTTCATGCCTCAGTTAGACTTCCTGGTGTGTTACACATGAATGTAGGGCACAGTAATTTTAGATATGCGTAATTTTCAAAAAATCATATCATCAACACATTGGCAAGTTTGTTGGTAGAACATGTTGGCAGTGTAACTGTGGGTTTTTGGATGATTTCAATAGGCGGAATGATTTTTGGCAATTTTTTCATAACAAGGCGCGTGTGCGTAGTAATTTATGTAGAAATTGGTAAACATTGATGGGTATGGCACGTACAGGCATTTTAAAAGAGTTAGAAATATGTGATTTTGACTAAACTTGACCAGCATGTCAATGAGATGATGACAACGGCAGGTAAGAAGTTTCAGAATTTTTTATGGTCTCGTTTTCTTATAATCGTGCAAAACGTTAACATGGTCACCAATGGGAAATGTAACAGTAGGCTGAACCCTAAGTAAACATAGAGTCACTGATTTTCTGTTAAAAAGGCAAATTTTTTTTCAATTCTGTTTCAAGTTCAAAATTCCATTTCAAAAAGGCAAATTCTATTTCAAATGTCTTTTAAAAAGGCAAATGTTTTTTTATCTTGGATGATCTATGATTTTATGGTAAAACATGTTCCATTTATTGATTATTAAGGAGTTTTCAACCTTAATCATGTTTCATTTGCACTTTGATTACTTGAATATAATATGATTTTCAGTCTTCTTCGCCACAATGTGAGCCAGTACTGGTTGCCGTGGACTCTACAGATGGTGCCAAGATCATTTGATGCCCTGCTGATGGTCATGCAGCCAGAAGGAGGCTGTACCATAAAAAAACATCAGCGTGCACTTATTGCACTGTACAAAGTCCAAAGAGCTCAGCAACTACTTAAGGATTGGGTGTGTATTAAGCAAAGATTTGTTAAAAGATTTATTTGTTAAATCATTAATGCGGGTAGTCCAGAGCAAAAAGGGTCACAATTATATGTAATATGGCAGAATATTAAATTGTAACATTGCAGTAGCATATTATCCCATGAGCAGATTTGCACAGAGTAAATTAAGTCACATTTACATGATTCAGTTGTGACTACTCTGAAATGACAACATGTTGCAAATAGCCAAACTGAATGCTGGTTTTTGTGACTCGACCTGATGCTGATATCATTTGCAGCCTGATCAATTCATTGCCCAGTGCCTACTGCACAGTGACAACGACATCCGCCAAGATGCATTCTCACTCGTCTGTATCAGTCCAAAGAAAGCTGGTACGTGGCACTATTTTTATAAAACTGATGTTATAATAGTAATCAATTTAACTATTATAACACAGATTTTTACATAATGGTTTGATACTCCAGCATTCATGAAAATTATCTTTTGCAGCCACAGAACATGACATGGTCTATATTCTTTCCAGCAAGTTTCGATCAAAGTTCTAATTTGATCAATATTTTCAGTTAAAAATATATTATTTAAAACTTGTGGTTCATTAAAACACATTTGGGCGATCAAGATGTTAGAACAGACATAGTTTATACAATATAACAATATATATGTAACTGATTTTCTGTTAAAAAAGGCAAATTCTGTTTCAGTTCTGTTTGAAATTAAAAAATAATAAAGATAAAACTATCAGACTATGTACCATTAAGGACATTATTTGATGTTACAGTGGCACTGACTGACTCAGAGATGTTACTACTGAAGCAGGGATTGCCGTACAACATGAATGTCGACTCAGCGCCGTTCCGCCAGCTACTGCAGACATGCCTGCGACAAGCACTGGAGCGTGGGAGGGACGGAGCCCTCGCTAGACTCAAGGCTGTCCAACATAGACAGGCTTCTCATCCACTTGACGTCTTGTCATTTATTGGTTAGTTCGTAAAATATGTGATACTAACGTAAATGGTGCTACTTTTGGAACAGTGATCAACTGGAGATTTGTGTTTTATGAGTGTCATTGTTTTGGTTCATGGATTGATTAATTGATGGATTTAGATGGGATCTTATATATACATATTATCACCTTGTAGCAAATATTGCCTACATTCAGGGTTGACTGAATTACTTTTATTTTGTACTTGAGTAAAAGTAAAAGTAATTCGCCTAAAAACTACTTGAGTAAAAGTAAAATTACTTTGTAAAAAAAAAGCACTTGAGTAAAAAGTAAAACTACTTTTAAAAAGTACTTGAAGTAAAAGTAGAAGTAAAAGTACAACACTTAGAAATAACAACAAAATCATGAGTAATATTATATAAATTACACAACTGTTTTGCAACCATTCTGCCTATAACAATGTGCTCCCAGACAGCCTTAGCTGGTCAGTCGGTCTGCCACCATTGAACATGGTGCTCACTTGGATGCTTGGGAAATTACATTATCTTTAATGAGCGCTCACAACATCAAATAATTTCAGTTAAATACAGAACTTAATTAATGATGAGGCACAATCTGTCTTTTTATCGACCTGTTTCACTGACGTATGGGAGGAGCTAGATTATAGAACAGGATATGTATACGCAGGTGTAAAATTAACAAAGACGTTTGATGCCTAACTGATGAAGCCATCTGGCTCGTGAACCCCCACCTTCTCATGTCTTCCCAGACATGTTTATCAGCTCACACAAACATTGAAACAACATGCTTTAGCAGCTAGCTGTGTTGGTTACCTGGTACCAGCTGGGGCTAGAATTGATCAGAAGACAGACCAGTACAACAGAGGAATGCTGTTGCTAATTGCAATTAAAAGTGACCTGTCAGGGCCCCTGTTCCTGTCTTTGATATTATTTATGGGTCAACTTGAATAAGCCATTGCTGGGAAAAGATGCTGCCAAATGGCAGAGTATCAATTCTATACTGTTTAGTTCTGTAGAGTAATCATTATTATGAATTTATTAAACATCTCAATATGAATTTTATTCGTGAAAGTAAAATGCTGTTTAATGCTGACATAAGCCGGTAAGGCCGTTGCTGACGATTCCAATGGCAGTGAGCGAAAATCAGTTCTCATTCTCAATCTACGATGTGCGTTCGCTCATAGTTTATATGGTGCAATGGAGACATTTGAATCATGGTTTGAGATGGCGTTCAAGCGTTGTGTGCTCGAAGTGACATTTCATGTCAACGGCCTTGACCTGACCTATGCCAATATTTGGCAGACTTCGTTCACTGATGTAGATATAAAACAGTGGTTGCGTCGATTTCCCAAAGAGAGGTATGCATGCAAATATTATCGCGAACTGGCATGTGATTGAATGATATTAATAACGTTTGGCCTTGCGACTATGAACAGTTTTTCATATGTCATTGACGGTGGAGTGCCACCGGCAGCAGCGGTTTCGCCCAAAAAATTTTACGAAAATATATTGGGAAGTAAATAAAAGTAACGGAGTAAAAAGTCGCGTTACTTTAGATAAAACTACTTCGTTACAAGTAAAAGTATTTAGTCTAAATTCTACTTCGTTACACGCCAATTACTTGAAATAACTACTGAAGTATTGTAACGAAGTACTTTGCCAACCCTGCCTACATTAATGGGCTTTTAAGACATGCTGATAATAGAAATGTGTAATATTGTTTCCTCTGCAGAGTTTGTAGACTGGCTCTGGGGGCTATGTGTGAGCAAGCTTCGGCCAAGTTCCAACTTCCAGTGTTTCAAGACAAGTCTTGACTGGGCTGTGACAATACTGGACACACTGATCTACCAGCCAGGGCGCCAACAGAGGAAGGGAGGCTGTCCAGGTAGACTAACTCTTAGACACAAGTGGATACTTAGAAACTTAGCATACTCTATATAAAAGGGCCGGTATCCTAGCTACACTAGTCTCCAAATGTAACTTGGACATTTCCCCCCAAGAATATTTGAAGGACTGTATGTTTGTGTTTACTATTTTTTTGGAAGGTGTACATTGGTACTAAGTACATTAAAACACTACAATTTTGTTTTTTGAAACTATGCTGTGTTTATATAGCTGTGCTCTGTGATGTTACCAGAGACTGTGAAGGAGCTAGTGGCCATTTCGGAGTCGACTGGACACTGGCGGTTCTTTACCAGTGACCACTCACACAACTTCCTCACCTGCATCCTCAGTGGGACTGACGAGGTTAGCAGCACTCTGCTCAAGTATTCTGTTAAGTCCTTGTAGTGAACATAACCAGCATAGCAAAATTGTGCTGAATACTAGCTGGCACTGATACTCTGGGATTTTCTCAAAATGCTTGAAAACTATTCATATGTAGACATTTCACTGTAGTTACTCAAAAATTAGCCATTTGTATTTTCATGTTTTATATATATATATTATTTCATATGTTCATATATTTTATATTTATTACGTTACTATGCACAGACATACTTAGTATTACCTACACACATATGCATGCACACGCACTCATGCACACACGCACACACACCCACACATACTCATCATGCACACACTCACACACACACACACACACACACACACACACACACACACACACACACATACTCGCCATGCACACACACACACACACACACACATACTCGCCATGCACACACACGCACACATACACACACACACACACACACACACACACACACAGTCATCATGCACACACGCACACACATACATACTCGCCATGCACACACATGTACACACACACACACAATAACACATACACAAAGCTTATTAATCATTGTCACAGTCACTGTTGCTTTTTTCAAAGTTTTCTTGAGGGTTTATTGAAACTGTTAACTGAACGTATCAGGTGCGAGAGACAGCCGCAAGAATCCTACTAAAGTTCTTCCCTTGGCCGCTGCCATTGGGCGATGCAGATGACCTTGCATCAGGTGATCACGTTCCAGCCAATCAGACAGCTTTGTGCTGGTTGCTAAGCCACAGCCTTGCATTGAGCAACAGTCCAAAGTCCCAGGAGAGCAAAAGTGGGGCTCTCATCTGTCGGATGATCTTTGAAAAGTATGTTTTCAAACGCAAAAATCTTTTGACAAATTAAAAAAGTTGATATGCTCTGTATGTTTACACAATGATTCATCAGGTAATGTAAGACACTGTGTATATTTGTTGTTAAACCGTTATTGGAAGCCCACTTATATAATGTACACATTAAAATGTTAATCTGGATAATTAATCAGGAAAGTCCTTCTAGGATATTGTGCTGAGGGTTTCTTTAACAGTGTCCTACTCTACAGTTAGTGAGTCCATCACAGGTTTTTCCCATTTTTTGTGTGGGATCTTTTACTTCCCTGGTGCAGACACCAGATAGAAGAGAAGGAAGACAATAAAACGTTATGCTCTTGTGGAATGTGTAAGATAGGATTACATAGTATAACTTTAGCGTTTTGAAATGCAGGAGACCCATGTGTATAAAGGTAATTCCAATGGCCGAATGTGCATGAACTGTTTATTAAAATTAAATACATACATATATATATATATATATATATATATATATATATATATATATATATATATATATATATATATATGAATGAACATTAAGCAGTTCACAAATAAGACCCGCAATATTTGTATGTCTTATTTTGTGTAAGACTTTGTAATCTTCAAACATGTGGGTCAATATTTCTTGTGGTAAACAGATAAACGACAGACAACACATTGGAATGCAGTAAAATTAATCATGTTTCAGATGTGTTGTTGAGCACAGTGATCACTTCCATGTGACATTCATGAAAGAAACAGGGCACTTTGAAGTGAAGTGTACGGACACCGAGAGAGTGACTGACTCGCCCGCCGTCAAGTTTCTGGCTTGTTTAATTGAACATCTTGAAGCAAGTCTTCAGCTGGCGCAGATTAATGTTCTGTGTGCTGCAAAACAAGCGCCTACTCATGGTAACTTTATGTTCCGTCAAGAGTATTGTTGATTAACTTACATTTTAAAATGAATTTTACCTTAAGAATTATATCATATTTTTAGGTACCATAATTGCATTTAGCTGTATTGAGTTAGGTTTTACTTCTAATTTCTTTTATTACATATGTATTTAAGTAGTTGACCTTTAAATAAATTGTATTAGTTTTAACACAGTAACATAATTATTATTATTATATTTACAGACATTCTAGGTTATCACTGAAAGTTGAGTCTGAGGCAATCCAAAATGCATGGATCAGCTTATTTTGTTTACAATTTACCAATCGTTGCAGTAGTTTTAGTGTTGTTACATTGTTATAAAAGTGCTGACAGTTCATTTTTTGATGGAAGGTTTCCTGTTGGCAATTCACCGATGTCTTGCTGATGGTAACTTAAAATTTGAGTCCCATAACAAGTGGCAGCCAATCATTGTGAGATTGCTGGATGTGATTCGACGCCTCATTGATGTTGTATTGTATACTCTTGGAGGAAAGATTCATGATCAAGGTTAGTGACAATAATGCCTGAAAATTAACAGTCCTATCAGCAGGTTATTGTTCAGTTTGTGCTGACGCTTTGAAAATACATTGTATCAGAGTAGGGATCAGGTGTACTTCCTGTGGGCATCCCTACATGTTAGAACTTAAGTCTTTAGTCAAGCCTGGCATGAGTACTGCAATCAAGATCTACAGTCGCAAAACAAAGTTTCATTGTTTGAGTTCAAAATATTGGCTCAGTGCCATGATTCAGATATTGTTTTGTCGTACCATCGAGAACATGTTGCAGAACTTGCGCCAACTGATGGGTCAGAAACCACACCAAAAATGGCACACAGTATACAGACTGAGAAAAACATTAGGGAGCATGAATTTGTTCTTTGTATGATTTGATATGTAAACCACAGCCACGCATTCGTTCAATAATGATAAAATAATGATAAAATGCTTACAAACAAAAACAGACATTGAATTATGGTTGGATTTGGATCTCAATTTACTAATGTACCAAAACAAATCAATGGAGGAAACTGGCTGTTCTTCAATTGCTTCATACTAGAGTGCCATCTTGGCAGAATCTTATTTCCCATCTCAGTGAAATGATTCTTTGCAGAGGGCGTGGCTCCGTCATTTGAACAGATCAGTATTGCGGTGCAGAGTGTCATAGCAGAGGGATCGGTGGATGACAGTGGTCCTGGTGACGATGTCAGGGACACTGTCTTGTCCAGTGAACACCAGCTGGTCATGACGTGGTGTTGGCTAAACATCCGGGTGAGCAGATTCACTGTGATAAACTTCGGGTCGTGCATTTGTGTGACTAGCAATGAATTTCTATACTGTGATGTGTGACTGGGTCAGTGCACATTGTGTGTTCACAACTGCACATTGTGTGTTCACAACTGCAGAATGTGTGTTCACAAGTGCACATTGTGTGTCTACAACTGCACATTGTATGTTCACAACTGCACATTGTGTGTTCACAACTGCACATTGTGTGTTCACAACTGCACATTGTGTGTTCACAACTGCACATCGTGTGTTCACAACTGCACATCATGTGTTCACAACTGCAGTCCTAACATTATTTTCTGGAACTGCATCTGCACTTGCCCCTTGTGTTGTTGTTTTGCATGAACCCGACACGACAACTATTGCGCCAGTTAAATCAACCTGTGACTCGAGTTACATAATAACTAATAATGAGGCATTGCGTGAACTGTGATGAAGAATTATTTTGCAGATTTAGCAACATAATTATTAGCATCTTACCATATTTATGATCACATGTTAATTAGCGCTTATGTTATTAATGTAATCTTTCATGTATGAGCATGTAAACTAAATATTGTTAAAATTATCAAGTTATACAAACATGGTAAAAAGCTATTTTGTCAGAAAAATGGGTGCTTATCTTGTTAGAATATTCTAATTTAATTATTGATAATGGAAAATATATGTTTTAAAATGTACACTATTATCATCTCAACATATCGGCTAGCTGTTAAATGTGGGTTATTTACGGTTAGTTACAAAATTACTTGAAGATTTTTTAGTTTTAATCATGATTTTTATGCAAAAAAAATTTTACATTTAGAATGGTTAATTTGAGTTAAATCAACATAGCATTGATCATTTTCTAATTGCATTTTTCTGTGAGCCATATTAGACTAACTGGACCATATTATCATTATTTATGTGACTGGCATTTGACAGGAATGCAGCATATTGCTGGGCTGCCTCGTGGAGATGGTCCCCATTCAGGTCAAGGATGAACTGACCAGGTGGATTCTCTCACTTGACCAAGTGGTGGATATGGGAAACACTATGCTACGTGTATTGACCACGTGCAGGCATCGGGTATGTGTTGTCACTAGGTCACTGTCTCGAAGGAGAGATTATTTTAATCCTAACCTGATGTTGCTCTTGTTGTCAACAATTCCTGCATGTAACATTGAAGCTGCCACTGCAATTTGATGTTTGGCTCATCTTGTTACATCTTGTTACTAGTTTTCATGAAATAATTAGACAAATTATTAAATGAATTTAGGTCAAAATAAAATTTGACAAAAAAGGGCAAAAAAATGGCTTTATGCAGAACAACAATGTGAGTCCAGTGTAGAGTAAAATAGGCCAAATCAATTACATTTAATTCAGTAATCATGAGCTATGCAACTAGGAGTTATGCAAGCATCCTCCATCAAAATGACATACATCATCACAGCAAGCATGCTGGTCCCCAAATGTTGTGTATGAGTAATATATACAATTCACAGATGTATTATGCCAGACTAGCAAACATTGATAACGATGCAAGTGCTAACTACATCACTACTGACTAGTATTTACCATTCACACTGTATATGTGGGGGTCTCTCCGAATTAAAAACCCTGTGTACACTGTACACTACTGAACATATCATAAGAGGAAGAAACAAGGCGAAACCTTGTGTACAAAATCTGGAACAGGGAAAGCGTCAAGCATTAAGTCAACATCTCTATATAAACGGTGATTTACAATGGTCTACCACATGAAGTTGCAATACAAAACCGTGACACAACTACTACAGGGTTACCCAATGCAATACTATAACCCCCAGTTGACCGACTGCTCCGATTTATGTTTAAACTCAAAACTACTTATTAGCACACTTAACTATTAACCGACCAACAGAACGATTCTAGAATTAACTCCAACAATTAGCAAAGAATAACAGGGAAAAATGGCTATGTGTGGTGTGCCTCTATATACTATGACAGAAGGCTATGTGTGGTGTGCCTCTATATACTATGACACAAGGCTATGTGTGGTGTGCCTCTATATACTATGACATAAGGCTATATGTGGTGTGCCTCTATATACTATGTCACAAGGCTATGTGTAGTGTGCCTCTATATACTATGGCATAAGGCTATATGTGGTGTGCCTCTATATACTGTGACAAGGCAATGTGTGGTGTGCCTCTATATACTATGGCATAAGGCTATGTGTAGTGTGCCTCTATATACTGTGACAAGGCAATATGTGGTGTGCCTCTATATACTGTGACAAGGCAATGTGTGGTGTGCCTCTATATACTATGGCATAAGGCTATGTGTAGTGTGCCTCTATATACTATGGCATAAGGCTATGTGTAGTGTGCCTCTATATACTATGGCATAAGGCTATGTGTAGTGTGCCTCTATATACTGTGACAAGGCAATATGTGTTGTGCCTCTATATACTGTGACAAGGCAATATGTGGTGTGCCTCTATATACTATGGCATAAGGCTCTATGTGGTGTGTCTCTATATACTATGGCACAAGGCTATGTGTAGTTTGCCTCTGTATACTGTGACAAGGCAATATGTGGTGTGCCTCTGTATACTGTGACAAGGCAATGTGTGGTGTGCCTCTATATACTATGGCATAAGGCTATGTGTGGTGTGTCTCTGTATACTGTGACAAGGCAATGTGTGGTGTGCCTCTATATACTATGACATAAGGCTACTGTTGCATGTTACTTGATCTAAAGATCAGAGTCAATGTTTTCAACAAAATTACACTTTGTTATATAACCAACTGCACACTTTACCCTATTCACACACACACAACATATATGAACATCAATAAACATGATTCATGATGGGCTAAATCAAGTGCAGAAGCAGCTTAAAGGGAGGACAGTATAATATGATATAAATGTGCAGATGAGCAGGACTTTCTATGCCACAAAATTAAGACATGCCTCATGTGAACCTGCGTTAGTGGTGTATACAGCTGCTTGAAATATTGACTCAATATTTAGGGTGCAATAATTCGGCAGTCAGAATGACAGACTGCCACTAGAGAGGATCACGGTACACCTACACCCCGCTTTGCCTCAGTTCACTCAACTGTTTAAATCCAGTACCTGACAATAGGATTCTAGTGATGGAAATATATAATAATGAACAGGTTTCACGCTGTATAAATTGAATGCTTTGCTTTGTTGTTGCAGGGAGACATTGAGAGTTTTGGCATTGGGTTCACACACTACTTTGTTGTTGCAGGGAGCCATTGAGAGTTGTAGCATTGGGTTCACACACTACTTTATTGTTGCAGGGAGCCATTGAAAGTTGTAGCATTGGGTTCACACGCTACTTTGTTGTTGCAGGGAGCCATTGAGACTTGTAGCATTGGGTTCACACACTACTTTATTGTTGCAGGGAGCCATTGAAAGTTGTAGCATTGGGTTCACACGCTACTGCACTTACCTGCTTGGCTGTGCACAGCCGCGACTCTGCAAGATCCCCAGACAGCTACTGAGACAGGTGTGTACAGGTGTCATCACCATCCCAGTTACAGATAAAAATCAGTAACTTGTACATGACACTACATCAATGTTTGTCCAGCTACATATGAATTTGTTGATATTGCCTCCACTGATTTATGAAAATCTGGAATATTTAGTATATTCCTACCAGTGTCTGGTGCAAGAAGTATGATGTGTGTGTGCATGCATGCGTGCGTGAGTGAGTGTGTTTGTGCGTGCGTGTGTGCGTGCGTGTGTGCGTGCGTGCATGCGTGCATGACTACTGCATGTGTTGTCTGCCACAGTGAGAACAATAAGTAAATACGTAGTTTTCACTCAAGACATTCTCTTGTGCACTGTTTTAGTTGTTGGATCAGATGACCAGTAAGGCTGTTGTATCATCAGTCACTCGACGGTCAGCTGGACTTCCTTTGGTCATCCAGAGCATTGTAGTCAGTGAGAGCAAAACAAAACAGGTAAGGCTTGAGTGGCCAGCCTTGTTAAACAAGGGGGTAGGGTGTAGATGGGGAGATATTGTTGTAGCATCATGTCTCAGTAAGAGGGTTAATACTAACAATAAAGTATTTCACCTTGACCTCTTACAGAGTAGTCTGCTGACCGAGGCAATGACCTACTTACTGGACATTGTCCAGCGACCAGTCCCTTGTGACGAGTATGGCAAGTTTGACGTCCCTCAGGTTCATGCAATGCATGTCTTGAAGGCTCTCTTCCGCGAGTCCTGCGTCGCCCTAGCCGTCACTCCACACATCTCCTCGGCAGTGGTGCAAGCGATCGACGGCTTCTCATCTCCACTGTGGTCAGTGAGGAATGCAGCCACTCAGCTGTTTGGTGAGTCAAGGGGCCTTCAGTTGCTCCGTTTAGCTGCACTGTCACCAACACATCATTGCTGTGTCAGGTCTGCCACATCGTATGGATTTTGTGAATACAATACAGATTTTTGTGAGGTATATAGCCTCGTTTTATACGAGTTTGTTTCAAATGGAAAAATCATGATAAAGTACATATTTTCTTTCATCACAACAGTATTTATTCATTCAATCATATCCTCTTGCGAGGTAGTTAGCAGAATTGATTGAGCCGCAGGACGCTTCAGCATTGGCTCTTGAGAGACGAAGTCCACAGCAGGTTACACATTTTCCTCCTGTGTGGGATCTTTTACTTCCCCTGGTATAGAGACCAGGTAGAAGGGACCAACAGCTTTTAGTGTCTCTTTACAAAAGACAAAAAGACACAGCCAAAGTGGGGTGAACAAAATTGCCTGAGTTTCGAAACTGCAGCAGGTGGTTGTGAACCTCGGTCCCCTTAATTGACAGTACGACGCCCCATCACCCCACATTTAATGTAGTAGCATGTCTGACAGGTCCAACACAGTAACGTATTGAATGAAGTAGCATGTCTGACAGGTCCAACACAGTAACGTGTTGAATGAAGTAGCATGTCTCACAGGTCCAACACAGTAACGTGTTGAATGAAGTAGCATGTCTCACAGGTCCAACACAGTAACGTGTTGAATGAAGTAGCATGTCTCACAGGTCCAACACAGTAACGTGTTGAATTGAAGTAGCATGTCTCACAGGTCCAACACAGTAACGTGTTGAATGAAGTAGCATGTCTCACAGGTCCAACACAGTAACGTGTTGAATGAAGTAGCATGTCTCACAGGTCCAACACAGTAACGTGTTGAATGAAGTAGCATGTCTCACAGGTCCAACACAGTAACGTGTTGAATGAAGTAGCATGTCTCACAGGTCCAACACAGTAACGTGTTGAATGAAGTAGCACGTCTCACAGGTCCAACACAGTAACGTGTTGAATTGAAGTAGCATGTCTCACAGGTCCAACACAGTAACGTGTTGAATGAAGTAGCACGTCTCACAGGTCCAACACAGTAACGTGTTGAATGAAGTAGCATGTCTCACAGGTCCAACACAGTAACGTGTTGAATGAAGTAGCATGTCTCACAGGTCCAACACAGTAACGTGTTGAATGAAGTAGCATGTCTCACAGGTCCAACACAGTAATGTGTTGAATTGAAGTAGCATGTCTCACATGTCCAACACAGTAACATGTTGAATGAAGTAGCATGTCTCACAGTTCCAACACAGTCAGTAACAATTGTTGAAACACTAACGTCATCTAGAAGATTTAAAATGATCTCCAAAATTTGTTCTGAATATCTTAGCAAATGAACAAATAGAATTTATTTGATGCAATCTCCCCACAGGTACGCTGGTGTCGCGGATGCTCGGTCAGAACAAGTCTCGCCATGCAGAGCTGAACACAACCACTGCACCAGAGTTCTTTGCACGTTTTCCCGATCTTCAAGCCAAACTACTAAAGCTTGTTCAAGGTGTTACCATGACAACAGGCAGCCAATCAGGAGGCACTTTACAGCTACATGCGAGCCTCTTTCCAGTGTTGTCCATATTAGGAAAGCTAAACACTGGAGCAGCCAGTGAAGAGGACGAGAGGTAACAGATTATGTTGTCATTCAAACTCCCTCCATATTTAATGTATTTGTTGGAAAGGGAATGACCAGAGGTGTAATATGTTATATATGGTTAACTTTAAACCAGTATAGTTATTATATAATATCTTGCAAATAAATGTAAGTTACAAATCTGTAATTAATGTATACCCTGCCTACAGCATATAATATGTTATGCAAAATAACAACACAAGTCCAGTGTAGATTGAAATAGGCCAAAGAATGACATTTAATTTATTAATTAATGACCCGGAAATTAGGAAGCATACGTCATCAAAATGATATACATCACATAATCACAGCAAGCATGCCGGCCCACAAAATGGGTTTATACATAACAATTATTAAATTATGCCTAGCAGCTACCCACTACCAGTACTATCTATACCACTACCGACTGTTATTTACAATTCACATGGTATCAGGGAGGAGGGTGGGAACGAAACCAGTAATTAGTCTAATATCCTCGCTACCAGAGTTGGTCTAACTTCGAACCACTTTCATTGCCTTGTTATCCCGCATAAAATCCTTTATGTGCCGCTGTCACATAAATTTATTGATTATAATTACATTGATTTATTACAGCTGTGAGAAAGCATTACAACACACAGATAGATGCTGTGACAATGTTATCAGCTGTCATGTTTGTGTTCCAGAGTCATCAAGCAGTTTCACGAGCCTCTACTATGTCTTGCGGCTTGTCCCATGTACGCTGTACGGATTCTTGCTGCACAAGCACTTGCAGCACTCACTCCGCAGCAACTGGGCTTTCCATCTGCTCATTGGCTCATATCACAGCTTCCTTTTGCCACGACTCCTAGGATTGATTTCAACTTGTTGCATGGACGACTGCTACAACTGGAGAAGTTACTTCATAGTTTGACAGCTCGGTAATTAACACTGCAAGTTGTCAGCAAAACATAATCTGTGTTACAGCAACAGAAATGTGAAATTTTTTTAAATTGTTGAAATAATTAAGTTTTGCCATATTTGTGAAATGTAATGTTGTTGATCGGTTTGGTTTGTTTACCCCCCATAATATATAGTATGTCTCCTGACTATGCTGTCATTTAGCAGTCACTCAGGAACATGGCTTCACTATGATGATGAGACAGTCACAAAACATAAGAAGAAAATTCAGATGAGAATATTGTTTCAACTTACTGAACTTGTGACAACATCATATATTTTGTTATCAGCTGACAAAGGCCATGTGAAGCAGCCACAATATTCAGATATTTCAATAAAGTTTCTTGTGAAATAACTAAAATGTCTGATTAAAATACAAGTTGAAATTGAATACTAATAGTACAAATATTTACTGTCCACAGTCCGGCCAGTGACCAGTCACTGGTCACTCTGGTGGATGGCTTGCTGACCAGGTCCTGGTTGGCGACCCAGAGCAACCCATGCCACATGGTGCGGGCGAAATACATCAACCTACTGACCTGGCTGTCTGGCCTGACCACTGGCCTGACACTGCCAGACGACATGGTCAGTTGTCTTGACCTGCAGTGTGGGCAGCTCGTTGAAACATCTGCCAACTCTCAACAGACACAGGTGACTGTAAGATTATCAGTAACACTAGACACAGGTGATTGGTGTAAGATTATCAGTAACACTAGACACAGGTGATTGGTGTGAGATTATCAGTAACACTAGACACAGGTGATTGGTGTAAGATTATCAGTAACACCAGACACGTGATTGTTGTTAGACTATCAGTAACACCTGTCATAATGGGTGACTGTCCAAATATGTCATGTGACGTGTTCACCAAACACCCTTATATGGATGACTGTTATGTGATATATTCAACAGATGCCCTTATATGGTGATTGTCATGTGACATGTGTCCACCAGGTGGCAGTATGTCTCTATGAGCAAGCCCTGGTCAGATGGTGGCTGCAGACGCCATCCAGCAGTCATCTTGCAGGCAGAATTGGACAATGTCTGGAGAGTGACCATGGAGAGGTGAAACTGGCTACAACAGCATGTCTGCAGGAGTGGCTGGACAGCGGTCAACAGAGACTGGACATGCAAGGGTGGCACCATGTCCAGGTGGGTTCATTCGTCATATCCCAAGAACTTGAAATCGGAGCAGATTTTGGCAACTTTAACTACAGCATACTTGATTAATTGTTTTGTTGTTTAACAAGCAGGCTAATTTTAATGAATACAGATATATTTATTTCAGGTTAAAAAACCATTTACATATAAGTAAAAATATAATAAATCATTAAATAAAAATAAGATATAAAATCACTATTGTACACAATAAAGTGTCTACGGCTGACACAATTTTTATAGAATATTTCCTAATGTATAATTATCAGTTGTATTTGTGCCCATTTGTCTATGGTGAAGTAATGCCACTGAGAATGTGTATTTTGCATGTGTTTATGTAAGAACGTCCCTTTTACAGGTGCGTTTATTCTGCCTGCTGCTGACTGAGCCACACAGAAAGATGTTGGAGGATGCGCTGCAGCTTATCCTTGACATTCACCACCTGCATGGGGTCAGTCTGCCAAAGTCAAATGAAGGTCATGTGTGGCAAGTGCTCATGGGATTGATTGAAAAGGAGGCTGACAGTAGCACCGCTGCACTCTCCATTGCAGTTAGTGCCGTATTGATGAAAGGTTGCACAAGCAATAGTATGATTAGGTAAGCCTTTAGATTAAACCATATATTTAGGTTGCTATATTTTTAAAGAGTTAATATCTATGCCTGACTAAAAAATGGGCAGCAGATTTTACATATTTTAATACAGAGCTAATGTTAAAAAATGGGCAGCAGATTTTACATATTTTAATACAGAACTAATGTTAATGACATCTGTTATGTGAATTAATTGTTATTTTGATTAAATATAAAAAACTAATTTAACATTTACAAGATTATTTTGAAATAAATTCCTAATACAAAACATAATAAACTACTTGCATTGGGGGTTCAACCTATATCTTTCTAATCAACCAGTTATGGGTTGCATTTTCTCTGCAGAGAGCAGCAGGAGTGTTGGTGGGCCCAGCTGCAACGAGCCAGCAGTCCAACACAGACAGTGTTGACACGGCTGTCTGCAGCGAAGGCTCTGCACTTGGCTGGCCCAGGTCTTGTGCAGCAAAATGTTGGTGCTAATCTGCAACACTGGCAAGCCATGCTCATCTGGTACGTTTTAATGGGAAGGAACCATCTTGGAAACACTTTTCTGTTCATGTTAAGTGATATTATCTTTGAAAACCATTTTGTTTCTTTAGCAGTTTATATTTCTAATATAAGTTGCTTAGAATTAACTGTTTTTGAAACAGACAGGCTTGTTTTTGAAAAGCAAGGTATCGGAAGAAACTTCTTTAACATGTCTGGATATAATAGACTGTAAGATGGGTAACAGACATCCGTAAGACCGCAGACGAACCCGTAATAACATATGTTTGTCTATGTCTGTTGGCTTACTGCACATGCTCACAAGGTGCTATGGGATATATTGATTGGATTTCTGAAGTCTGTTGCATCTGACTATGAATATTTACAATATTCATGGGAGTTGCTCTTTGGACATATTTTCAACTTTCATTTCACAAACACAGGCCATATCCTGTAAAACAAGAAACCTTGTTCGAAATGCACAAAACCATAGGGAGTGTCCCCTATGCCCGAAAGACTGTCAAATTTAAGAAAATCCATACGAACATTAGAGATGGCAACTATGTATTTGTTTGATTCCAGTTTGCTGAGAACTGCTGTTGATCTGTTGGTGGATGAAGACACGGAAGTGAGACAGGTGGCAGCACTGTTTGTGAGACAGGTCGCCTGCGATCAACAATTTCCAGGGATACAGGTAACAGTGTACATCTGTACATCATTTATTTTTCTACTTTTGAAGGCTTGTTAACTTTTATGACCAATTTGATATAGTGCATGATAGTGATTGGCGATTTTAAAGATATATGTTATATTTTTGTTTGGTGTCCTGTTGGTTTAAGTAGATAATGTAAAGTACTTTTTTTTTTACTGAACCAGGTGGCAGTTGGGAAATTATGGTTTATGTTTTTTGTATAAGAACATAGGGTGAAGCTCTGTATAAATCCAATGGCATAGCAGAAAATAATTAGCAGGACTGACTGATGTGTTTGTTTGTAATGATTGTTTCTTCCGTGGTTTGCTATTGATATGAGGATTGTCTACTATGTTTTTAGAATCAAGCAGTTCATAACAGCTATGCTTTGGAGGTGAGTAAAGTATGTAGATGTAAGATATAAAACATTTTCTTTGTGTTATTCCCTGTATGTATGCATGCTTCAATGCATAATGGAAAAGCTAAAAATTATAATGATTAATTTGCAGTCCAATTATACTGTCAGTTAAAAAAACAGGCTAAGCTGGGCAGCATGAAAGACAGATGTGTGACAGACATGTTTTTAAAGTCATATTAGTCCTTGGTTAAGATTCCAGCCCCAGTCAGTAACGTAATTTTCCATGTATAATACGTCCCTAAACTTTTTAGCATCAATTTTCCCACTTCCAATAGTTTGGTTGAAATGCGGTTTAGTGTTTCACAGTTATACTGACAACATTTTAGTTGTAATGCCCTTAAATTTAAGTTGCACTTGTATTTTTAACTGTTTAATTTGATGTATGAATTTTAGTTGTATTGTTCTTAATTAATTTATTATTTTAATTATTTAACTGCCTATATACATTTAGCTGTACTATTATTGTATTGTAAAGTGCCATAGAGCACTATGTGATTATGGCGCTATATAAACATCGTATTTTATTATTATTAATGCACAGCGCAAGAACTTGTACATGACATATCCTGTTGCAGCTCTTGAGTGATGTTTTGGTGCACATTGTGGGAGATTCAACTCTCCCAGAGTCACTCCTCCAATGGCTGATTGGTTCACTGCGACCTATGACCTCACTCACAGAAGTCATCTCCAAGGCAACATCACAACAGTAAGTTCAGTTACATTTTCAGAACAACTTAACAAACAATCTGTAGGATTTAAATTAATTAATATTTTTAAATACTAAATTAACTGATTCTGTTATATGGTAACTGGTGCATACTCTACATTTTTGAATAAAGTGGTTCTCTCAGATGACTAGTGCGAATGTTTCTCCTGCTGTAGAACTGATGAGTTGTTTAACCTTGATGATGTCAACCCATATAAGGAGAAGCCAGTGATTGACAAATGGATGCTGAAATGTTTGCTGGTAAGCATATGCTTTTCTTTCGTCATTGACATACATGTGTGTGTTTGTGTGCATGCATGTGTGCTTGCGACTGTGCATGTAGCCTTTGGTGTTTTATGGCGTGCATCTCATCATTTAAGTTTTTGCAGATTAGGTCATAGTTTCATAGCAACACAGCAGTGTTTCAAAATTAGAAAAAATATTAGAAATTCTAATTCAGTTTTATTAATGACATCTCTATATCTGTTCACCACTACAGTCATAAGTTCACTGTAGCTGTGTAGTGTGTCCTCCACTACAGTCATAAGTTCACTGTGACTGTATAGTGTGTCCTCCACTAAAGTCATAAGTTCACCGTGACTGTATAGTGTGTTCTCCACTACAGTCATAAGTTCACCGTGACTGTATAGTGTGTCCTCCACTACAGTCATAAGTTCACTGTGACTGTATAGTGTGTCCTCCACTACAGTCATAAGTTCACCGTGACTGTGTAGTGTGTCCTCCACTTCAGTCATAAGTTCACTGTGACTGTATAGTATGTCCTCCACTACAGTCATAAGTTCACCGTGACTGTGTAGTGTGTCCTGGTCCTCAGCTTTCACACTGCTTGTATTCTTGTCTTATGTCCTCCCTAAACACTTGAGAGAAAGCGTCTGTGGCAACGCAGTGTTACTTCAATTTAATATCTGAAAGACTGTTGCACAGCAAAAGGTGAATATGTTAGCCCAGGTGGTGCCCCCTATTCACTGCACTAATAATTATTTCCAATTCAAGTCAACATATACAGTCCAATGCATGAGTGCATGTGTACAGTCCAGTGCATGTGTACAGTCCAGTGCATGAGTGCATGTGTACAGTTCAGTGCATGAGTGTATGTGTACAGTCCAGTGCATGTGTACAGTCCAGTGCATGTGTGCATGTACTGTGTTTCTGTAGTAGGTTTTTATCGTTCTGCTTAAAGGAATGGCACAAAGAATTGCATTTATAGCTTCTTACAATGGTCATATTAATTTGTTATTATAAAATCCTTGTGCTAAAGTAGCTTTCTGGGTGTGAAAGTGTCAAATTGTGCACACATCTAAAAAAGTTTCAATATTTTAAAAAGTATTCCCTTTTGTATTGGCTCTACATCTACATGTTGTGGCTGTGTCTACTGAAGAAAGTGTGTCTAATGTCTGGTGTGACTGTGTCTACTGTAGAAGGTGTCTAATGTCTGGTTTGACTGTGTCTACTGTCAAAGGTGTATCTACTGTCTGGTGTGGCTGTGTCTACTGTAGAAAGTGTCTGGTGTGGCAGTGTCTACTTCAAAGGTGTGTCTAACGTCTGGTGTGGCTGTGTCTACTTCAAAGGTGTGTCTAACGTCAGGTGTGGCTGTGTCTACTGTCGAAGGTGTGCCTAACGTCTGGTGTGGCTTTCTCTAATGGTGTCTACTGTAGGTGTGTCTAATGTCTGTGGTGGCTGTGTCTACTTGTAGAAGGTGTGTCTACTGCCTGGTGTGGCTTGTCTACTGTCTGGTGTGGCTGTGTCTACTGTCAAAGGTGTCTACTATCTGGTGTGGACTGTGCTTTGTTTCAGAGACTGGTGTCATCAGGGGATGATACGAGACAGAGCGTGGAGGTGGATGAGTGCTGCGGGAGGCTGGAAGAAGCTGTGTCACTACTCCAGACAATGACCCACAGTAAGACTCTTGTGCAATACAACATAGAAACTCTGCACATCATTGAATGTGTATCAGGGCCATGTACTCAGACAAATATTAAAATGTTCTACTGGAGACTGGTGAAGAGTTTGTAGTGACATGTTTAATAAATTTACATTTAAATGTGTGCATGTAGCCTGAGTTTAATGTAAATGGGAATGTCTGCTGTGCCGATGTAGCCTACTTCCCATTTCATTCTGCTAAATGGCTGATTGTGTTTTTCGTGATTCTATTAAGCAACTGTAGTCACATATTATACTGAAGGATTCATAATTGACAAAATGACTATTATTAGTACACTGAAACTGTGTTTAGAACTTCATCAGTACTAACACTTTTTTATCCAAAGCTCATTCTAGACTATCAACACTCGGGGTGTGTACTCTTGGAGTCAAGTTCCCTTTCAATATTGTTAGGTAAGATGCTTTTACAGTGTTGATTCGGAGTCACTTGTTATAAACAAAAGTTGTAACAAATGATGTATTCTTTTTCAGTGGATCGTCCACTCAATGTGACATGTCACATCAAAGTCTACAACTATCTGCATGGTTTGCTATGTCATGCACAGCTCGTCACTTTCTGCTGTCATGGCAACACATCTCAACGATGCCTTGTGTCCCTCAAGGAAGTTGGACAGGTAAGGGAAATTAATTAAGTCCAGTTTGACAGGAACTGCCTTGTCATTTCTTTATGGCAAATTTTATTTCCAAATATAAAATTTGATATCTAAAAAGTATTAGCTTTTCTAATATATAACATGTTTAGGAGTAAACTTATTTCAGTTTAAATAAACCTAGTGATGCTACCCAATTGTGGCATTGCACTATTGCACCAGGTCTGTGTGTGAAGATATGTGTTGTACATATAGTTAGACTTGTACAACATTAGGCTAACAATACAACTCATCTACATCTCTGAGGTGTACTGTTTCTGTTTGTCAATAAATTCATCCAACATCATCTTATGCCCTACACATTGCACATGTAGTGTCAACGTTTCTCCACAGCCGCATGAGCAGTGTGTGTTTATATTCCAGATGGCGTGTCTACACCCAAGTCTGAAGCAGCTCGTCTCTCAGGCCATGGCCAAACCTCAACAGCATTGACACAGCCTGGAAGAGCAGCGATTATTTGGCTTGGTGCCAAGGTTCTGTCACATTTGAGGATTTTCCCCTTAAATAAAACTTCTTCAGCATGCATGGTCTGGCAGACAATGAATGCGAACAGTATTAACACTGGCAAGCTGAGTACGCCAGGGACACACAGTGTAGAGAAAACAGGTGGTACTGCCTTCAGTGACGTCTAGGAGTCACGTAGGAAGATGACATCTAGGCAGTGATGTCTGCTGCCAGTGGCATAATCTCCCTGTTAATTGTATAATACGTTTCAAGCTCTGCTTTCTGAGACCATGAGTCAACCAATTTGACAGAAGTTGATTTGTTTTAAATTATATATTGCTAAATTGTATTGATATTTAAATATCAAAGCTAGATATGATATGACGATTTTATTAATACAGCTGATGCTTGTATACCATCATTGTGATAGCTTTGTTGTAGTAAACATGCCACTAGTCTAAACAATTTCTTATGTTTTATTACAACTTCTCACAATCATTCCAGGGTAAATCCAAGCCAATTTGTATCATTTATTGTCAGCCCACAGCATTGGTGTTTAGCAACCAGCGAGTGCCAGCTAGGTTGGTGAGGTTAGGTCAAATTCTTCAAAAAGCCAAAAAAACAGAAGTGTAAGGGATAATCTCAAAACTGATGTATGACACACCAAATTATTTTTATGGTGGTAGGGGGCCTATGGGTAGCAGCCATTTTGTTTAGCATCAGACATCAATGTTTTTCCAATCACCATTCAAGCGGGTGTTAAATTGGTTTGTCTGTGTTTTGAGGTGATCCCTAAGAGGTAACAGCTACAAGAAACATAGGGCAAGACAGAAATTCAAACCTTGTGTCCCAGTATACTTGGAGGATTATGCGACATAATCGAATTGCAGAAATCGCATCAAATGTTGGGTTAGTTAATTGCGCATATTTTGGATGAACTAACCAAATCCATGCACATCATTAGGGTAATTATCAACTGACTGCGGCATAATGTAATGTGTTATTCTACACTGTACTTGTCATTAGAATAGGTTTATCAACAAATAACACACATCTGAGAAAAACAATTCAACAATGAGTAGTTAAAAAAACACGCAGAGAATATAATCACATAAATATTTATTCAATAATTCCAGATCACTTCCAAACGACAAGCAAGGAGTGCTGGATTTGTGGAAACATTAGCACAACAGTTTCAGGAACTCTGATGGATCATGTCATTTCGAATACCTGTAAAATAACTGTGTAATAATCTCTGAGAAATAATTCGTTATGGACATTCATTCTTATGTGGTCCAGAGATCAATTTTGATAACATTGACACAGTTATCACAAAACTGAAGCTGTTGTTTAACACCACCAAAAGCAAGGAACACCAGCTAAATGACAAATAAAATTGTTGTAAACCTTTTGTTGTCAAATCAAAGTTTGATAAATGTATAATCCACAAAAGGAACAAGATTGTCTCTAAAAGCACATTCACCCAAAATCAAACAAACAGAAACACTTTTGTGTTCTTTGATGTGGCAAAATGATGTACATGCCTAGTGTGCTGCACCATGTTCCCACATGCCTAGTGTGCTGCACCATGTTCCTACATGCCTAGTGTGCTGCACCATGTTCCCACATAGCTCGCTCATTGAAGGGCCTTTGGCAAAAGGTAAAACTACTCTTTGTTGTTATGTGATAATCTGCATAGTTTGAAGCAGGACAATGCATTCACAAGTTGTTTATGCAGTAGTCCCTGTCTCACTAAACATCATAGATGACAGCGAGTTTTAATAACAGTATCTAACATATAACCTAACAGTACATAACACATTGCTCTAATCTGGTCTGCAGTATTTGATTGGAACATGTAGAGCCAATACTGATACTGATACAGTGGACTCCACCTAGAATCACTTCAGGCCTGAGCAATTTGAATCTATTAAGTGGCTGATTCACTTTAAGCAGCATATTTTTATACAGCAGGAATAAGGGAAAAATTCGACTTGAGCTAACATATTTGATTCTACCAAATGGCTGATTCTGTTAAGCAGAGTCTACTCTACCTGGAAATGTGATACTTTAGTGAACTTATACAGTCTGCAAAATTACCAAAAGTTCAGATTGCATGTACTGATACCATCCAGAAGTTACATTAAAAAAACTAAGGCTTCATCCAGAAATTAATCTCAATTAAATTTCAAATATAATCATGAACATATGTCACTAACACCGACAACAAATGATATTCTAAGATGGCCATCTTAACTGGCACAAACAACAATACTGTCAATTTATTACATCAATTTATCTGAATGACCAGATGAAGATAACCCGGACCCTCTGAGCAGGTAGTGTTGTGGATATCAATACAAGTGGTGTATACTTCTACACGTCAGTTTGTACTCAGTAATTATTCTGAGGTGCCAAGTCTACCGTTTTCTTAAATTTTTAAAGACTCATGATCTACCACCTTTTAGCCAAAATATACCACCAGACTGGAATTTCAGGGTTAAAAATTAATGTGCAGATTTTTAATCCAAATATACTGCTGAACAACTATTTCATGTTTATACCATCAAAGTTTACATGTTTATTTGCTAGATGGCTATGTAGTCCACACATGAGACACTTTGACTCGGAATAGTTTCCATACTATATTTAGCCTGGAAAGTGTTGAGGGTCTGATCTTAATACACCCTAATTGTTTTTAATTCTTCAACCAGGAGGGGAACCCCCTTCCATACTTCCCCCCTAGCGACTGCACAACAAGGCCCAATCTACCACCTTTTGTGGAATGTTACTTGGCACCTCTGATTATCATCAGATCAGAGTTGTTCCTGCAGTGTATACAGAGGACAGAGTTATCACAGAAGAGACTTGTCACAGAAGAGACATGTTGGAAAAGAGACTTACCAAATGTGACTAGAATTGAAAATAACATTTGTGCCACACACGGACGTTTCCTGACAACCTGTTTTAATAAATGAACAGCCACATTGGAAGCCATTCTTGCCGATGGCATCGGGATATTACCTTTAGGGCTGTGCTGAACAAACCATCAGTTCACCTGCTAAGTGGTGTTTAAACATAAAGTAAAATCAGGCAATGCAGACTTTGTAAGTCTATGTAATAATTGTCAATACAACTGCATCTGATCAGTATGTATGTATGTAGCAGTACATATCTGAAGACACTCTACATCTGACAACAATGATGTCTACCCGCATGTAGACTGAATGTTCTTCATTCTCATTACACATTTCCTATGTGTGGAGGCTACACATGTAAGTCAGAGCACCATGGACAAGAAGGTTACCAAATCATAGCAAGATACGTGTGTCAGGGTAACTCAAGGCATTCTGTCTTGTGGCGATGTTGTCCTCTCAGCCATGTTGCCTGTGAATAGAAATAACTGCGTGCATATAATCCAAATACTTCAGCTTGAGAGCATTATATGTAAAATTACTTTAGCAGTGTTTTATCTAGCACATGGAATCTCTGTAGCTTGTAGCATGTTTATAACTGAAAATAAATACATATGCACAGAGTAAACGACTAATTAACAAGGTAATTATAATTTGACTTAACCCAGCCTGCTTGGTACCAATTACTGTGAATAAAAACCAACATAAAAGTCACTGACACTTACCCCTCGGTGGGGGCGGGCCCATGCCAGGGTGAGGTGGCCTCATGTGTGGGGGTGGTGGCCTCATGTGTGGGGGTGGTGGGGCGTACCTAAATCTGGGGTGTGGTCCCCTCAATGGGGGTCCCATGTGGGGTGGGGGTAGTCCTCGAACAAATGGTGGTGACCTTCGGTCCATTGGGATGGGGGACCGATCAAAGGGTGGGGGTGAACGTCGCATCCCATAAGGGGGTGTTCTACGGAATGGCATAGGGGGCGATGACCGGTGGTCCGGGGAGTAGGGGGAACGGTGGTTAAACGGGGGCGAGATAGACCGTGGGGGATAGGGGGAACGATGGTTAAACGGGGGCGACACAGACCGGCGGTCCATAATTGGAGGGGGTGAGTTGTAATCGGCTGGAGGTGTGGACCGAGGAAGGGGGCGGCGATCACGGGGTGATGGTGGCCGGCGGGGGTAAGGACCCGGGGAATTTGATACAAAATCTGGGGGCAGAGGTCGGTCGAGAGGGTGGGGAAAGGGAACCCGATCCCGTAGATAGGGTGGGATGGGCCTGTCTGGGGGAAGTGGGAAGGGGCGAGGATGTCTCTCCATGTCATCACTGCAACAAACAACATCATTAGCTAGATTAAACACATGATTATTATCCAGCTAAAATAAACACATAATTATTATGTAGTGATAATAATTATTATGCAGCGATAATAAACATATGATTATCAGGCGATAATAAATACTATTATCATCTGGCAATATTAAACAGATAATTATTATCTGGCAAAAATAAACATATAATTATTATCCAGCAATAGTAAACACATAATTATCATCCGTCAATGATAAACACATAATTATTATCTGGCAATAATGAACACGTAATTATTGTCTGGCAGTAAAAACAATGATATATATAATTTTGCAAAATGTCCTTAATTCAAAGCTGCCCTTTCAATAGTTGCAAAATATGTTATAGCTACCCTTTGACTTTCTTACAGCTATAACAGTCCAGAGTGCTTCGCGAACCATGAGATTGCTGTTGTTTATAATAATAATTGATATGTGCCAGTATTATTGACAAGCCAAGACTGGGAATTATTGATGGTTGCCAGACCCTAAAACAAAATTTCTCGGCCCCAAAAAAAGTTTTTCACAGCAAGAATAGTTGTGGCCAGTTGCTTAAACTGTGGTTGTCAATACTTGAATACACGCAATAAATGTCATCATTGTACTAACCCTGGTGGGGGTGAGAGGGGTCCAAAGCCCCGAGGGGGTGGTGGTGGCCCTTCAAGCATGCCTACAACAGAGACAGTGCATCAGTCTAGAGTGAGTGACAGCCTACAACAGAGACAGTGAATCAGTCTAGAGTGAGTGACAGCCTGAAACAGAGACAGTGCATCAGTCTAGAGTGAGTGACAGCCTGAAACAGAGACAGTGCATCAGTCTAGAGTGAGTGACAGCCTGAAACAGAGACAGTGCATCAGTCTAGAGTGAGTGACAGCCTACAAAAGAGACAGTGCATCAGTCTAGAGTGAGTGACAGCCTACAACAGAGACAGTGCATCAGTCTAGAGTGAGTGACAGCCTGAAACAGAGACAGTGCATCAGTCTAGACTGAGTGACAGCCTACAACAGAGACAGTGCATCAGTCTAGAGTGAGTGACAGCCTGAAACAGAGACAGTGCATCAGTCTAGAGTGAGTGACAGCCTGAAACAGAGACAGTGCATCAGTCTAGAGTGAGTGACAGCCTACAACAGAGACAGTGCATCAGTCTAGAGTGAGTGACAGCCTACAACAGAGACAGTGCATCAGTCTAGACTGAGTGACAGCCTACAACAGAGACAGTGCATCAGTCTAGAGTGAGTGACAGCCTGAAACAGAGACAGTGCATCAGTCTAGAGTGAGTGACAGCCTACAACAGAGACAGTGCATCAGTCTAGACTGAGTGACAGCCTACAACAGAGACAGTGCATCAGTCTAGAGTGAGTGACAGCCTGAAACAGAGACAGTGCATCAGTCTAGAGTGAGTGACAGCCTGAAACAGAGACAGTGCATCAGTCTAGAGTGAGTGACAGCCTGAAACAGAGACAGTGCATCAGTCTAGAGTGAGTGACAGCCTGAAACAGAGACAGTGCATCTGTCTAGAGTGAGTGACAGCCTGAAACAGAGACAGTGCATCAGTCTAGAGTGAGTGACAGCCTGAAACAGAGACAGTGCATCAGTCTAGAGTGAGTGACAGCCTGAAACAGAGACAGTGCCTCAGTCTAGAGTGAGTGACAGCCTGAAACAGAGACAGTGCATCAGTCTAGAGTGAGTGACAGCCTGAAACAGAGACAGTGCATCAGTCTAGAGTGAGTGACAGCCTGAAACAGAGACAGTGCATCAGTCTAGAGTGAGTGACAGCCTGAAACAGAGACAGTGCATCAGTCTAGAGTGAGTGACAGCCTGAAACAGAGACAGTGCATCAGTCTAAAGTGAGTGACAGCCTGAAACAGAGACAGTGCATCAGTCTAGAGTGAGTGACAGCCTGAAACAGAGACAGTGCATCAGTCTAGAGTGAGTGACAGCCTGCAACAGATAAGCCAAGGATAGACATGGACAAAGACATGCTCGGCAGGAGCAATATACAGTCATGTCTCGTTTATCTGCATACTTAGGTTCCCAATGGTTAAGCTGGATTAACGAAGCATGCGGACTGGTGAAACACCCTATTTTTGCCCATGCTATAACTATCGGTAATATACATGACATTTCTAGTTTTATTATTTTCTTGATCTCCAGTACCTCACCGGACTTGAACAAAGAACAAACAAGGTAGCTGTGGTGTAAAAGCCAATTACCGAGACCACTAACTGTCTGATTTAGTATATTTGACGTTTGAAGTTGTCTAAAGCAAACCGGTGAAGTGAATCATATGGTGTTATCAGGCCAGTTGTTTCCCTAAGCTAGTGTACAGAAATGGAAACATGACAAACGGATTAACAAAGCAATTTAATGTGTATTGAGATTGTTCCTACACAAAAACATGCGGATTGCTGAAAAAAACACTGCAGGAGGATGCGAGACACTCCACCAATAACTTACTAACAATGAGAGCTGTCACTGCAGTTTAACTAGTCACATCAGCCTGAGCTTTTCGCCAAAAACCCAGTTTAGTAGTGTCATTTAAAAGACTCACCAGGTGGCAATGGGCGTGTGGGTAGCGGCCGAATCAATGTGGCTCCCTCTGGCGGTATTTTACTCTCCATTTCGACCATTCTGTGAAATGTCCATACAAACCTTAACTGCAATTCGCATCAGTAAAAGCAAGACACAAAGTGTGTGACAAGACTTCAGGGAGACACTGACAGACAAGACTTCAGGTGGACACTGACAGACAAGACTTCAGGTGGACACTGACAGACAAGACTTCAGGTGGACACTGACAGACAAGACTTCAGGGAGACACTGACAGACAAGACTTCAGGTGGACACTGACAGACAAGACTTCAGGTGGACACTGACAGACAAGACTTCAGGTGGACACTGACAGACAAGACTTCAGGTGGACACTGACAGACAAGACTTCAGGGAGACACTGACAGACAAGACTTCAGGTGGACACTGACAGACAAGACTTCAGGTGGACACTGACAGACAAGACTTCAGGTGGACACTGACAGACAAGACTTCAGGTGGACACTGACAGACAAGACTTCAGGTGGACACTGACAGACAAGACTTCAGGGAGACACTGACAGACAAGACTTCAGGTGGACACTGACAGACAAGACTTCAGGTGGACACTGACAGACAAGACTTCAGGTGGACACTGACAGACAAGACTTCAGGTGGACACTGACAGACAAGACTTCAGGTGGACACTCACAGACAAGACTTCGGGGGACACTCACAGACAAAACTTCAGGGGGACACTCACAGACAAGACTTCAGGGGGACACTGACAGACAAGACTTCAGGGGGACACTGACAGACAAAACTTCAGGGGAACACTGACAGCAAGCAAATAAAACTGTCAACAGGAACTTTACCAAGCCTAATAATTAAATGTTCAACTATTCATAAGTGAACCACAGATTAAGGATATTTGACTAAACAACATGTCTACAACAATTAATAAGGTTAAAAAGTTGTTGACGGAGTGTTTCATTTATTAGTAATTTAGCTACAAAAAAAACAGTTCTAACTCATAATTAATTTAAACAGACTTCCATTTTGGGAACACCCAAAACTTTGGCTGATCATTCTATAACTTTGGACAACTGATTCAAGCTATATGCTGCAGACAGATCACACACAGCTGGCTTAAGTAGGCTACAGTTTTAGTGTTGTGCACACGTAATAGAACAAGGCAGAAAGTTTATTTTAACAGGGACTGTCCTGTTGACCTAACCTTTAACAGGGACTGGCCTGTTGACCTGACCTGTATCAGGGACTGACCAGTTGACCTGACCTGTAACAGGGACTGACCAGTTGACCTGACCTGTAACAGGGACTGGCCTGTTGACCTGACCTGTAACAGGGACTGGCCTGTTGACCTGACCTGTAACAGGGACTGGCCTATTGACCTGACCTGTAACAGGGACTGACCTGTTGACCTGACCTGTAACAGGGACTGGCCTGTTGACCTGACCTGTAACAGGGACTGGTATATTAACCTGACCTGTAACAGGGACTGACCTGTTGACCTGACCAGTAACAGAGACTGACCTGTTGCGAAGTAAAGCAGCTTCAGCCTTTGCCTCCTTCAGTTCCCGCTCGGACTGACGTCCCGTCAACTGGAGAACAGAATCACACAGTCAGACAGTCTGTCATTCAGACAATAGATTACACACTTAGGAGATCATATAGTCAGACAAAAGATCACATAACCAGGCAACAGGAGATCTGCAATAGATTTCATTCAGGTAACAGGATGTTCCTCATACATTTATTCATTCAAGCAATAGATCACACATTCACACAGTAAGAGATCACACATTCACACAGTAAGAGATCACACATTCACACAGTAAGAGATCACACATTCACACAATAAGTGATCACACATTCACACAAGAGATCACACATTCAGGCAATAGTCCCATGTCAACAAGTCCCGATAATATCCCCTAGTAACATATCAGGTATGAAATAAAGATGACACATGTAAAGAAACTTACCCAGCTATCGTGCGCTTTCTTCTCATATGCAGCAATCTGCAACACAAACAAATACCTGTAACCATGGCGATGAACAACTGTGAGGAAAGTCAAAAGTGAATATTGGTGGCACAAAACCTTTCATTAAAAACAAACCATGCATTATTGCAGAGCCCAGCTGTAGAAATGTATAAACGCCTGTCAGTGTGATAGGTCTTGTGGTGATAGAGTTGTCCAAGAGAGAACAAATTCTCGATGAGAAAGATCAGTCATGCAACTGGTCAGTTGCTCTTATGTTAAACAGATGGGTGGTTACAACCAACTAGTTACATGTTAAACAGATGGGTGGCTACAACCAACTAGTTACATGTTAAACAGATGGGCGGCTACAACCAACTAGTTACATGTTAAACAGATGGGTGGCTACAACCAACTAGTTACATGTTAAACAGATGGGCGACTACAACCAACTAGTTACATGTTAAACAGATGGGTGGCTACAACCAACTAGTTACATGTTAAACAGATGGGCGGCTACAACCAACTAGTTACATGCTAAACTGATGGGTGGCTACAACCAACTAGTTACATGTTAAACAGATGGGCGGCTACAACCAACTAGTTACATGTTAAACAGATGGGTGGCTACAACCAACTAGTTACATGTTAAACAGATGGGTGGCTACAACCAACTAGTTACATGTTAAACAGATGGGCGACTACAACCAACTAGTTACATGTTACACAGATGGGTGGCTACAACCAACTAGTTACATGTTAAACAGATGGGCGACTACAACCAACTAGTTACATGTTAAACAGATGGGTGGCTACAACCAACTAGTTACATGAAGTTACTGTCATGTGTCCATGTTAGTCATGACACTGTCATCAGCTAACACTGTCATCAGCTAACACGGCCAACGATGAATGTACCACCAAAGCGGACTCAGACTCTGAAAGATATCTACACCAAATATGTCTGACAACTAACCTGCTTCCTATAACTAGATTCAAGATCTTCGATCTCCTTCTTCATGTCTTCCACCTGTTGTCTGCAATACAAGAAGATGACTGTTTGTGATAACGAGGCAGGACGATAGTGAGGATGTCCGACCAGCAGACCAACCACATACTGTGTGTGCGTGCATGTGTGTGTGTGTGTGTGTGTGTGTGGTGTGCGTGCATGTGTGTGTGGTGTGCATGCATGTGTGTGGTGTATGTGCATGTGTACATACATGTGCTTGTCTAAGTGCATTCACGTGTGGATCAATGCATGCAGAACCTACTTGTAAGAGGCAAGTTCCATTTCAGTGAGTTTTGCCTTCCGGTCTGCCGACTCAAGCTGGTCATCATTCTGTCTGCGCATGACACCCTGCTCGCCCAACTCTCTGTAAAACACAGGACAATATGACACCCTACTCACCCAACGCTTTGTGACAACACAGGACAATATGACACCCTACTCACCCAACGCTTTGTGACAACACAGGACAATATGCCACCCTACTCACCCAACACTTTGTGACAACACAGGACAATATGACACCCTGCTCGTCCAACTCTCTGTGACAACACAGAACAATATGACACCCTGCTCGCCCAACTCTCTGTGACAACACAGGACAATATGATACCCTACTCACCCAACTTTTTGTAACAACACAGGACAATATGACATCCTGCTCGTCCAATTCTTTGTGACAACACAGGCCAATATGACACCCTGCTCTCACAACTCCGTGACAACACAGGACAATATGACATCCTGCTCGTCCAACTCTTTGTGACAACACAGGCCAATATGACACCCTGCTCTCACAACTCCATGACAACACAGGACAATATGACAGACTTGCTCGTACCTGACTCATTAACACAATCATGGCAAAAAATAAATGAATACAAAAATACAATCATAACAAAAACATGTTGATATAACAACATATATTATAAAATGGAAATATGATTGATACTGCCAAGATGATCTCAACACAGGTCTTTGGTGCAATGGACACAAATACAGATATACTAGACTGAGGTATATGAAGCTGGGGTAGGCAAGGGTAGATGAAACGGGGTAGGCTAGGGTAGATGAAGCTAGGGTTTGATGAAACAGGGGGTAGACTAGGTTAGAGGAAGCAGGGGTAGACGAGGGTAGATGAAACGGGGTAGGCTAGGGTAGATGACGCTGGGGTTTGATGAAACAGGGGGTAGACTAGGTTAGAGGAAGCAGGGGTAGACGAGGGTAGATAAAACAGGGTAGGCTAGGGTAGATGAAGCTGGGGTCTGATGAAACAGGGGGTAGACTAGGTTAGAGGAAGCAGGGGTAGACGAGGGTAGATGATACGGGGTAGACTAGTGTAAATGAAGCTGGGGGTAGATGAAACAGGGGGTAGACTAGGTTAGAGGAAGCAGGGGTAGACGAGGGTAGATGATACGGGATAGACTAGCGTAAATGACGCTGGGGGTAGATGAAACAGGGGGTAGATGCGGCTAGATGAAGTTAGGGGTAGACTAGTGTAGATGAAGCTGGGGGGAGACTGTGGTAGATAACGCAGGGTGTAGACTAGGGTAGATGAAGCTGAGGGTAGACAACGGTAGATGAAACATGGGGTAGACAAGGGTAGTTGAAACAGGGTTTACCCAAGAAAAGCACCCCATCCCCCAAATAGCCCCCTCTACTTACCCCAACATCCCCCTTCTCGAAATTGGCTTAGATGGCGTAATAAAGCAGCTGGAAAATCTAAACCAGAACAAAGCTACAGGCCCAGATGAACTCCCAGCCAGAGTCCTTAAAGAAACTGCAAAGCAGATAGCTCCCATCATCACCCAAATTTTCCAACAATCATACAACACAGGTAAACTTCCTAATGACTGGCTACAAGCATTAGTAACTCCTATACACAAAAAGAGCCATAAATCTGACCCAGCTAACTACAGACCCATATCACTAACCTGCATCCTCTGTAAAGTAATGGAACATATCATCCTAAGCTACATGTGGAAACACCTGCACAAGCATAACATCATTCTCCACTTCCAACACGGATTCCAGTCGGGACTGTCTTGTGAATCTCAACTCATTGAGACAGTCCACGACTGGATGATTGCTATGGACAACAAGACCCAAATTGACGCAATCCTGCTTGACTTTGCTAAAGCCTTCGACAAAGTGCCTCACCTACGTCTTCTATCAAAATTGACCTCCTATGGAATCACTGGAAACACTCAAAATTGGATCAAATCTTTTCTATCCAACCGCAAACAGAGAGTCTCAGTTAACGGTGCCTTGTCGGACATCACAGATGTCACATCTGGTGTCCCACAGGGTTCAGTTCTAGGACCTGTCCTCTTCTTACTCTACATAAATGACATAAATGGGAACATCAAATCTCCTATACGCCTTTTTGCAGATGATAGTATTATATATCGTAAAATTTCTTCCAAAACCGACCACAAAATTCTCCAAACTGACCTAAGCCAACTCCAAACATGGTCAGACAAATGGCAAATGGAATTTAATGTATCTAAATGAGTCCACCTTCCAATAACAAACAAAACTAAACCCAGCACACACAAGTACTCGCTTTCTGGCCAGCCATTATCCACCGTATCCAGCCACTCATACCTCGGAGTAAAATTGGATTCCAAATTAAACTGGACAAATCACGTCACTGACATAACTTCAAAATCTTCAAAATTTTAGGCATGATTAAACGAACTCTTGGCCCATGTAAACCCGAAGTTAAACAAACAGCCTACAACATGCTAATCCGGCCAAAACTTGAGTACTCTTCACCCATATGGAATCCCCACACCTTTTCACAAGTTAAAAGCCTTGAAAGAGTGCAACACTCTGCTGCCAGATTTGTTAAAAATGATTACAGACGGAACACAAATCCAGCAGATCTAATTACTGCCCTTGGATGGCCAAACCTCGAACGAAGGCGCATTATCAAACAAGCCACTACCTTCTACAAAATTCTAAATAACATTATTGAGATCACCCCCCCTCCAGGCCTACTAACTCGCTCTCGAACCCGTGGACAATACATAGCCCCCAAGTGTCGTATAAATGCAATGGTCTTTTTATTTTATCCCAGAGCCATTCGCATATGGAATATGATTCCATCAAAAATTACCAACATAAAAAACCCAAAATCATTTCAAGAAGCTATTATGGAACTCCCTTTCACCACACTTCCTCACCTAAACTGCCTTTAAAACACAGTGCTCAGCGTAAACTTATCCATGGTGTGGGTATGGAGACTGTCTATGTGTGCATGTGGCAAGGCAGCGACAGTATCCATACACACAACCAACCTATTAAAAATTTCCGTTAAACATCCTATACATAAAATAAATAAAACTATATAGATATAGATAAAAGATAAAAACCATTTCAGCAACATTAATGATACTAGTCTTTTAATACTACTACTTAGTCTTTTAATCGAATCGAATGTACCACCCACAGTCCACCACAAACTCCTGCGTTAGCCCAAGTTTGGGCTGTTTGGAGTAAACCACTTGAGACTTGAGGGTAAATTATGGTAGATGAAGCTAGCGGTAGACTAGAGTAGATGAAGCTGAGTGTAGACTAAAGTAGATGAAGCTGGTACATGAATCCTTCACCTCTGTAGCTCCAGCTCCTTGTCCTTGAAGTACTGAGTGAGGACAGACAACTTGGTGGTGGCCTCCTGTAGCTCTGCCCGTGAATGGTCGTGCCTCTTCCTCAACAACTCAGATTCCTCCTTCAGCTGGTCCAGTTGCTCTGTCACAACAACAGCTCAGTGGGTCAGTAGCTCATTCTGTCAACTAATCTTACAAAGTAGCAATGGGGATGATTGTGGCCACACATAGGATAACACCAGGTGAACGAGGGCCACAATACCACGGCTAAAGATGTGACAGTGCTGACGCAGAAAGATCAGTAAGGTGATTGAGATATGGGAGAGGCACTTGATGATCAATAGAGACAAAAGTTACAACCTTCCCGTGATTTTCTTGGAACTGCTGTCATGTGACGACCACCAACATGGTCACATGACATTGGAGAACAGTTCAGAATGACACTGGCGAAGGGATCAAACTGGTAATAAAAGCTCCATTGAGGTCACACTCGAGACTCAGAAAGGTAGCTATACTTCCTCAACATACATATACATATTCAAATATTTTCTAGTATTATATCTTTTCACAGACAAAACGTCAAAACTATCACGACATAATAGTAGTGTGACAGAAACATGTTTCTGTTTTACAATTAAAGCATTAACAGGGCAACAACACTCATCAGCACAGCAACACTGCATTGTTAATTGACACAATAAGTGTGTCACATTCCTCAATAAGCAGCAAGAGAAGCTTGGCTGTTACCTGTGGCTTCCAGCTTTGTCTGTTCCTCCGTCTCCACCTTCTCCTTGAGTAAGCTGCACTCCTCCACCACTTGGTTCAGGTCAGCCGTCACCTGCCAGAACAAATATCCTCGTCAGATGTCATATGGCAATGCAGCAAATACTTCCTTGATTACAATGAATGGCCAAACCCAGCAAGACTTGATAATATAATATCTTAGCTCAGTGGCGCAACAAAACCAAAGGATTAGGCATTCTCGTGACCATGTACAATGCAGAAAGTCATCAACTGATGGACGGAGGTGCCAAGAAGCTAAGGAGGATAGGCAATTTTAAAAAGATAGGTTTTCAGATGACGGTGAAATGAAGCTACATTTCTTGCTGATTTTACGCTGTCATGGAGTGAATTCTACAGAGTTGGTGCGCCAACCGAGAAAGCTCGAGTTCCAGCGTTTGTCTTAACTCTGGGAACAGAAAGTAAATCAGAACCAGACGACCGAAGCTGTCTGGGTCGTCTTGCTGGAGTGAGCATTGAATGTAAATATGCAGGTTGTTTGGTTGAAATTAGGTAATTGTACAGATCTTAAAAATAATGTGACATTGCACAGGGAGCCAATGCAACGATTTTAGAAGTGGCACTGAGCGAGAGAAACGAGGAGATCGTGTAACTACCCTAGACAAACAATTTTGGACACGTTGAACTTTTGTAATATCCTTGATAGCAATATTGTAAAGGAGGGAATTTCATTAATCAAGTCTGCTGCTGTTGCAATAGTTTTTGATGAACTGTTGTTATAGAACTGTCCTGTTGGAATACTGGCATGTTCAGTTTCCTGAAGACAGTGCACGGATGTGAAATTATGTTCAAAGAAGAATTTCTGCTGCACTAAAAGCGAACATAAACCTTGTCAGAAATTACATGTTAAATGGTACAATGCTGGCACAAGAAATTTGTTTAACCCTGTTAAATATTTTTCAGACTTCATAATGCTGTCCCTTATAGACAATCAATTATAGCCAGATATCGGAAAAAATTGTAAAACAGCAAGTGATGTGTCATCTGAAAACACTGATGTTTGATACTAAATTAAAGCAATGTCACTAACCTCAGACCCTCTCCTCCTACAAACTTTGAATTACATTATTACATTGATCTGCCAATGTCCTCATCCTTCATGATGTAACTACCATGTACAATTCATATTCAAATGTAAAACTGTCAATTGCAAGCACCCTTATTAACTGTGATTGCAAAATATACAAATGTTTTGTGGATCAAACAAACATCACTGCTCTGAGACGGCTCCAATGTGGGCTTGATTTTTTGAGCGAACAAGAAGAGCAAGCTGGAGACGTAAGTATTACCCTGGTGACGTCTATCATACGCTGCAGTTTCTCATGCAACGCTTCTCGCACATCTGCAACCAGGACAAACTATCACACATCTAGGATATGTCATTGACACAATGCTGGCATTGCATTAATTTTCTTCTACACATAATTTTACTATGTGAAGTGCTTTGATTGGTAATCGTTTACCTAAAAAGCGCTATATGAAGAACTGGTATTATTATTATAACACAAATGTCCGTTGAACACAATACATTGGCACGTCCCAGCAAATGATAGATGTATGAATTACTTTAGACACAATTACATGGATAGTTTCTATCATTTCTAAATGAAACTGAATTTAATTAAAGGATTAATTTTTTTATGACAGGAATTTACAGCTAAATTAATTATTTACAGCTTCATTATCAATTGAGGAACACGTTCTTTATGATTCACACAGAAATGGCATAGACATACTTCATGTCTGAAATGTCTTTATATATAAATTATTTAAAAAGTAATGGCACCATTAGAAGCTGTCAAGTTCTCAGAGAGCTGATCAAGCCATCTTGTGCATCAATTAGATAACTTGGTTCTAACATCCAGGATCATTAGTTCTAGTTCTTTCCAGCATTTGGCAACGTTCTATTAACTGACTAGTTTATATGTTGTGATAATTACAATTGTATGGTGTTACAAGGTCACATTTAACTAGCCAGACTTTTTCAGAACATTATCGCCAAGCCAACCTTTACTTGCTGGCATTGAGGGTGGTCACTGCCAGGGTGCATGTCATTGAGGGTGGTCACTGCCAGGGTGCATGTCATTGAGGGTGGTCACTGCCAGGGTGCGTGTCGTTCTCAATGGTTCTCTTACATCCCCAATTAAATGACACGAGACCGACATTAACGTGATCATCCGATGTTGAGCCAGGTTTTTACAACAGACATAATCATGCCTGGTCCGGGTCTTGAACTCAGACCTCCAGCATGTAAAGTCGATGTGCTAACCACTGCACTACTGCCCCTCTCATTGCCAGCTACACGAAGCCATTGTTTGTGACTGCCAAAGAAACTCTCACTTGCAAAGCATTTATCTAAAATTACACTCAAAAACGATTTGAGAGCCTCCATGGATGTGGTTGCTATGTAACCCTGTACAGGGTGACTGGAAGTGTAGTCATCCTCACCCACAGACTCCCCATCTCCTCGTTCTTCCTCATTCTCAGAGTCCTCTTCCAGATCCTCCTGGAAAACTTTCAACTGCCGGAAACAGTCCTGCAACACCTGTGGACAGAGAAGACATGTGAGAGAGAACCAGGTGTAATGAGAGAGGACCAGGTGACAGAGGATCAGGTGAGATGAGAGAGGACCTGGTGACAGAGGATCAGGAGAGATGAGAGAGGACCTGGTGAGATGAGAGATGATCGGGTGAGATGAAAGAGGATCAGGTGAGATGAGAGAGGACCAGGTGACAGAGGATCAGGTGAGATGAGAGAGGACATGGTGAGATGAGTGGATCGGGTGAGATGAGAGAGGACCAGGTGACAGAGGATCAGGTGAGATGAAAGAGGACATGGTGAGATGAGAGAGGATCGGGTGAGATGAAAGAGGATCGGGTGAGATGAGAGAGGATCAGGTGAGATGAGAGAGGACCTGGTGAGATGAGAGAGGATTGGGTGAGATGAGAGAGGACTGGGTGAGATGATAGAAGGCTGGGTGAGATGAGAGGATCGTGTGAGATGAGAGAGGATCGGGTGAGATGAGAGAGGATCGGGTGAGATTAGAGAGGACTGGGTGAGATGAGAGAGGACCGGGTGAGATGAGAGAGGACCAAGTGAGAGTAAGAGGAATAGATGATGTGAAAGATGACTCAGGAAAAGAGGCTGAGAAGAAGTACAGAGGGAAAAGGTGATACAGAAGTAACACAAGTAGTGGACCATGTGAGAGAGAGACCATGTGAGAGAGACCATGTGAGAGAGAGACCATGTGAGAGAGAGACCATGTGAGAGAGAGACCATGTGAGAGAGAGAGAGACCATGGAGACCAGAGTGATTTCAATCACACAAACACATGTTCCTACCTCTATCTCCTGTTGCTTCATGTCCAGCTGCTCCTGGGAGGCCTTCCGCTCATCAGCCACAGCCTTCACCTGCTGCTGGAGTTCCTGCACCCTGAACACATCACACCCACATGAGAGAGGACGAAAGTGTGTAGAATCACACAAATGTATCTTATGTAGCTTCTGAACGCTGAACACAGGATAACACATTTATTTTATTTACGTCTTCTGATACTGAAATGATTTATGTTTTCAACTAACGTTTTCAACTAACGTTTTTATCACGCACATTTTGGGATATATTATTATTTACAGTTCTTAGATGCTCACATTCAGCCAAACAACAACATTTTATTATTTTATATGTCTCTATTTTTATTACATAAATACATTTTATTCGACATTCTCTATACTGTATCCTTCAAGAACCTACTGGAAGGTATACACTTTTTCAGAACCATATTTATAACAATAGTAATAATACTGTGCAATATGTGAGCAGATTGACAGAGATGTGATAGCTGTATGAAGAAAACATCACCCTCATATCTTAGGCTGCTATATTAATCACATACATCAAACTCCACCATTAAATATACATTTATTATTTTGTTGCTGCTGTCTATAAAATATTTTTACCAGATGAGTAGCAGTAAGTATGTGGGCATTGAGACCTGTCACTCACCTGTCATTCCAGCTCTCAGCCTCCAGTAGCAGCTGTAACATACACAAGTGTCCTATCAACACATCATAGCCCTGGTGGCGGAGTCAACATACACAAGTGTCCTATCAACACATCACAGCCCTGGTGGCGGAGTCAACGTACACAAGTGTCCTATCAACACATCATAGCCCTGGTGGCAGAGTCAACATACACAAGTGTCCTATCAACACATCATAGCCCTGGTGGCGGAGTCAACGTACACAAGTGTCCTATCAACACATCATAGCCCTGGTGGCAGAGTCAACGTACACAAGTGTCCTAGCAACACATCATAGCCCTGGTGGCGGAGTCAACAACCAATGAGGTATACACATATTGCAACATAATATTCTTTTCTTCTGATTAATGTAACTAGTGCAGCAAGAGATCACAATCATACAATAATGTTGGTACAACAAACGTAGCAATTGTGTAGCTTCAATTCTACAAAATAATATTAATTATCATGCAACAATTTTTTTTCTTCAAATTTACCAGGAGTGTGTGAACATTTGAGCTGCTTGTCAAAATTATTCATTCACTACTATAAATAAGAATTAATTACTAATAGGTCCTGTAACAATCTTTCAACTGTCATAACTTAAATGCTAATGTCAACTGAATTAATTTATCTCAAACTTATGGTCCAAATTGACACTCTATAAGAAAGACATAAATGACACAGTACTAACAAACTGGCTACATTAAATATTGCATATTAAAGAGATTAGACCAAACCTGATTCAACAACAACAATAGAAGTTAAGATAGATAAACTAGCACCCACCTACCCACCCACCAATGATGTTACACTATCTATTGAGTTCCACCAAGTCAGAACTGTGACAATACAAGGACTGCTCTGTAACATACCTGGTCCTTGGTCTGTTGCAGGAACGAGGTCTCTTCTGTCATGTTCTGGACCTGGTCTCTCATGTCATTCACCGCCGTCTCCCACTCTGAGGTCAACTTTTCCAACTGACACAAACCAAACCCACTATCATGACCACTGAAATCTGTGTATTGCGAACATCATTTGGATTGGGGAGAAAATGTCCATAAGATACAGATGCAGTAGAATGAAGATGGGACCTCAACAATGTGGACATCACATGTTGTTGTTTATATCTTATTGTATTATTTTACTTTATATTTAAAGTATTTTATTGTTACTTCATTCTAGAGCAATCTTTGCTTCAAATATAACCATTTTTAAATACCTTACCTGATTTCATTGTAATGTTTTTATTACATTTTATTAATTGGGATATACTATACTTATTATTTATACATGATTGTATACTTTTAGTCAAATATGTTTACTGTGTAAGCTTGTTTTTTGTTATACTGGTTACATGTCACCAATCCTTTATTTGCATACCTCTGAACATAATTTTTATTCCAGAGATACAAGCACTTTAAGTTAATATTATTACCTGATGTGCAAGCAACCATTGGAATAGTATAAGTGATGCTAGTCAAGAACTGCTGTATGTTCAATGTCCGCCTTTACGCAGTGTCTCAGTGTGAATACATACCTCCGCCTGGCGTTGCTCGCTGGCTGCTGCTCGCTGCTCCGCTTCCTCCAACTTCTCTGTCAACTCTTGCAACTAAACACAATATATCTGTTTGTATTCAAATCCACACTTCTACTTACACGTATGTTAAGCACCTAAGAGCAACCTC